>BLSH010235563.1:302436-318014 GCA_018402905.1 Glandirana rugosa | reverse complement strand
TCAAGAAGTCTGTTACACGACTGCTGTTCTGTGCTCACCAAACGTACGACAGGTTACTATCGGACTTCGCTCCGGATTTACAAGATTTGGACTCGTGTTGGACTTACTAGTCCGTAGATTTAAGTTCCGTGTTCGACGTAACCTTATTAATTGAGTTTTAGGTTCTTTCCAGAGTCGGAGGAGGACGAAGGAGAAGACGACGACGGAGCCGGAGAAGGAGGTGGAGATGTCACGGTCACAGTGGACAGTGGGTCGTTTGTATCGTACACTGTCGTTGCGGTGGTACAGGCGGTGGCAGGGGTTCGTAAAGGACCGTGTGGAAATGCTTGGGGACGGTGGCGGACATGGTGGCGTTGCTGTCACATGCTATGTTTGCTGGGTGACAGGTGACACTGGCACTGTAGAGGTGGAGGAAGAGGCCGAGGCAGCAGCAGAAGAGGAAGCAGGAGGAGGCTGAGACCTTTCTTGGATTTTGAGTTAATTATTCCAATGCAGCTTGTGCCTTGAATTTAGATGCCTGATCATTCAGGTTGTGCTCAGGTTTAGAACATTTAGGCCTCGCTTCAGGCTATCATTGGACAGCATGCAAACCACTCGTGTCTTGTCGTCAGCACATTGTCTGAAGAACTGCCACGAGGGGGAACGCCTTTGAGCTGCCTTTATTGTTCTAGGTACCTGCGTGCGGTGGGTAGTAGCAGGCCTACTGTCTAGGGGACGCTCGCTCAGCTTTTGCAACCTGCTTCCTCTTTTGCTGTGCTGGTGCCTCTGTGCGACCACCACCTCTTCATCCAAACTACAAACATCACTCGCATGACCCTCATTCCATGTGGGGTCTAGGACCTCATCATCCTCCTCCACATCATCTTCCACCCACCCTTCACCACTGCTCTCCTTGTCAGTTTGCACACTGAGGAAAGCTGCAGCAGTTGGCACCTGTGTTTCGTCATCATCAGAGACGTGTTGCGTGGTGTTTCCATGTCCTCATCCTGCAACAGAAGTTGTTGGGCATCGGTGCACTCAATGTCTTCCACTTCTGGGGCAGGGCTATGTGGATGGCCAAAGTAAAGCACACCAGGAGAGTCATCAAAAAGCATAAGAGTCTGTTGCATGAATTGGGGCTCAGACTGCTTGGCTAATTTACAAGGGGCTGAGGTGAAAGACAGATGGCCATGGGGTTCAGGTGGCAACTCTGAGCTTTCATCAAGGGACCGGGAGGGAGACAATGTGAAGGAACTGGAGGCATTGTCAGCCACCCAATCTACTACCGCCTGTATTTCTTCTGGCCTCATCATTTGTTGAGCGGCATTCGGGCCTACCATATAACGTTGAAGGTTCTGTCGGCTACCTGAGGAAGGTGTTTCACTTGTGTGTGTAGCTGGCACAGATCGACCACGTCCTCTCCTTTCTACAGGAGCTTCACCAACACCACCAACACCAGCAGCACCACGACCACGTCCCTTATTTGACACTCTCCTCATTCTGCCCGTAAATGTACTATGTAGCACTATTTAGGTATTTATTAATACAAAAAAAATGAATAATAAATTCTTCTTCTTCTACAGGAGCAGCAGGAACCTCTCCCTATAGAACTAGGAGATGTTTTTAGAACAATAATCTGTCCCTTACAGCACCAGCAGGAACCTCTCCCTTTAGAACTAGGAGATGGTTATAGAACAATATTCTGTCCCTTACAGGAGCAGCAGAAATCTCTCCCTATAGAACTAGGAGATGATTTTAGAACAATGATCTGACCCTTACAAGAGCAACAGGAACCTCTCCCTACAGAACTAGGAGATGATTTTAGAACAATAATCTGTCCCTTACAGGAGCAGCAGGAACCTCTCCTTATAGAACTAGGAGATGATTTTAGAACAATAATTTGTCTCTTACAGCACCAGCAGGAACCTCTCCCTTTAGAACTAGGAGATGATTTTAGAACAATAATCTGTCCCTTACAGCAACAGCAGGAACCTGACCCTTTAGAACTAGGAGATGATTATAGAACAATCATCTGTCCCTTACAGCACCAGCAGGAACCTGACCCTATAGGAGTAGGAGATGATTTTAGAACAATAATCTGTCCCTTACAGCAACAACAGGAACCTGACCCTATAGGAGTAGGTGATGATTTTAGAACAATAATCTGTCCCTTACAGCAACAGCAGGAACCTCTCCCTTTAGAACTAGGAGATGATTTAAGAACAATAATCTGTCCCTTACAGCACCAGCAGGAAGCTCTCCCCTTAGAACTAGGAGATGATTATAGAACAATAATCTGTCCCTTACAGCACCAGCAGGAACCTGACCCTATAGGAGTAGGCGATGATTTTAGAACAATAATCTGTCCCTTACAGCAACAGCAGGAACCTGACCCTATTGGAGTAGGCAATGATTTTAGAACAATAATCTGTCCCTTACAGCAACAGCAGGAACCTGACCCTATTGGAGTAGGCGATGATTTTAGAACAATAATCTGTCCCTTACAGCAACAGCAGGAACCTGACCCTATAGAACTAGGAGATGATTTTAGAACAATAATCTGTCCCTCAAAGCAGTAGACTCTACCTATTCCAGAATCAGATCGTTCTGTAATGCAGGATGAGATCTGCAATCTGTCCTTCAAAGCAGTAGACTCTACCTAGTCCAGCATCAGATCGTTCTGTAATGCAGGATGAGATCTGCAATCTGTCCCTCAAAGCAGTAGTAGTAATCTCTACCTAGTCCAGAATCAGATCGTTGTGTAATGCAGGATGAGATGTTATTAATATCTGCAATCTGTCCCTCACAGCGCCGGCAGCATCCTCTCCCTAGACTAACCTGAGAGCATGTGACATGCAGCACTACGTGACTGCAGCTTATACAGAGGCTGGGTCACATGATGCACTGGCCACTCACAGCCATGCCATTAGTAGGCATGGCTGTGATGGCTTCTAAGGGCAAACCAGTGAAACGCTTGTTGATTGGCTGCCCTGCAGCTATTCAACATGCGTGATCAAATACCCGAACCCAGAACCCGAACCCAAACTTTTTTTCAAATGTCCTGGTTCGGGTCCGGGTCACGGAATCCCCAAAGTTCGGTACGGACCCGCACTTTACAGTTCGGGTTCGCTCAACTCTACTTGATAATAGTCTCATCGGGTCTGGATTTAGCAGCATGGACAGGACATGTGGCTACAATTTTTTTTTTCTCCCTCCACTTCCTCCTTCTGGGGTTTTAAAACTATCCTCTCAAAGACAGAAAGTGCTAAGACATAATTATATATCACACTGTACGTGGTGGTGGTATCTTAACTCCCACCAAGAGGCCTCCTGAAGATGTCTATGCCGACAAAACACATTGAGAGGAGCTATAGTGGTGATGTCATTATGCCCACTGGCTTATCAGAGCGGTGTAGTGCTTACATATAGTGATTATACTATACAGTTGGTAGTACTTCTCTTTTAATAATAATAGTGGATTTTGAGATACTACACTATGGGCTTCTCCTCTCGTCCCTTTTAGTGTATATTTATGGCACTTCACCAACTGGAGTATTTGTCCATACTGTTAATGTCATCATACTTGTACCGTCTACATGTTGAAGGAATGGCTTCCACTACTGTCAGCCTCATGTTGTGGAGATAACAGAGCACAAGGTGACCTTCATTAATTTGAGGTCTAACTTTTTGGTAAGATGCCTTTTTCATTAGATGTGGTGGAACACAACACACTGGATGAAGTGGCATTAGAGTTTTCATTGTTGGGCCATTTTTTCATAGTGCTTGATTTGGTCACTGATTCTTATAGATATGGAGGATGAATAGAAATATAGATTTATGGATATATAATTTCTTTACACTTTACTTGTATATCATTTTTCACCATCTCACTGATAATGTTACATTGATGGTGTTTGTAATGCACCCTGTGATTGGTGGTCAATGGAAGACGGCCCTATTACATTGACCACAGATTTGTCTGCCTGCAGGATCGACTACACTGCCTCTCAGTGTGATCAGCAATCTGGCAATCCTCTTCTCCTCTCTCTGGCTCAATCTGTTCTGGCCTGTGGTCTCCTAGATTGGCCTACACATCCTATCTCTTTCCTGGTCTTCTCCTCTCCTACCCTTTCAGTTGCCGGGCTTTTCTTTTTATGTGTTCCCACCTGTGTTGCTCCCTCTTATGGGATTTGAAGCTCTTTTCTGAATGACAGGCTTTTGCCTGCAGCATACAAGGTCCAGCATTCTTACCATGGTTGTATTAGTTTCTGTATCCATTAAGCTGCAAAGCACTGCCATCTTGTGACCATTTTATAAACTGTAACCAATAACAATGCAGTGTGTTACATTCCTATAATGTATTTCTTTTACATTATGCTTATTTATATTTGGGTTGAGTCGCACCTTTCTTTGCCAACGTTGTGGCAGCCTTGGCACAGGGACATGCCAATAAAATGGGGGGGGGGGTGTTGTGAAAGTAAGGGTTAGTATCCATTTTACTGAGGTACCTCCCCTGGGTGGATATAAAGGATGGAGATAGTATAAGCTAAAACCGGAGGTGCCTGATTCAGAGGGTGATGGGAAAAGGCTACTCCTGGTAAACTAACATTTAAGCCTGTAGACTGAAGAAGTGAACTCTTCAGGGTAGGGTTCAGAGTAGCTCATTAGAAGAACCCACTTAAAGGACCTGCAGTGAGGACATTAGAAGAGTGGTGTGGCTGTTCTAAGTTTGTATTGGAGATTGACTGTGTAGAATATACAGTATGTTGGGACTAGGAGTGTGGAGAGGAAGGTATAGATGTAATGAACGGTACATTATGCTTCCGTAGCAATGAAGGGAGAGGCTCCTAGCCAGCATGGTGTTGCTGACGATTAATCAAGGGCTTCTAACACCTGCATTAACAAGTGAAATACTGCACAATTAATGCATGTGTGGTAACACACAGCAGTGGCATGCAAAAATGTGACGGGGGCCTTAAATTTACTGATAAAGTGGCCTTAAAAGAAGAGTAATAGAACAATAAAACAATGGACTGAAAAATGTTTCTCTCCTGGGGATCAGTCTTTGTGGTCTTTCTAACAATCAAGCTTACGTTACAATAATGTGCACTATAAGCATTTGTAGTACACGGTGGTATGCTGTACTGTATCTCAATATTTTCTAAATCAATTTTAGTCATATTAGCTGAATTTGTTTAGCGTGAAGCAGTATGACAATATTTCCCCCAACAGGTAAATAAAATACATTATCAGCCCTTTAGAGTAAAACAGTCATTGCACAAGCTGCACCTGTAGGTACATGTTTTTCACTGCTGCCCAGTGTATTGAATCACATTTTATTGTTGTGGGATTTCACGCTCCTGCAGATAATTCATCTTTTATTTTTGTTCAAAGCATGAGGTTTGATGGAGCCACAGTTCTAAAAATTGAATGATTTTTTTCATGTGGATACAAGGCTGTCCCCTGGCACATTTCGTAACATAATGTCACTCCTTTGGCGGCCCATATCTGCTGATATTTATTGTACCTCAAAGTAAGACAATTTAATTTCTTTCATTTAAGTGCAGAATCTACAGGTGCGCAAAGAAAATTTGGCCAAATAATGGCACAAAGGACAGCTCTTTGAAGTTACGCACTAAGCAGCTTGGGCTTAGTTTTACAGACCTTGGAGAGTGTATACCAATCTGGTGTTTACATTGTGAAATGCAGCACTGTCCAAATTTATGAAATACTAGTTTAGAAAATGCAAAAGGTTGGATGGTGTTGTTTTGAAGAAAGTTACAGTAGTAACATAAAGCTTAAAGTGAAAGTACAGCCAAAACCTATATAAACGAAATATACTCTCTGCCACATTCTAAGCCTAATCTATCTATCCCTGTAGAGAAGAGATTGCTAGTCTTACCTATTCTACAGCCGCTTGGGTCTAGTCCCATGCTAAGCTGTCAATGGCGACTTCAGTGTGTAGGAATGTACAGGAGAGGTAGCCGATAACGGAAACTTCATAGTAACTCTATGGGTGATGTCACTTCCCAGGCGTTGTGGACTGTCTCTCTCTATACAGCAGCCACCGCTGGTCCATATCGGCTTCAGAAAAGGTAAGTATTGCGTTTTTTTTTCTTCACAGGGTTAGACAGATTAGGTTTAGAATGTGGCTGAGAGTGGGTTTAGTGTTAGAGTTTGGCTGAACTTCTACTTAAGGCCTCATACACACGGATGTTTTTTGACGCCGGCGTTTTCTGGCGTTTTTTGCAGCTCTCCATGTTAGTCAATGGCCCCATAAAAACGTTGGCGTTTTTGAGCTGTAGATGGCGTCGGCGTTAGTGAGCTGAAACTAGAACCCACAGCCATCGCGTTCTAAGGCTGTAACGTTTTGGCATTTTTTGACGCCACAATATGCCAACAAACGCCACCTATTATTATACCGGCGTTTTCCGGCGTTTTTTGACGCCGACGTTTTTAGGTTGAAAAATAGCAGAGGGATGATTTTTTTTAAAAAACGCCTATTGACACCGACGCTCACTAACGCTCAAAGACGCCGATGCATAACGCCGAAAAACGCCAACTTTTTTTCCTTGACGTCGGGCACGACGTTTTGTTTATTTTTTTAGAAACATCCGTGTGTATGAGGCCTTAAAGTCTAACTGAATTACTACAAAAAAAATATTCAGTAGATAGACATGGTGCACACCACTCATAGTCTTGCTGCCACGTTCCTTTACGGTCATTTGTGCAAGTGTTTCTAAATATGAATGTGCAGTCCAATAGGCATTAGAGTGTGACCACATTGCCCAGTATGGTCCATAATTTTGAAATGGAAAAAGTGGTGTGGTCCGTGGCACCATCAATGATTGGCCTCCATCCCAAAAATGGACAAAAAAAGAGAGGATTTTGGTCAGGGGGACTTTAAATGAGGCAAACCACGATATAAAGTAAACACATATGATGTAGAACATAATATTACTTGTATAGATTTATTGCATAATGAAGTAAATTATTCCAACAAAATCAGGGTAATACCATTGCATTGAGCTTAACTTTGGTTGGTATAAATAGGAGTAAATTTACAACAAATCATAGTATCAAACAGCAAAAATTGTATGTGGTAGATGGTAAAACAATCCAAATATTACACAGCATCCTATAACTCTACGAGTTTCATGGAGTGATATAACTCTACGAGTTTCATGGAGTGATCTCCACTTCCTCAGGGGTAGATGCAGAAGAATGGAGTCTACAAATATTAAAAGGAACCAAAGTCAAATATGGTAAATATCATGGGTGAAATCCAATTGGGAGGTGATACAGGGACATAGGTCCAATAATTACATATCAGCTCAATTAATGGGGAGGGGGAAAAGGGGACAGTCTGGCAGCCCAGCTGGCGGGTGGCCCTGAGAACAGCATCCAGCCCAGGGGCTGAGGCAGCAGACTTCGACCGGACCCCAGGAAAGAGATGGGAAGAAAAGTATAAAAAGCATCAATGTCCAGGTGAACCCATAAACACTGTGCACAGGTAGTGGCCTGTGTGCCTTTAGTAGCCACACCCCATAGAGGGAGAAAGGGAGGGGAGGGGGACCCTGTTGGTTCCACCCTCCCCTCCCTTTCTCCAACGCATTCCAAACATCACCTGTCTTTCTATCTCTTTCACCGTTGGACACTTTTCCACATTTCCATTTGGGATACATGTATGGAAGGCTTTCTGGGATCCTTTTTACTGTGGGCAGTACACACGTATTTTCAGCTGACCATTCTGTTCAGCTTAGCTTGCTATTCTACTTTGTCACTTTTCACTCCCAGCTACTAGCCACGATATTTCTGTCTGGTTGGGGTTCTCATTGGTCCTTCTTTTACACCCCCCATCTCAGGAGCAGTGATTTTAATAATGATTAAAGTGGAAAGAAATGAAATATTCCTTTAAATATTGTGCCTGGGGTGTCTGCCTGTAAAGTGGCGCATCTGTGTGATGTTTAGAAGAGTGCAGCAGCAAAATTGCATTTTTAAAGAAAAACGTCATTTAAATGTGGCCACGGCTGTAATGTATTACCGACTCCTGGACAATATAGATCAAAAATCACTGGAAAAATTTGCATGGGGGTCCCCCAAAATCCAAACCAGGCCTTTTTTTTAAAAAAATGTTGGCGTGGGTTTATTTATTTATTTATTTCAGGCACTTATATAGCACAGTCCATTTACTCATACTTTTACATATACATTGTAAATTCACATCAGTCCCTACCCTCAAGGAGCTTACAATCTAAGATTCCTAACTCACATTCATACATACACATACTAGGGCCAATTTGGACAGGATCCAATTAACCTACCAGCATGTCTTTGGAGTGTGGGAGGAAACCGGAGTGCCCGGAGGAAACCCATGCAGACACAGGGAAAACATGCAAACTCCATGGCAGGCAGTGTCATGGTTGGGATTCGAACCAGCGACCATTTTGCTGCTAGGCGAAAGTGCTAACCACTACACCACTGTGCTGCCCTGCCCTTAACCACTTCAATACACTGTGTTATATATACTACACTGATTGCACTATATAGTCTGAACTATATACTATGGAGAATGCACTCTATAAAATTGTAATGACATGCCCCAGTCAAACAGGTGCAGAAAAATTGGGCATTGGGTGTTGGTGGTGGCAGAACACTGTAAACCCTCACAGTTACTCTTGTTGGGTGCAGGAACAGGCCCAGCAGTTGTAATTTATTTTAAAAATTTGCAATGACATGCCCCAGTCGAACAAGTGGAGAAAAATTGGCCTTGGGTGTTGGTGGTGGCAGAACACTGTAAACCCTTGCAGTTACTCTCGTTGGAAGCAGGAACAGGCCTGCAGTTGTAATTTATTTTAAAAATTGTAATGACATGCCCCAGTCAAACAGGTGCAGAAACATTTGGCCTTGGTTGTTGGTGGTGGCAGAACACTGTAACCCCTCAGAGTTACTCTTGTTGGGTACAGGAACGACCTAGCAAATTCAATAAGTTGCATCAGCATCAGGGGCTTGAACTGATTATTTTTTTATAAATGTATCACCGGAGTCTATGGACAGGTGCACTCTTTGATCCGTTACAAACCCTCCAGCAGCCCTAATGTCCGTTCAGAAAACATGCTGGATGGCCAATGGTCCATCCTCAGGACCCAGTAACTCAGTGGATGCTCAGTTGGAAAGGTCTCCAAGTCTGCTCTTGCCCCTAGATATTCCTGCACCATATAATGCCGATGCTGACGATGGTTGCTTGAGGACTGAAACATTGTTTAAAGGTATCGGTCAGCTGGCCACCTTCTCCACCGCTCTTCCTCTAACTGAAGGAAGCCTTAGAAACACTTTGTTCAGCAGCAGGAAATGGTAACCTCCCAGGGTCTGGAAAGGCGTTTCACAAACTTTTCTTCAAGGTATCCTGAAGATGTTTCATCCTCTGCTCCCTCTGCAAAGGCAGGATGAGCTCTGCAACTTTACCCTTGTAATGTGGATCAAGAAGGGTTTCCACCCAGTAATGATCCCTCTCCTTGATACCACGAACCCTGGTGTCTTTTCACAGGCTTTGCAGAAGCAGGGAGGCCATGCAGCATACGTTTGAGCAGACATGCGAGTCCTCTGAGTTACTGAGGATGACATTGTCAGGAACTACCTCCTCCCAGCCACGTACAACTCTTTGGGTTTCTGGGGACTGAAAATCATCCCTTGAAGACTGCTGTGTGTTATCCTCTACATCCATGCTGACACAATCCTCCTCCTCCTCCTTTTTCTTCCTGTGTGTTTGGTGGGTCTGCAGAAATGCTATCTGTATTAAGGGGGCCTTGAAAGGAAAGGAAGTTCTGCTTTTCCTCCCTCTGTTCTGCCTCAAGTGCCCTGTCCATGATTCCACGAAGCGTGTGCTCCAGCAGGAAGACTAGAGGATCAGTGTCACTGATGCATGCATTGTCGCTGCTCACCATCCTTGTAGCCTCTTCAAATGGTGACAGGACAGTGCTTGATCAGTAGCCACTGGCATGGCGGAAAAAAAACAAGCTCCCCTCAGCCTGTCCTGGTGCCATATTCACAGAGGTACTCATTAATGGCCCTCTGCTGTGCGTGCAGCCATTGCAGCATTGCCAATGTTGAGCTCCACCTGGTGGGCATGTCACAAATGAGGCAGTTGTTGGGCAGGTTGAATTCCTGCTGAATGTCAATCAGCCGAGCACTGGCATTGTATGACTGGCAGAAATGACTACAGACTTTTCTGGCCTGCCTCAGAATATCTGGTAAGCCTGGGCACCTGGTCAAGAAACGCTGCACCCCCAAATTCAGAGGGCAAAGAGAAGGTTAGTTCCATTGTCCCATACAACCATTCCTGGCTCAAGCTGATGTGACATCAACCACCTCTGAGCCTGCCCCCGCAGAGCTGAAAGAATCTCTGCCTCTGTGTGGCTCCTGTCGCCTAGGCAGACCAACTCAAGCACTGCATGGCATCTTTTAGTCTGACTGCTTGCGTAGTCCCTAGAATGCTTTGCGAGCACTATTGGTTCAGAGGACACTGCTGCAGAAGAGGCCACAGAGGAAGAAGGAGAGGAGACGGTGGAGGAATCAGATGTGGCAGAAACACATCCTTCCCAGCTGCATCCTTCCCAGCTGCCAGCAGAGTTACCCAGTGTGCCGTGAAGGAAAGGTAATGTCCCTGACCATGTCTGCTGGACCATGAGTCAGTAGTAATATGTACTTTGTTGCTGACCACCCTGTCTAAGGAGGTTAAAACATTGCCTTTCACATGACAGTAGAGCGCTGGAATGGCCTTACATGAAAAGAAATGCCTTTTGGGAACCTGCCACTGTGGTACAGTGCATTCTACAAATTCATGAAAGGGGGCAGAGTCTACCAGCTGAAAAGGCAGCAGTTGGAGTGCTAGCAATTTGATCAAGCTAGCATTTAAACGCTGAACATGCGGATGGTGAGACACTATTTTTTTTTTACGGTTCAACAACTGGGGTAGGGAAATTTGCCTACTGACATCAACTGGTGGTGTACTGCTAGCAGATTGGCTGCAAGTACTTGTGGCACCTATTGCTATACATTCATTCTTCTCAGTGCAGGCTTTTGATAGGACTGGAGGTATAGTAGGGGTTGAGGTCATAGATGAGGAGCAAGGAGAAGTCAGCCTTGTTTTATGATGTGGGTCTTTCAGGTGCTGTTGCCAATGGACTGCATGGCAGGTCGTCATATGTCTTGTCAAGCATGTAGTGCCCAAGCGGCTGCTGTTGCGCTTGATTTGATTCAGACATAGATTGCAAACAGCACAGTTTGCAATCTACTGCACACGTGTTGAAAAAGCCCACACCAAGTTTTGGAAGTCAGCGGGGAGTCAGCAGTACCCTGCACCTGTGGAGCTCTGTGGCGTGATGCAATAGGGTGGCTGCCCTTAAGCTGGCCCCTGGAGAACATCCTGCCTCGTTGGATTGTGCCTCCTCCTTCTCACTTACCTCCTCTATTCTCTCAGGCACCCAAGTACAATCAGTGTCCTCATCATCCCCTCCCTCCTCATCACTGGAGCAAACTTGGCAGTATGCTGCAGCTGGGGGAACATGACTGCTAGTTTCTTGTTCTTCTGTGGCACCCCTTCTCTCTAGGCTCACGTTACATCCCTTCCTCAACCTGGGAAACAACATCGGAGCCTTCAAATTGCTGCACATCCTCCATCAGCATGTAACCGACACTGTGGTCGAATAATTCTGGTGACTCCTCCGTGCATGATGGTGGGGCTATGGAAGGAGTAACTGTGGACAAGGAGCAGGTGGAATAGACTGCTTTGGCAGCTGCGTTGGAAGACAAACTAATATGAGCCTGGGTGACAGAGGATGAGGAGGATGAGAACGGCTTAGTTATCCACTCCACCAACTCTTCTGCATGTTGTGGGTCAATAACACAGCCAACAGCAGAAAAAAAGGACAAGCATGACCCGCCTGCAGAGGATGAACCATGTCCGTCACAACCACTTTTCACTGTAGACACAGAGGCTGCTTGCCCTATTTTAATGGCCTGGGAGCATCTGCCTCTCCTTGGTGGCCTTCCTGGGGAATTTTTTTTACAACGCACTAAACTGTATTATATACCGTACATCGCCAAATGCATTGTATATATAGTCTACACTGAATGCAGCCTATTATATATTACTGTATATACTGTATATATATATACATATATACATATATATATTCTTACAATGCCTGAACAGACTTTATATACTATACACTGAACAAGCTGTATATATGGTCTACATTGACTGCAGCTTATTTTATATATATATACGGTACATATATATTCTTACACTGCCTGCACTGATTGTATATAGACTACACTAGATCTATATAATACACTGCCTGCACTGACTGTATATACTCTGCACTAGATCTAAATATTTCACTGTCTGCACTGCCTGTATATACTCTCTACTAACTAAACTGGCTATCTAAACTAGATCGACGTCTGTCTCCAGTCTCCACATACACACTACACATGGCCGCTGTTAAAGTGGCCTTATATATTGTGGGGCGTGGACGGAGTCCTCTGAGCCATGATTGGCCAAAGACACCCTGCCTTTTAGCCAATCATGGCTCTCACAGCAGAGTGCACTGTAATTGGCCGAAGCATGCAGGTCATGTGCATGCTTTGGCCAATCAGCGGGTGGTAATTTCCCATGGTCTAGCAATGCATTATGGGGCACGCAAATTTGGCGCGAACGCCCCATAATGTTCTGAATTCGGTGAATGTTTGAGTCCAACTTACGTTCGACTCGATCTGAGAGCTTCCTTCCTATTGCTGTGTGACGTTTGGATTGTTTTACCATCTGCCACATGCAATTTTTGCTTTTTGGTGCTATGATCTGTTGTAAATGTACTCCTTTTTATGACAACTATAGTTTAGCTCAATGCAGTGTTTTTTACCCTGACTTTGTTGGAACAATTTACTTGTCATCATACAATAAATCTATACAAGTAATATTATGTTCTACATCATATGTGCTTACTCTATATCGGAATCGGCCTAATTTAAAGGGGTTGTAAACCCTTGCTGTTTTTCACCTTAATGCATATGCATTAAGGTGAAAAACCTTTTTTATTACAGCAGCCCCCCAGAGCCTCCATTTTACTTACAAGACCCCGAATGTTCCCACGCCGGGGATGAGCCTAGCAACTCCAGCCGCTGACTCACTTCCTTATTGGCTAGATTGATAGCAGTGGGAGCATTGGCCGGGGGCTGCCCCCAGGGAAAGCGCTTCCCTGAGGGGACAGTCGGAGAACAGGAGGAGCCAGGAGCGCCCCTGAACGACCCCAGAAGAGGCGGATCGGGGCCACTCTGTGCAAAACCACTGCACAGAGGAAGTAAGTATGACATGTTTGCTATTAAAAAAAAAAATTGAACCTTTACAATCACTTTAACCGCTTCCCGACCGTTTGGCGTACATTTATTGCTGCACAGTGGCTCTGTAGCGCAAATTGCCGTCAGTAAACGGTGGCTCACGCATGCCCTGTAGCCGCCAGCAGCGCGCTCTCATGCACGCCGCACTCTGCAGGAGTGTGGCCGCGGCTCCGGTGGTCTTGATCTCCGCCGGCGAGCCGCGATTGCCTAGCAGAGAAGAAAGACGGGTAACCGCCAATGTAAACACAACGGTTCCCCGCTCTGTCAGGCAGCATATGAAAGATCTACTGATCCCTGTCACTGGGATCAGTTAGATCTCTTATGCCCCTGGCAGCCCAGCCCCCTCACAGTTAGAACATGCCTAGGGAACAGAGTTAACACCTAGATCACCCCCTGCAGGTTAACCCCTTCACTGCCAATGACATTTACACAAGAATCAGGAGATATTTAAATTTCTGATCGCTGTATAAATGTCATTGGTCCCAACAAAATGTCAAAAATGTCCAATATCACAGCCCCGATAAAAATCGCAGATCTCCGCCATTGCTAGTAAAAAAAAAAAAAAAATAGTAAAAACTCCAGAAATTAATTCTCATGGTTTTGCACAAACCAATCGATAAACGTTGATTGCGATTTTTTTTAACCAAAAATATGAGGAAGGATATAAATCGGCCAAAACCGATGAATAAATTATTTTTTTTGTATTTTTTTTTTGGATATGTATTTTAGCAAAAAGTTAGAAATATTGTTTTTTTTTTTTTGCAAAATTGTCGCTTTTTTATTATTTATAGTGGTGATCAGAAATGACGCAGAGGGGATCAAATACCTCCAAAAGAAAGCTCTATTTGTCTGAAAAAAAGGACGCAAATTTTATTTGGGTATAACGTCGCACGACCGCGCAATTGTCAGTTAAATCCTTCCGGGGCTCAAGTGGTTAAGCTCCTTCTGACCAAAATACTCTCTTTTTCTGATGATTTTGAAATGGGTAAGAACTCTGACCCATGTGTTACCCAAGAAGCTGCAATGGCAGCCCTTTTTTTCCTGAAAAAAATTCTTTATCTACTGACCAAGATGTGTAGAATAGTAGGGCCATAAGGTAATTGAAATGTACAACAGGCTTACCAGGTTCAACACAAATCTTCAGTTATTTCATAGCAGTGGAAATTTCCTTAGGATGCCTTCCTCAGTCTCAATTTTTTTTTCAAGTATTGCAACTGCCTACAGGTCCCTCATAAGGATTTTTTTGAGTGTTTCACAATGGGGCTCCTATGTAGCTTGTTCAGATTGATCTTCTTGCAGTGCACTCTGCCCCTGAGGTTCCCATGGGGTGCCTACATCCAGTGCCATCTGAAAATAGTTCAGTGTTGTGAACCTCTGGGCTTTCCATCCATTCCAATTGAAAAGGTGAGGAAGTCTCTGGACCCTAACTGTTTCTGCAAAAGTTAAGACTTGTCTCCATCTACCATTTTCTAATCCAAGGACCCTCTTATGATGCAGATCATTCTATATATTTATAGCACTTCTGCAAAGTGGCTGTAAACCCTTACATGTACCCAGTTAAGTGATTGGTCTCAGATGACACACAGAAATGAAACAAATCCTCCTACATAAGTTGTACCTGTCTATCTGCAGTCTTCTCTTCTCTACAGCCATTCAAAGTGCTGAAATTATACACTTGTCTGAGAGTTCAGAAAAAAGGGGGCAGAAAGCTTAAGTTACACTCTGCAGAGCTCAGTGAGGAAAGGTCTGAGAGCTAATTGGAGGGAAGAGACACGTCTAGAGTTGAGCGAACACCTGGAAGTTCGGGTTCTGCTGGTCCGTCCGAACCTCGGGACAAAGTCCGGGTCCGGGTCCGGACGGAACCCGAACGATCGCACGGACAACGAACCCCATTGAAATCAATGGGGACCCGAACTTTTAGGCACAAAAATGGCTGTAGGAAAGTCCTGGAAAGCCCCAGAGGGCTGCAAAAGGAAGTAAAATGGGGGTAAGGGTAGGGCAAGCACCCTACAAAAAAATGGGGACAGGGAAATAACTTTAAATATTTTTAAAAAAATAAAAACATAAAAAAAGCAAAAATGGAGGTGAATGTGGATCATCTTCAAACTGTGTCTGAAAAGTATTAATTAACGGTAGAAGCCATATAACTGTTCTAAAATCATCTTCAAACTAGGGCAAGTGCCCTACAAATAAATGGGGAT
>BLSH010235563.1:282944-296888 GCA_018402905.1 Glandirana rugosa | reverse complement strand
GTAAGGTTCATACATATTTCCGTGACACTCCACGAACTACACACTTGAACACGTGTTCTATACCACTTGGACATCCAAACATTTGGAGTCTGTAATTTATTTTTGTTTCGTATAGGGAGATATCACACATGAAAAGAGTCAATTCTCGTGATTCACAGTGTAGATAGACGACCAGGAAAGAGACGATAGTCGTACTTACTGACGACTGTTAAAAAGGACTGTGGTTGTCTTTTTACCACTGTCCTCCTTGGAGGTCGACTAACCGTCGGAGTCGAGACAAGGACATACCACACACTTCCCCTGCACAGATCACAACTCGCTTGGGCCGAACCCGAACGATTTTTGAAATGTCCGGGTCCGGGTCCGTGCCACGGACACCCTAAAGTTCGGTACGGACCCGAACGTTACAGTCCGGGTTCGCTCAACACTAGACACGTCCCCTTCACACACCATACAGGAACAGAGCTGAGGCTGCCAATCAGCTGGAGGTTCCTCCTGTCACCATTTTTCTGTTGGTGTCAGGAAAAATTGTCAGCAGTCATTCATGCTGATAGCAGAGAAAGGACCAGCAGATAGATGTGACACTTAGTGCTCTTAACTGAGAAAAGTACACACTATAGAGGGATATGCTTTGTTTTTATTTAATGTCTGAGGTTTACAAACCTACAGGTTCACCATATCTTGTGCACAAGTTCACACATCAAGCACCTCACAGTGCCTTTATACATACTTGGAATGCTTTTAGAGTATCCTGGGATCCCAATAATCCCAGCTTCTATAATATTAGCTTAGCTTCTTTGTTTAGGCGTTAACCACCTCCCACACACCGTATAGACTAGTGACGGTGGCATGGTGGCTCTCTCGTTCTGGAACTATGTCATATGAATTCGCCCCAGTCTCACCACGCACAGAGAGGCTATCAGTGGCATGCTGTGTCCCTGGGACAGGCACAACCCCAATCTCCGTAAAGAGCCAATATTGAGGCTCTTTACCCATGTGATCAGCTGTGTGCAATCCCAGCTGATCACATGTAAACAAGGAAATGCCGGTTATCAGCTCTCCTCTCATCACATTGACAGTGTGTGAGGAGAGGAGAGCCAATCAGCTGCATTTGTTCACAGAGTACATATAATTAGGCCACTGATAACCAGTGCCCTGGTTATCAGTGCAACCCCAACAGTGCCCAGAGATGCCACTCAGAGCCCATCAGTGATGCCAATCTGTGCATATCAGTGATGCCAGTTAATGATGCCTTTCAGTGCCTGCTCATCAGTGCCACCCATCAATGTCCATAAGTGCTGCCTATCAGTGCCCATCAGTGCAACCTATCAGTGCCTGCTCATCAGTGGCATCCATCAGTGCCCATAAGTGCAGCCTATCAGTGCCCATCAGGGCCACCTATCAGTACCGTATATCAGTGCCCATCAGTGCTGCATATTAGTGCCTCCTGATCAGTGCCCATCAGTGCAGCCTATCAGCATACATCAGTGAAAGAGAAAAATTACCTATTTACAAAATTGTCTAACAGAAACTTAGAAAAACTTTTTTTTTCGAACTTTGCGTTCTTTTTTCATTTTTTTTTTGTAGCAAAAAATAAAAAAACAGTGGAGATGAAATACCACAAAAGAAAGCTCTATTTGTGTGAAAAATATGATAACATTTCATTTGTGCACATCGTTGCACAACCGCACAATTGTCATTCAAAGCGTCACAACACTGAAAGCTTAAAATTGGCCTGTGCTGGAAGGGGGTAAAAGTGCCCGGTATTGAAGTTGTTAATTTGCATCTTTTTGGCATACCCTTTGGGCAATCATGGATGTCTATGGTATCTGGCATCCACTAGGAAGGGCTAGTGGTCCACATAACAATCAATCAGCTAGATTCCAATAGAATTTCAGCAATGACAGCCTTCTTTCATGATATATCCTTTAAATCTACCTAAGCTCTGAAGATAGCCTCACTTCTATTGATGAGGCGAGGTAGGGGTAGCGAAAACAATCAAGGCCCATTTAAACTTTGCTTTGGGGTGCATAAACTCAGATGTACTAACATGCAATATTTTGCGTATTGATGTGCATTATGCTCAAGGTAAATAAGCAAAATAAGCAGACAAAATGTATAAAAGGGAACTGTGTTACCTGCCAAAGAATTAGTATTATTGTTCATCCTGTGCAGAGAGTCCAGATTTTCACAGTTCCTCCACACAGCACAGCCTGTCTGGCGGGGGACCTAATTTGTTTTCTGCTGCAGTTAATTGGCACCTATCTGGGACTGGACAGTCAAAAGAGATTCAGCATACTGATCAGCTTATATCTTGGTCAATGTGCTTTTTTGCTTATTAGCATGCTCTTACAGCACTCCCATTTGGTTCCTTGTGCTGCTTCTCCCTCCCACAGTCTGAGCTCTATTGTACACTTACTGCAAGAGACTGATACCAAGTTATTTTCAGGTGCTTATGCTACCCTATGCATGCATTTGTGTCTGGTATGGAGGTTAATTTTAAGACAGGCCAATTATCAACTTTCCGACAAATCATGTACCTGGTACATCATTTGACTTCAAGTGGTTGTAACCGGGGTGATGCCTGCAGCTGCAGGTATCACCCCGGTACCGTTTTTTACAGCTCGGTTCTCTTGCAATAGATATAAGAGAGGCTAACTAGCTGCTCGATTGCAGCCCCCCCACCTTGCAGCCTTCTGCGGCTTGCTCTGGCTCTCCCATCACCCAACACCCACTGGCTAGTTGGAGACTCATACAAAGCCGGGAATGGCTTTGATCAGGTCTCCCCTATGGTCTTCTGGAAGCGATGACATGATATCACTTCTGGTTAACCCGTATGTTAACAGCAGCATTTTTCTAAAATCAAAATTCAAAACACTGATCTTGGTATTTTTAATGCTTTCAAGAGCAGAGGAGGGATTTTGGGTCTTATAGACCCCAGATCCCTTCATAAAGAGTACCTCTCATGCACCTATTGTTGTCACAAAGGAACTATACATTCCTTGTGACAGCAATAAAAGTGATAAAAAATATCTGAAAGCAACAGTGAAAAAAAAATAAAACAAATTAATCATTAAAAAAAAAAATGCCCCTGTCCCCCGTGCTAGCGTGCAGAGGTGAAGGCGCGTTGGCCCCGCACGCACGCAAACAGCGATTGGCCCACACATGTACGGTATTGCCATGAACGTCAGGTCATAGGCAGTAATTCTAGCATTAGTAAATCTAAAGTGGTGACCTCTAAAGGCTTTTAAAGCGTTGCCTATGGATAGTAAAATGTACGTTGTTTGTCGCCGTTGCACGGGCGTGTGCAATTTTAAAGCGTGACATGTTTGGCATCTTCCCCAACAGTTATAGTGGAGCAAAAAAGTATTTAGTCAGCCACCAATTGTGCAAGTTCTCCCACTTAAACAGATGAGAGAGGCCTGTAATTTTCATCATAGGTACACTTCAACTATGAGAGACAGAATGAGAAAAAAAATCCAGAAAATCACATTGTCTGATTTTTAAAGAATTTATTTGCAAATTATGGTGGAAAATAAGTACTTGGTCAATAACAAAAGTTCATCTCAATACTTTGTTATATACCCTTTGTTGGCAATGACAGAGGTCAAATGTTTTCTGTAAGTCTCCACAAGGTTTTTACACACTGTTGCTGGTAGTTTGGCCCATTCCTCCATGCAGATCTCCTCTAGAGCAGTGATGTTTTGGGGCTGTTGCTGGGCAACACGGATTTTCAACTCCCTCCAAAGATTTTCTATGGGGTTGAGATCTGGAGAATGGCTAGGCCACTCCAGGACCTTGAAATGCTTCTTACGAAGCCACTCCTTCGTTGCACGGGCGGTGTGTTTGGGATCATTGTCATGCTGAAAGACCCAGCCACATTTCATCTTCAATGTCCTTGCTGATGGAAGGAGGTTTTTACTCAAAATCTCACGATACATGGCCCCATTCATTATTTCCTTTACACGGATCAGTCGTCCTGGTCCCTTTGCAGAAAAACAGCCCCAAAGCATGATGTTTCCACCCCCCATGCTTCACAGTAGGTATGGTGTTCTTTGGATGCAGCTCAGCATTCTTTCTCCTCCAAACATGACAAGTTGAGTTTTTACCAAAAAGTTCTATTTTGGTTTCATCTGCCCATATGACATTCTCCCAATCCTCTTCTGGATCATCCAAATGCTCTCTAGCAAACTTCAGAAGGGCCCAGATATGTACTGGCTTAAGCAGGGGGACACGTCTGGCACTGCAGGATTTGGGTCCCTGCCGGAGCAGTGTGTTACTGATGGTAGCCTTTGTTACTTTGGTCCCAGCTCTCTGCAGGTCATTCACTAGGTCCCCCCGTGTGGTTCTGGGATTTTTGCTCACCGTTCGTGTGATCATTTTGGCCCCAGGTCGAGGGAGATTATCAGTAGTCTTGTATGTCTTCCATTTTTCTAAGAATTGCTCCCACAGTTGATTTCTTCACACCAAGCTGCTTACCTATTGCAGATTCAGTCTTCCCAGCCTGGTGCAGGTCTACAATTTTGTTTCTGGTGTCCTTTGACAGCTCTTTGGTCTTGGCCATAGTGGAGTTTGGAGTCTGTTTGAGGTTGTGGACAGGTGTCTTTTATACTGATAACGAGTTCAAACAGGTGCCATTAATACAGGTAATAAGTGGAGGACAGAGGAGCCTCTTAAAGAAGAAGTTACAGGTCTGTGAGAGCCAGAAATCTTTCTTTTTTGTAGGTGACCAAATACTTATTTTCCACCATAATTTGCAAATAAATTCTTTAAAAATTAGACAATGTGAGGGGCGTGGCCTGAAGCTGAATGGAGTAGGGTGCCAGCACTGAGAGCTCCACAGCACAAATATCCTGTATGTTAACATCCTGGGGGTATATCCTTTACCTTTGATACTTACCCGATGGCCAAGACCCCCTACATCCTGCCGACTGAGATGTCTCCACCTAAAAGGGCCTCCGAGGCGGTTAGTAGGCTGGACAAGTTTCGCCATGAGGAGCGGGAGCATGGCAAGGAAAATGGCGCTTCTTCCTCTGCTGACGGAACCCGCCTCTGGAGATACGAACAGAATACTGGATGCCATTACACATTGCCAAACAGCCCTCACTTCCCAAATAGAAGAGGTCAAGGTGGATATCTCCCTTTTAAGGCAGGATCTCCAGAAGATCCGGGAGAGGGTGTCCGAGACCGAACGCCGAATATGCCTCCTGGGGGGCGACGTGCCGCCATTACAGGCCGCAACGGAGCAGGTACAACACCAGCTACAGGCTGTTCTGGCGAAACAGGACAACATGGAGAACCGCCTGAGACGGTGCAACCTCCGCTTTGTGGGTCTGCCAGAGAGAGAGGAGGGCACCGACCTGCAATCTTTCCTTGAAAACCTGCTCATCACTACATACGGTAGAGAGGCCTTCTCAAACTCCTTCGTGGTGGAACGGGCACATCACCTGGCTGCCAAGCCACCGCCTGCCGGAGCACCACCACGGACCTTCATCGCAAAGTTCCTGAATTTCAGGGACCGAGATGCCGTCCTTCGTTTAGGCCGGGAGAAGGGGAATATACCGTGCGGCAATATACAGGTGGCGGTGTACCCGGATTTCTCCGCAGACCTCCAGGGCCGCCGCGCTCAATTCACCGAGGCCAAGTGGCAGCTGAAGGTCAAGCATTTAAAATATGCAATGTTGAACCCTGCCAGACTGCGGGTGGTGGGAGAGGATCGGGTCCACTTTTTTGAGGAACCGGAGGGCGGTGATATCCTGGCTGGAGAGACGGGAAAGAGCATCCTAAGAGTTTATATTGGTCTGCTAGTACATGTTACCCCCGTCCCAGCTATGGTGGCTGCAACCCATCGTAAGTTCTCTCCCCCTTACACTTGCCGGACTTCTCCCTCGTCTGCCCCACTTTGTTTAACTAATCCTCCCCCCTTTCTCTATCGGGCAACTCTGATACCTCTGTGACGCCAATACCCTGCACAACCTTATACAATGCTTAATAGAACCCACATGTACTCTGCCTATCGTGCTGTTAAGGCCCGGAGCGTTCCCCATGAACGGACAGCGGCCCCAGTTTTTTCTTCTGTTGTTGGGCCCCTTGTCATGTCTCCGGGTTATAGAGCAAACGTGCCCCCGGTTCCAAAATTGGTTTTCCAGAGAACGATCGTCCCCCCTTTGTACACAGACATTCCAGGCACTGTCCACGCTCTTCTATGAGGTGGATGGTGCTCAAGCCACGTTTCCCTGGCCGGTTGCTGCTTTTGCGCTGACTTTGTGTCTCTGGTGCAGTGGCCGCCGGTCCAGTGCATGTTATGAACCTAGATCTGCTAGACATAACTGGTCAGTAGATGTGACAAGGTTCTGGTTTCAATGTTTTGTTTGTTGTTTTTCATATTTGTTCTGCATGGCTCCACCAACATGTGGTAAGCCAATCTATTTGATCGAGGCTTATTTGAACCTACGTTACTATGTCTTCCCTTTCACTATACATGTAATGAAACTGGATGTGATAGTAGTACAATTGACCTACTGGTGCATGGGGCTCTTGGGAAATGCTTTTCTGCCTATAATGATTTATCCCCGGTGCGGCTACGGGCTGTGGCGTGGGCCCCATGCTCCACTGATTTGCACTTTGCAATATGGCTCCCATTAAGCTGATTGTATGGAATGTCAGGGGTATCTGTGCTAGGTCTAAACAAATGGCTGTTCTCGCCCGTGTTAAGGCCATGAGAGCAGAGATTATGGTGCTGGTGGAGACACACCTTACTGGCTCTCTCCAGTTTGCTCTCAAGAAGCCTTGGCTCGGATGGGTATATCAGGCTCACGATACCCCCCATTACCGGGGTTTGGCGATCCTGATAGCCAGACACACTAGGTTCCAGATGTTGAGCCTGCGTACGGATCCTCAGGGCAGGTTTGTTTTTTTACATGCAATGGTTAATGCTTATGAACTCCTCATTCCTGCTTTTTATGTACCCCCCCCCCCCGTTCCAGTTTGAGATACAGCACCCCACTGTTCCTGCTATCTGGCTTGGGGATTTTAATATGGTGACCAATCCCTCTCTTGACAGGCTGGGACAGGACCCAACAACTAACGAGACCCTCACCCTGACCAGATTTGGCCGCATGATGCAGGAGCTCTGACTGACGGACACTTGGAGATATAAATACCCCACATCGCACAGTTATTCCTGCTATTCCCAATCTCACTCCACCATGTCGAGAATAGACCTAATCTTTGTATCCCAAACCCTCATACCACATCTACATGACACGGGGTTTGAGACCGGGGTACTGTCTGATCACTCCCCATGCTGGGCAACCATAGACTTATGTTCCCCCTCTGCAACCCGTACCTGGAAGCTAAATCCCTTTTGGCTATCCATACTCCCTGACATCGATTCCATGCAAAAAGAATGGGCTTTCTTTTTCAGCACCAATGTGGGCACTGCCCCCATGACCGCGGTGTGGGACTCGTTTAAACTGCATGCCCGGTCCGTGCTATCTACTCGCATATCCAGGTACAAGCGGTCGTCCAAAATGGTGGTGACCCAGGCTGAGACCCAGCTGCGGTTGCTAGAGCAGACTTTTCAAACGGACCCCTCTCCCCACAACGCGACACTTCTTAAGGCACAGACTCGGGTGGTCAATCACCTTTTATTGGATAAAGCTAAGCAAAATATATTTTTCTCTAGGCAACGAAATTTTGAACACGGAGAACGCACGGGTAGACTTTTGGCCTACTTGGCCCACTTAAATCATACACCTCCGGTGGTGGCATCCCTTCGCGACTCGGCCGGGAACAATATAACTGACCCGGACCTGGTGGCCAAGGAATTCCATAAGTTTTTCTCAACCCTTTACTCCTCCCATACTCACCATAGTCGAGACGACTTAGTCGATTTCCTAGAACCGGTGCATTTCCCTGAGCTGACCCAGTCCCAACAACTGCAACTGGAGGCCCCCCATCACATCTGATGACATAGATGAAGCGCTAGCTAACTTAGCCGTGGGCAAGGCCCCTGGAACTGATGGACTTCCCCTGGAATTTTACACCCAATTCCGTGAGATAGTTGTACCCCAACTCCAAAAACGATTCCTATATATGATTAATACTTCCACAATCCATGATTCGATGAAAGAAGCCTTGATAGTGTTGATACCCAAGCCTGGCAAGGATCCCCCCCTTCCCGAATCCTATAGGCCGATCTCTCTCCTCCAACTAGATATCAAGATCCTGGCTAAGGTGCTTGCTCTTCGCTTGAACAAAGTTATCCTAACTTTAATTCACCCTGATCAAACTGGCTTTATGCCTCACAAAAATACCGCCCTTAATCTACAGGCTACACACGACTCAGTGGGCACCAGAGTGGTGGTAAGTTTAGACGCTGCTAAAGCGTTTGATTCAGTCGAGTGGCCATATCTTTGGGAGTGCCTGCGTAGATATGCGTTCGGGCCCAAATTTATAAAGTGGATACCACTGTTATATCAGGCGCCAATGGCCAGGGTCTCAATCAATGGGAGTACCTTGGACCCATTCCCACTTCACAGAGGCACCCGACTGCGCTGCCCTCTGTCTCCACTATTATACGCATTGGCGGTGGAACCCCTGGCGATTGCCATTCGGTCGCACCCAGATATTTGGGGCCTTAGATCTGGACAACTGACTGAGACCCTACGCGGACGACATGTTATTGTACCTGGAGGATGCGGGCCCCTCTCTCACAGCAGTTCTGAACCTTATTGACAGTTTTGGGAGATTCTCCAGCCTTCGGATAAATTGGGATAAGTCCCAAATACTCCCCCTAGACATAACCGTCCAACCATGTGATCAAATCAGCATCCCACTACAGAGAGCTAGCCAGATCAAATACCTTGGAATACAGGTCACCAGATCCCTCGCAGACTATACCAGACTGAACGTGGAACCCCTATATGCTCTACTCAAAGCTAAAACACAGGTATGGGCATGACTCCCTCTAGGAGTCATGGGTAGAGTAAATTTAAAGATGGTCCTATTGCCCAAACTCCTATACATTTTTTGGCATTCTCCATCCTACCTGCCCCTCAGGGTATTTAAAACAATGGATTCTATCCTGAACTCCTTTATCTGGGGCACCTCCAGACACAAACTCTCGTGCTGTACCCTACAAAAACCCACGGATTGGGGGGGAGTGGCACTGCCTGATCTCCATCTTTACTACTTAGCTGCCCAATTGTCCCACTTTTTTCACTTCGACAAAGATGACAACGTTCGATATCTTGACTTGGCATGCCCACAGTCCCTTAGGAGACTGACACACCCTTATCAGATCATATTTAGTGGGACGGCTGCCCCGCCCGGGTCGGGGGGGACGCACAGCTATGCTACACCATCACTGTAAAATTTGGGATCTTGCCACTCGACGGTTAGGGATCCCCTCTATAAATGCCCATTCGCTATTATGGGGTAACAGTAACCTGCCAGAACTCCTGACGCTACCAAACACTGACCTATGGATAAGGCATGGGGTACTCTACCTACACCAAGTGATGGACACCACAGGTGTCAAGTCCTTTCAGGAACTTAAGACCACCCACGATCTACCAAACTCAATGTTTTTCAGCTTCCTTCAGCTCCGGCATGCGCTGCAATGCCAATTTTCTGCCAGTCCCCCGGACTTGTCTCCGGTTGGCTTGGTGGGCACTCTCAGGGGTGATGACCCCAAGGGCTTAAACTCGATCTGTTACACTACCCTCCTCACCCCTGCGGCCTCGAGACTTGCTTTTAGCCTCAAGACGCAATGGGAGGCGGACATGGGGGAGCTGGAGGATAAGGAATGGTCGGATGTGCTGTCCTCATGCAAAATGGTTTCCCCAAAACTATCCGACAGGCTTACACAGATATACATTGTACATAGATCTTACCTTACCCCCGCTCGTGTGGCCAAATACAGACCTGATCAGGACCCTCGCTGCCCAAGATGTGCGGCCAGTGGTAGCTCCTTTTTCCACCTCATTTGGTCCTGCCCAGCGGTTCAGCACTACTGGAAGCAAATAGTTGACTTCTTACATGGGCTCCCCACTGACTCTATGCCCTAAACAGTGCCTGCTAGGTCTTCTGCCCGAGCAAGAACAAAATAGACACCTACATATTTTTATGCAGGAAACATTATTCGTTGCTAGGCTGCTAATTGCCCGCAGGTGGCTCAGGCTGACGACACCAACCTTCCAGGAATGGATGGCATCGGTCAACCAAACTCTCCCATATAAAAAACTCCTATACCAGCATAGACGATGTCCCCATAAATACCATAAAATTTGGGACAGATGGCTGGAATCAGCGTCCACGGCAGATGATGTGGACGGAGTCCGGGCCTGATGATGCGCTATGAGACAGTGTAGGAGCTCTGGAATTATATTTCTCATCCCCGTCTTCATGGTGAACTAGCCCACTTAATTGCGGAGACCCTTGGTGCCCCCATAGCACCTTAGGAAGTATTGTTAACTCTGTCATTATCATCGATAATGCCATGATATGTGAATGTATAATCTGTAAACTGAAGACTCTGGTTCCATTTGAATTGTATATGTGATACACTATGTTATGACATGCCTCGCTACATCAATAAAAGTTTTTTTGTTGGATTAAAAAAAAAAAATGAGACAATGTGATTTTCTGGATTTTTTTTCTAATTCTGTCTCTCATAGTTGAAGTGTGCATGTGATGAAAATTACAGGCCTCTCTCATCTTTTTAAGAGGGAGAACTTGCACAATTGGTGGCTGATTAAATACTTTTTTGCCCCACTGTACTTGAGGTTTATTTGAGCTGTAGCTCTTTGACACCCATTTGATGGTGTCTGCATAGTTGAAGCCAGGCCAAAGCCACTTAGCAGAGCCAGTAGCACAACACCAATGACCTTCTTAGCTGACTGTAAGATTGCTATTCTTACAACCACTGTAAGTGGGGCATTCTTCCCACTGACCACCAATATAAGAGGCATTTTCCTAATGACTCCTGGTGGACTAATCTTAACAGATGTTCCCTGAGACCTAACAATTATTTCAAGGGTTCCTCTGTGATAAAACCTTTGAGAAAGGCTGGTATAACCATAGGTTCAGCAAAGCCAAAATTGATTTGGGTAAAAGTCTGTGCCATTGATAACATGGTGGTGATTGATTAGCTAGCCTGCCATATTGTTATGTGTAGTTCAAGCAATCAAATTTTTATAGTATGAACACAAACCCCTGAGAGTTTGGAGTACATTTATGAAGCCCTTGTGATACACTAAACACATTTTTGTTCTACATTTAATAAAAGCGTCTGAATATTTTTAGGACCTTAGGCACTGCTTTGAATAACTGTTCCTCTATATATATATACTTTGATGGATAGGTGTATTTTGAAATTTCCACAAGCAGACTATATGCTGCAGTAAAAACAAATCTAAAATATAAAAGAACTCTTCACAGCATTAAGTGGTACAACTATAACTCTCCAGGTCCTAAGGCAAAATTGTGTAATGTTCTACATAAACCTTCTGTTGTCAAAGCCAAGAGGCGCAGCCTACCTTTTGAATATGTGTATTTTATATTTTAGAAACTCATATAAAAGGTGATCACCATAACTGAAATAATTTTAAAATGTGCTTGTTGCTATGTATAGTTTGCATAATTTGTGTAATTTATTGTTATATATGTATGTGAGCTGTCATATTTGCTTATACACATGGGCTCTATTTCCTACTTCTCATCACTAGAAGTAATTGTTCTTTACTGTTTTTTCTCACAGTGTGAATCTATGATTCAGCCAACTGATGAAAATATGGAGGCCCCCATAGGTGTGCGCAGCCTATTGCATTAGCGTGTGCACCCCAAAGCTCAAACACATACCTTACTCTGCTGTCTTAGCTGTACGGGACAGTGACTGACAGGTTCTCAGGCTCTGTGAAGCCACATAGTTACATAGTCTGGTTGAAAAAAGACACAAGTCCATTCAGTTCAACCAAATGAATGGGAAGTGCTCTGTGTTTAGCAACTTCCTTTTCATGCACAAACTGAAGTAAACACAGTAAACACAGTTTACTATGCTTTAGTTATGAACGATCGCAATGAGTGAATGTGTTAATTTGGAAAAGGTAGGGGCCAGTAAATAGCATATTAACTAGCCCCTTCCTTCACCCTCCATCCTGAAACATCTCCCGCAGCAGCTGTGAGGAGAGGAGATGGGGGAGGCCAGCAGCACTGTGGGGGGTGCAACATGGGGGAGGCCTAGACAGTAGGCGGAATCGGAACCGCACAGAGTGATTAGGGGGTGCTTAGGGGCACAACTGGCACACCCCCTGTGCACGCCTATGGAGGCTACTACAGCAGACTTCTGGTGAACTTACCTGGTCATCATGCTGATTTGTTGGCTTCAGCATTTGCAAGTATCTGCTTTGGAACAAGGGTGTAAAGAGTTCTGACTTTATTGACCGCATGCATGTTCAGATTTGAGACTTAGAAGGGACT
This sequence comes from Glandirana rugosa, assembly GCA_018402905.1. NCBI lineage: Eukaryota > Metazoa > Chordata > Amphibia > Anura > Ranidae > Glandirana > Glandirana rugosa. Next base: position 284,405 of record BLSH010235563.1, on the reverse strand, counting down.
GAAATCAGAGGGTGACGTGTGATTGCTAGGTGTAGCACTGGGCTGGGCTCTTTGAATCCTGCCCAGTAGTGCTGAAAATAGGAAGAAGAGGAGTTTAGGCTGTGCTCTGATTGGCTGTTGCCTCAGATGAAGAGGACTCATCTCTATAAGCCCTGGGGCAGGAGAACTTCTGATTGGCTGCCTGAGGCAGACTGGCTACTGATTGGATTATGGTCATGCTGAGCCCCACCAACCACAGGGGAAAGGGTAAGAGACCCTTGTGGAGTTCAAGAACAGTTTCTGGGAACCCTGGAGAGAGCTGGAGGTTAGGAAAGAGTGGAGAAGTTATCCCTGGTCCTGCAAGGGCAGCGGTGTGTATCTCAGGCAGTATGATTAAAGATTGAGCACATTACTGGGAGCTGCTGTTGCTGCCTTCATCATTGTTGTGTGCAGCCTGTGCTAAAAGTATCAGGAGCCCAGCACTGCTGTGCTGTGAGCAGTGTCCGCTTTAGGACAATGTTGCAGGACCTTTGCATAGGGGACAATATAGCCACTCTGATAGATGATAGAGAACAGGAGGTGTGCTTTGGAAGGACTGCATGGCTGCAGAATACGCCTGCTGAGTTCCCTGGAATGCAGGCCACCCTGACAAAGACTGTATGCTTGTATGGTAAAAGCTACAAGAGATGTTGCTGTTGAGAGCCATGTAGTTATACTGGTGCTGTGAGTTGTGAGTAGTACTATTGTTATATAGACTGTGTTACTGTTCCAGTGTCTTTACTACTGTCTCAATGCTTCTGCCATTCCAGTGTTTTTTTCTGGAGTGTGCTGCTGTCCAGAGTGTTCCATTGTTCCCACCTACTACTTTTTAGATATATTTTCATAATATTGTGCCGTGGCACCACTTCCTAATTAGTTATTGTACACATTCTCAGGAATAAACTTTAAAGATGCCACATAGACTACAGTATAGTTAAAATCACACACATTTATTGTTACAATTTTTTTTTAAATAAAGAACATTCACATGATAGAATAATACAGCTTTTAAAACAATATCCTACACAAGACGTCTACAGAATAGTAAAAAGTCACCCCCCCCCCCAATTCTGAAAAGCCCCCTTGATATCCCAGCATATAACATTTCTAATAGAATTAGCCAATCATTGATCAAATGTGAAGGGATAACTTCAGAAGGTAGGTAAAAAGAACTGGGGTGTTCAAGGGAGCTTGAAGCCTTAATGCGTTTCACGGGAAACCCTGATTCTTCAGGAGGATATTGGGAGACCAATACTTCTGCTATTAAATAATATGAACATTATACATAGATCAGGACACACCAAAAGCAATACTGTTTGCATAGCAAACCCCTAAACCATGCACTCTGTATGTAGAGCTTTCCTCAACACTGCACTCTGTACACAGCACACCTCTGAGCTCTGTACGTAGCACATTGTCATAACGAAAACCACACAGGACTAG
>BLSH010235563.1:205567-249499 GCA_018402905.1 Glandirana rugosa | reverse complement strand
GCTGCACAACTTGTGCTAGCAGCGGGGCACACATGCTCCGTAATCTAGAGAGTACGGGTACAATCGGGTTGGGGGGGGTGTCTTATTGATTGGTTTGCGCAAAAGTGGCCGCGTTTACGGATGGTGAGAATTCATTTCTGGGGTTATTTTTTTTTATTTTTTACTAGTAATGGCGGCGATCTGCGATTTTTAGCGGTACTGCGATATTGGGGGGGACATGTCGGACCATTTTGACACTTTTTTGGGACCAATGACATTTATTCAGCGATCAGAAATTTAAATGTCCACTGATTACTGTATAAATGTCATTGGCAGTGAAGGGGTTAACCTGCAGGGGGCGATCTAGGGGTTAATAGTGTTCCCTGGGCGTGTTCTTACTGTGGGGGGGGTTGGGCTAACATGGGCATGAGAGATCTAATGCCTCGTACACACGGGGCGACGATCGTGTTCAACACGTCGTACTCACGACCGTTGCATGCAGAATCGACCGTCTGTGGCGGTGCTTTCAACAGTTGAATGTACGACGGTCGTTCGTGGGAGTTGTATGTGCAGACTAGAAAACTTGGTCGTGTCAACAAGCTCGCATACGACCGTTGAGTCGTGTGTAGAGCAGCTGTGTTCAACAAAGTTGTAATGTGCTAAACACGCATGCGCCAAGTCCACTTTCAACTAACATGAAATTAGAAAGGAGCCCAAAAGGTGACGCTACTTCCTCTTTATACGCTCGTTCGCGTCATCACGTTCGGCCGGCCGCAAGTTGTAGGTACGACCGTCGTGTGCATGTCAGTAGGCTACATACGACCGTCAACGTACGATTCAACACGGTCATACGCGCGATCGTCGTCCCGTGTGTACGAGGCTTAAATGTGCAGGACATGGGTAAGAATGGTCAGCAAAATCACAGATATGACCTTTGTGTCCCACTTTTTGATGCCACTGTATGTTAAGACATCAAATGCATCTAAAATGTGTTCTTGCTTCAGTTACATTATATACAGATAATACTAATAACGCTCATCAAAGTCTCATCACATGGATTGCTGTAACCTTTTGGTACGTGAACTTCCCACTTCCCAAATGTCACCCCTAATTGTAAATTCTTTTACTCAATTAATCTGCCACTACCTGAAACATTTCCCGTGAACACTTTATAATTGCATCCGAATCATTACAAAGTAATTATAAAATTGTCATCCTTACCCTCCTCACTAGCGAAGAATGTATACTAATGCAGACAAACCTGCAGCAGCCCACAACTACCAGTTAGATCTTTCCTTACATTAAAAAGTCAATAAAGACTAACATCCTTATTCTAGTAAGATCATGGGTTCCCAGCATGTGGGCACAGAATAATTGTTGATACAGGTCAATGACCTACCTTAAATTACTTGAAAATTAGTCATGTCTTGTTGTGGGTGCTTTTTTTTCACAATTGACTTAACGTGATATTAAACTCTGTATGTCTAAGTATGTATTCTTAACTCATTAAATTCTCTTCTAATGCTATCAGTCTCCTCCAAATTCCATGTTTTTCCTGCTATGATCTGACTTCCTGTTAGAGGGTGGCTAAGTTCAGTCTCCATGGTCCAGCTGTATGCAGAAACATAGCCACTCTTACTTGCCCCTGAGATAGACTATAAGATTTGTAGCATGCATAGAGCAGTGCATGTAACTGCAATGTACGTGCACTGCTCATTCCAAACAAATGAAACTGAGGGGGACAAGACGTTCAGGAGCTCATGGAGGATGTTACAAGGAGATAGAAAAACATAGCAAGAGACAATTTAATGAAAAATAGATTAGAGGGCCATTACGTTTTGGATATTAGAAGTTTTTTGGAGAACCACTACATCATTTAGTGTCACTTTAAAATCAGCAATGAATACATTGTCAGAAAAGTAAGAAAGTAAGGGGTCTTTTTTCCACTGGCCACCAATGTAAGGGATATTTCTCAACTGACCACCAATGAAAGGAGTACTTTCAAATTAAAAAATTTTAAAGCGTCGTCTATGGGGATTTTTAAGTACCGAAGTTTGGCGCCATTCCACGATTGTGCGCAATTTCAAAGCATGACGTGTAGGTATCTATTTACTTGGCGTAACATCCTCTTTCACATTATGCAAAAAAATTGGGCTAACTTTACTTTTTTTATTCTTTAATACATGAAACTGTTTTTTTTCCAAAAAAAATGTGTTTGAAAAATTACTGCGCAAATACTGTGTGAGATAAAAAGTTTCAATAATCACCATTTTATTCCCTAGGGTCTTTGCTAAAAAAGCATACCGTATATACTCGGGTATAAGTCGAGTTTTTCAGCACATTTTTTGTGCTCAAAAAGACCCCCCTCGACTTATACCCGAGTCAGTGTCTGTGGTGATCAGTAGTTTCATGTTAAACAGAGCTGTGCTGCTTCTAAGAGCCGTTCTGTGCTGTGTAAGTGTGATTAAACACATTGGAATGCAAAGAATGCTGAGAGAGGTATCAGATTCTCAGCTTGATGTCGGGGAGGTGGGCGGGACAAGCTGATCTCAGTGAAGAGCTGCAGCTCTCTCTCTGCATTCTTTGCATTCCAATGTGTTTAATCACACTTACACAGCTCTTAGAAGCAGCCTTGTTTAATGTGAAACAAAACTACCTTTCTCATCCCTTATGTGTTCTGGCTACAGTATCTGTGTCCTGACATTAAAATCCCTGTGTCCTGGCATTAAAATCCCTGTGTCCTGGCATTAAAATCCCTGTGTTCTGGCTAAAATCCCTGTGTTCTGGCATTAAAATCCCTGTGTCCTGGCATTAAAATCCCCGTGTCCTGGCATTAAAATCCCTATGTCCTGGCATTAAAATCCCTGTGTTCTGGCATTAAAATCCCTGTGTCCTGGCATTAAAATCCATGTGTTCTGGCTAAAATCCCTGTGTCCTGGCATTAAAATCCCTGTGTTCTGGCTCCCTGTCCCTGTGTTCTGGCTCCCTGTCCCTGTGTTCTGGCTGCTGCATTTCACACCTTAGGCTTATACGCGGGTCAATAAGTTTTCCCATATTTTTTGGGCAAAAGTAGGGGGGTCGACTTATACACGGGTCCACTTATACACGAGTATATACGGTATATAATGTTTGGGGGTTCTGAGTAATGATTTTTGCATGTGGGAGCAAAGTGTCAGAATTGGCCCAGGAAGCAAGTGGTTAATGATTTTTATTGCACACAAACACAATATAATACCCAATTTTTGGTAAAATATAAAAGATGATGTCATGCTAAGTAAAAAGATATCTAACATGTCGCACATTAAAATTGCTTCCGCCTATGGAATGGTGCCAAACTACGATACTTAAAAATCTCTATAGGTGATAATTTAAACGCCTTTACAGGATACCAGTTTAGAGATACACAGAAGGACTGGTGTTAGAGTTATTGCTCTTGCATTCGTGACATTAAACTCACAATTGTGGTGCGATCACCGTTTACATATGCATGCAGAACTTAGGTATGCGTTTGCATTTGGACATAAGCAAGGGGGCGGGGCGCTTTACATTTTTTTCTATTTTTATTATTTATTTTATCCAAAACATTTTTTTACACTGGCTGTTTAATTTTTTTTGTATTAACTTTATTGCTATCACAAGGGATGAACAACATCCCTTGTGACAGCATGGGCCGTGACAGGTCCTCTTTATAGAGAGTTCTGGGGTCTATTAGACCCCAAAACACTTGTCTGGCTTCCAATGCAGCCGATCTGACACAGATCAGTCTAACTGGCTGCTATTCTGGCTGCTAACGGCCAGGTAAACAAAGAGCCAAAACTGGAATTGACCTAAGCTCATTGTTTCTGGATTCCAGGGGCACAAAGTCGGAGAAACAATGTCAGCTTTTCTCTCTCTGGTAGTGCAGCCATCACCGCTGGCATCGCTCCTGGGCTCCGCCGTCCGATTGACCACTTCTGCCACCGGCAGAAGTGGTAGAGTGGCTGTTCAGCCACTCTTATCACTTCTGTTGAAGTGAGAATCGCCAGCTGCAAATTTTGATACCGGGATGATGCCTGCAGGTGCAGGCATCATCCTGGTATAACCACTTCAACCTAAGGGCGTCCATGGACATCCTACGGTATTGAAGTGGTTAAGGTATACATGTCAGGCAGGTATACTAAGAGTTCAGCGCTAAAATAATAATTTGATTAAAACATTCAGTTTTCCACTTAAAAGAACCATAAAAAAGTCCTTTAAAGTTATTCCTAAAGATGTTTCCGAAGTGCTCTGGAGATGTGGTCAACAGAGGCACAAGATGAAGTGTTTCAGAGGACAGACACCACTATCACCATCACACTGCCTCTTACCATCAGGTGTGGACCCCCACAAAGGAAGGCCAACAAGAAAATGGCGGTCATGGGACTTTAAATGAGGCTTGTCATGAGAATAAGTATAGTCATCAATTATAAATCTGTAAATATTTATTAAATTGATTAGATTATAAGAATGAATGACCATGATCATGGAATTCATCACCTGAAATAAAAATATATACAATATTGTTTGTGAAGAGCCAACACATATACAAAGCACGTGATTAAATATATACCGATTCATCTTTGTTGGGCACATGATCATAATAAATACATAGTAGCATAGCAAATATGATAAAATTGTTGACCAATAACTCTTGACGTCAAATGAAACTCGACATGTTTCGTGGAGCTTGTCCAATCATCAGGAGCAGTGTACAAGAATTATCTATAGATATAAATAAAAAAATATGGTAGATATAATGTAATGGTCAACGGTTCCCAAATGGGAGGAAAAAGACATCTAATGGGGACAAAAAGTCCCTGTACTTACTTATTGGCTCAGATGGATCAAACCCAGCATCAGATGCGGGGAAGGCAGGCATCCAAATGCGTCTGACCTGGGGCTTAGGCAGGATAAAACTGCCCCAGTCCTGGGAAATCACCAAAAAAGGGACCAGCCAGTCATCTCATAGCAATCCATGGTGTGGTGGGTTATGTATCAAAATTGAGAGGAATCTGGGAATAATATAGTATATGAGTGACTAGGTCCGTCATAGTACATCCCACATAACCAAGAAAGCATGGAGTGATAAGGGACCATTCACCAAGATGAAAGGGAATGCTAGAAGGAAATGGAAACATTGAATAGAACAACCACCCAGAGTGTGGTAAAAAAAAGGGTGGTGTGTGAAGAGGAAATTTGTAGGAACCTGGCTGGAAATGTGAACAAAAAATGAAGACCCTGAATTCTTACATGGGTATCAGCGTGAGATGAGAGAGTAACATTGTGTTGATCCTTGGGAAGGGTGACAGGGGAAGGGTCTGCTGGCCGGAGCTGAATGGCTGCACCCAGGAGTAAAGGCGAGTGCCTGCCAGCGTCATGCAGGATGCCAGTGACACGAAGGCAGTGGGGGTGTGCAATATATCCGGGCGCCAATGACGGAAACATGCACGCTCAGCCTGCCCATCTCCAGGCATCTGGGATAGCAAGCTCGCTTGGCACTGCCAATGACACCGCAGGAGGGGATCGGCGGCATGACGCCGACGTGTGGGAGGGGAAGCCCATCCCTACCCCGAAGGGGGTTGATCGGGCAGGCACTGTCACACATCGCAACCCCCGGGATCAGAAGGGAGCCCAACCAACTCCCACCTGAATCAGCATGGGCGAGCAACCACCTGAGCAATGGCAAGTACTAAAGAAATGGATGAAAAACGTGTGCTATTGAAAATACACTGTGTTTCCGAAGTGCTCTAGAGATGTGGTCAACAGAGGCACAAGATGAAGTGTTTCAGAAGTCAGACACCACCATCAAAATCACTCGATCACACTGCCTCTTACCATCAGGTTTTGACCCCCTGTGACAAACAGCCCATGTCAGTTGTGAATGGAGTATATCTGCCACATAGAATCTTGAGATTCTTAAGGTAAATGGGTGGCAGGCAGAGGTCTGTAGGCAGCATGGGTTAATTATTGGTCACACCTTGCTCCCCAGATGGGGTATAATTTTGCCTGACCTGGGTGTAATCAGTGTGGTGCTGAGAGAGAAGGAGCAGGCTGTGAATGAACATGCCTGCAGGACTGAAGCAGACCCAGCGAGGTCTATCCGTTAGCCAGGAGGCTTATTTTCAGTTAATAGATGTTTTGGTTTTGGGACTGTTTTTTCTACCCCTGCGAGGGAGACCCTTCTGTTTACCCTTATTTCCAGAATTAATAAACATGGGCAGGAAGCCCTTAACCTGACATACGGCTGGATTACTTGCTTGGAGAACCCCTCAACTTGAAGCTGATCGCCCACACCCCACAAAGGAACGTCAGACACACTGTTTGGAAAACAGTCCGGAATAGGAATCAAATGAGGATGTTTCACCTTTCCCTTTTTACTAATAAACTCCCAATCAGCCGATGATCTCCTCTAGGATCTAACGAATGATATAGGGAAAAGCAAAGGCTGCATAACATAGTGTAGCATTTTCAAAAAGGTTTATTAGTTTAAAAAATATGGCACTTAATTAAATTTGAAATAACAAGCCGCATGTCGTGACATGTCACATACATATCAGGCACACAAACTGCTCACCAATCTTGTCATTCTAGGCCCTGTAACACTAGTGTGGTTTCTCCTGCATCTACCATTGCACTTCTGTGCATGGCATTGTAAATCTTATTATTCTCTATGGTTCCCATTCACATCAATGCAGCAATTTTTGGGAAGGTGCACATGCTTTCTTTTTGGTGTAGCATATAGTGTTTTGGCCCCATTGGCTTTTTCACACTGTGTGCGCTGACCTGCATTTTTCTGCACTGGATAAAATACAGGTCACTGCTAAAGCACTTTTCTATGTGCCCTATTGGTGATCTACGTATTATCCAGTGAATAAAAAGGTTTTCTATGTACCTCACTTACCCTGCAACACTGGTGTGATGTGTGGTGCAGTACAGAAAAATAAAGCATGTGTGTATTTTTCTGCACTGCTCTGGATGACACCACATCTTCCTGCACAGCAGCACACACAACGCATTGCACCGCTGTGCAGAGACATGAACAGTGGCAGTGTGCCCATAAGGGGAGCAGGGGCGCCACCCCCCCTAATTCATGCGTCCGGCCCCTAATTTACACCCAGGTCACCAGATGCATGGATTCCAATGTTTTTTTTTTTTTTTAGAACCACATGATTAGAGCCGGGGACTCTAATTGGCTTCAAGAAAGGGTGGGCTAGGGGCGCAGAGCACTGCGCCCCGAGCCCACCCAGTTATGTGACAATAGCAAATTAATATTCGCTATTGTCTTCCTGATTCTCCTCCCGGCCAATCCCAGCTCAGGAATTGTCCTGAGACCCGATTGGCTGAGAGGAGGAGGGAGGCAGTGCAGGGGAAGCTGAACCTCCATGAAGCAGAGGAAGGTGGATGTTTGCTATTCTTCAGTTTGTAAATGAACAGGAAGCCAATCAGCACAGAGCATTTCCCATTCATTCACTGTCCAGTGCAACTGAGGCTGCAGAAAAAGGCATGTGTGTTTGAGCTTTGGGGTGCACACCCTAATGCAATAGGCTGTGCACACCTATGCACCCTGTGTTAGAGTGCCCCCACTCTGGATGAAGGAGCACAAGGCCCCCTTTGGACAGCAGCATATTTAGTCTGGGGGAAGGGAAGTGTTAGATGTACTAGCAAATTTAGATACACTAATAAACTGAAGCTAAGCTCCAGTTAACACTTTATAAGCAGTTACAGCAAGCTGTTTTATCCTTTTGGGATAAAGCTTTTACATAAATAAAAGCTGATCATTGTAAGCGCCCCTGTCAGTTGTAGTAAATGGTCTCTCTTAACCCTTTAACTGCTACATCTGCAGAATAGCTTGTCCTTTGGAAAAACAACAGACTTACTGGCCAGATCACCAGATTAAATAAAATAAAGAAAGACTAAAAAAAGAAAACAAATGCAGCCATCACATCTAAGAATTGGAAGGTTGCAATATAATAAAATGTTTGCTTTTGGGTTTAATACTGTTGTAATGAGAACCTAACACAGGACTTTCTAAAAGGGTGTTAAGCATTTACAATATCTCACAAAAGTGAGTACACCGCTCACATTTTTGTAAATATTTTATTCTATCTTTTCATGTGACAACACTGAAGAAATGACACTTTGCTACAATGTAAAGTAGTGAGTGTACAGCTTGTATAACAGTGTAAATTTACTGTCCCCTCAAAATAACTGTCCTTTGGACTGTATATACATTTATAAAATGGAGTACACTACGCACTATATAACATATATGAATCTATATAAATCTCTTCACCTTTAAAAAGACACGCATTTCCATGTACACAGCCGGCATTACTTGCAATCATTCTTATTGATTGCACAATCTTACACATTTTTTTCTTCTGTGCAACTCTGGGCCCCGTCACGATGCAGCATTGCAAATCAATGGCACAATCTTATTTTAGACCATTGCAAATTGGTAGATGAAAGATTGCATTAGGTCATATCATGTGAAAGAGTGACAGCTATTGCAGATGACAGATGATACCCATTCTGCCTGACCCAAGAACTCTGACTATCATGAAAAGTAACCCTTGATTCACTCCCAGACCCTACTTATACCTGAATCTGTGAAATATCAGAGCCCATATCCAAGGTTTTAAAATATCACTTCAAGGTCATGCACCTCTATTGCAAAAGCATTGCCACTTTGTCCTCTATGACTTACATATGATAGCATCCACAGTACAAAGAAGTAATGCCAATGAATAAAAAACATTTCTTGTAAAATGCTAAATGTGCAGTATACTTTAGGCTCCATTCAGACCTTAGAGATTTTGATCGCAGACGGAATCGCCACAATTCTCCCCGCGATTCCAGAATCGCAGCAAAACACGGAATGCATTTGCAATGCCTTTATTTCTTAATGGCACCCCAAACACGGTACGATTTTGCCTTAATTGTCGAGCGACAAAACGCGCTACAATTGCGGCAAAATCGCAAACGCTCCTGGCTCCTCAAATTAATGGTGCCTCTCCAAAAACGCTCCACTAAAAAAACAAAAAAAGCTAAAAAAAGGCGCTGCGCTACATTCAGGTGTGAATGGAGTCTAACGCTTCAATTGCTCCATTACCACACACATATTTTTTTAATGAAATTATATTATACATTAGACATGTGCAGAACGAATCAATTTGTTTTGTTTCGTTTTGATCTATAATTTACATAAATTCGTTTAGTTAAATTAGTTTATTTTGTTTTGTTTATGCAAATGCGAATCGATTTTTAATTTCAGAATTCCAATTAATTCAAATTCAAATCGAATTCCATTCAAAGTGCATTTGAATTGAATTTGATTCAAAATCAAATTTAGTTTAAATTTGTTACTATTGTAATTCGGAACTTCGGATACAACTACAGTTAAGCAGACACCTGGATGTTAGGATTCGGCGGGTTCGGCCGGACTTCGGGAAAAAGTCTGGGTTCGGTACAGAACTTAACCCGAACTTTACCCCGAACCCCATTGAAGTCAATGGGGACCCAAACTTTTGGGCACAAAAATGGCTGTAAAAAAGTCCTGGAATGTGCTAGAGGGCTGCAAAAGGAAGTAAAATGATTTTAGAACAATAATCTGTCCCTTACAGCACCAGCAGGAACCTCTCCCTTTAGAACTAGGAGATGATTATAGAACAATAATCTGTCCCTTACAGCAACAGCAGGAACCTGACCCTATAGGAGTAGGCGATGATTTTAGAACAATAATCTGTCCCTTACAGCAACAGCAGGAACCTGACCCTATAGAACTAGGAGATGATTTTAGAACAATAATCAGTCCCTCAAAGCAGTAGACTCTACCTAGTCCAGAATCAGATCATTCTGTAATGCAGGATTAGATGTTATTATATGTGCAATCTGTCCCTCACAGTGCCGGCAGCATCCTCTCCCTAGACTAGACTGAGTGCATGTGACATGCAGCACTATGTGACTCCAGCTTATATGGAGGCTGGGTCACATGATGCACTGGCCAATCACAGCCATGCCATTAGTAGGCATGGCTGTGATGGCTTCTAAGGGCAAACCAGTGAAATGCTTGCCCTGCAGCTATTCAACAGGTGGGATCAAATACCCGAACCCTAACTTTTTTTTCAAATGTCCGGGTTCGGGTCACGGACACCCCAAACTTTACAGTTCGGGTTCGCTCAACTCCAAATACAACCAAAATTCCGAATAATGAAAAATTTGTCAGAATTTCACTTCGGAACAAAACAAACTGCACATGTCTATTTTAGAAAGTTCATATGCAGCGCTTAAATGGATGTATGAAACCCAAAAGGACAAGTGTAAAAGAAGGAAGAAGGAGGGTTCCCTGCACCTACTTCAGTGTGTGAGCCCACACACCACACCAACGTGCTGATATCAAATGCCCTTACCAGAAAGTTGAGTCAGGCCTCACAGGGAGCTCAGTCCTTCTCCAGTAACAATCCGACTGCACGGCCAGGCATCAAGGTATCCCTCCAATGCAGAGCAGATAACACAGCTAGAGGATGGACGTCAGGATTTCTCCTCCTCTTTACAGGACTCCAGAGTTTTCACAGATCATAAAAGACTTGATAGATCAAAGAGTCACCACCATAAAAATAAAACTCTCATGGTGAAGAATGTAGGAATGAGCAATGTATTACCATCCAATGCGAAATACAGCTGTCTTCATAAAAATCACAGATAAAAATCCAAAAATACCACGGATCGTAGTGTGCTTATGGCATCAGCAGACCACCTTATGCATTTCATCCAATAGGCCATCTTCAGACCACCTCTGAAGCTTCGACAGCCATGTCAATAATGCCAGAGATCGAGAAGTAGGTCCTAGGACACTAGCAAAAACGAAGGCCTGCTGGTAGTAACAGGGGTTATTAGGGTTGCCAGCTGTCTGAGATTCAACCAGTTCAAGTTTTGAATCATGTGTCCAGGTTTCAGTCCACCTGAAACCCAGACACATTATTCAAACAGGAATGTGGCTTGAAACAGGGCTTTTGACAGGAGGGTGAAGAGGCACTATGTGTGCCACATTTCTATTCTCTTTGGAGTGCCCAAAGGTGTCCCAGGTCTGTTACAATCCTATAGTGCAGTGTTCTCCAAACTGCTGCCTGGGGGCCAGATGCAGCGCTTTTCTGGCTTTTATCTGGCTTTTGGGGCACTGTTCCTCTCACTGATACCAATAATGGGCCAATATTCCTCACACTGACACCAACAATTAGGCATTATTCCTCCCATGGACACCAGCAATGGGTGACTATTGGTCCCACTGATATGTTTGTCCAGCCCTACTAAAGTCTGAAGGACAGTAAATTGGTCCTTTGTTTAGAAAGCTTGAAGACCCCTGCTATAGTGTATACTAAAAAAAAACTTACTGTGCGCTGCTCCAGTGTTCTTGTTTGGCTTGAAGAAAAAGTGGGTAATCCTGGGCAGAGTATATAGAAAGTAATTTCAGTACAGGTGAGGGGCCTATACAATTGTACAAGACTGAACGTAAGACCAGAGTTCAGCTTTAAACATTTTGGCACAACATAGTAAAGATTGATGTGTTCATATTTAATGTGATTTTCCTTGAGGATGGTTTTTCAATGAATGCTATCAGTCACATGTCAAAAAGATCATTTAGTGAAACTGATTCCTGAAACATGCAATCTTTATATCAAAATGATTATAATATCTCAGCAACCTATTGTTAAAGGGTAACTCCACGTTTGTGGGGAAAAAAAATAGCAAATAAAGAAAAAATAATCTAGCGTGTACAAATGTGATAAAAGTCGTATTGTAATTGAATGTTATTAAAAATGACCTTTCTTTTTCAATCTGCAGCTCTGTAATTTTCTGTGAAAAGCAATGCAATATGGCTACCTGGAGTTGTTCTGTACGCAGAATGTGTACTGACCACTCCCCAGAAACATAATTTCCTGCTTGTGTGATTGGCTTACCAATTTTCCTAGAAGTCTGTCTAAGATTCAAGTCAGATTTCAGGCATCCCCTGCAATAAAAATGTCATTTTTGGTAAGATATTTCCAATAGGAACATGTCTAAAGGGATGCAGGCCCAGCAGATTATCTCATTAGTGCCCTGCAGCTGACTGATAATTATCTGAAACCACTCCCATTAGACCCACTCAACACAGATGGAACAGAGGAGCAAATAATGATTTCTTCAGAATAACAGAAGGTAGGAATCTCCAACAAAGTCTGTTATAATCCTTGCAATGCACATAGATCATCCAGGGGGGAATGTTTTTTCTTAACAAACATGGAGTTACGCTTTAAGTGTATGACCAGCAAAAGGCAGCACAGAGTAAAGCTCATTTACCCATAGCAACCAGAAATTACCTTTAGGTTTTAGTAAATGAAATCTGATTGGTTGCCTACGGGTCACTACCCTCTACACATCCCTGCTACTAGACATGTGCAATTCGTTTTGCAACTAATCAAAATTCGGCCAAATTTTGCATTTTTCGGACATTCAGATTCATCCAATAAATAAAAAAATTGGCACAAGGCTAAACAGCTAGATAAGCGAGAGCTGCTTTGCACAACAAGGGCAATTCTAAACCTTTCTAAAAAAGAAAACAACATCAATGTGCAGCGCTAACGCATATTAATACATATAGATCACCAGAATTGATATAATAAAAATATATAGACCAAAAATGTACCTAAATAAACATATAAAAGTCCATAAAAATAAGGAATAGAAGGGCATGAACGCCAAGGGCGGCTTCCCACTGTGTAATGAGTGCAGATAGGGCACACAATGTGTACAGCCAGTGCAGACAGTCCCAGTCACCGAAGGTATGCCTAGCCTCTCACCTCCCTGATCCGACCCTATGCGGATCAAACACCATCCAGCTACCTCCACTTGGTCAATGAAAGAAAACGAAGGTACTTCATACAGACCAATCCCCTGGGAATCTCTGATAGATGTTGGTCTCCATAATCATGGCTGCTGATAATGTTCACAACTCCCATACATATAAAAAAGAGTAGAAGATCTAGTGCTCACTGTATCAAACAACTTTTAATAAACAAATAAAAAAAACTCACATTTAAAAGCACTTTGAAGCAAGTGCGAGCTAAGGTAAGCAGATATTACCATTCTAAACCTTTTCAACTCAGAGGAACCCTTGAAATACCTTTCCAGTCTCAGGGAACCCTGGCTAAAAATGACTATATGTACAATTCATAAAACATTAGTGAGATGGTCAGTGGAAAGAATGCTCCTTACACTTGTGGTCATTGGGAGGAATTAACCCCTTACAGATAACTAAATAGGTCAATGGTGTCCGTAGGAACTTATCTGAGAGCCAGAAATTGCTCATTGCTCAAGGAACCCCTAGCAACTAGGGTTGCCACATCATCCTAGGGTTGCCACATCATCCCTTTAATCCAGGACACATATGGATTGCACAGGTACTGAGGCTAATTTAATGCAGATAAGGCACCACGTGAGTTTAATTACGACCTTAATCAGCCACAGAACCTGTGTAATTAATGTGTGTCCTGGATTAAAGGGATGATGTGGCAACCCGACTAGCAACCTCTTGAGAAACCCCTAGCAATCTCTGGAAGAACCCTAGGGCTCCATGGAACCCCGGTTGAGAAACAATATCCTAGACAGATAGGCCCCACACAATAAAACAAGCAAAATAAGTGAAATACCTAGATGACAGTGTGGAAGGGGGAACAGGTAACAAATGGTTACATAGTAGTTACACACACATACAAACACAAATAGAAAACCTCCATATACAGAATCCTATACCCACAGTTGATCCAGAGGAAGGAAAAAAACCCCAATAAAGCATGATCCAATTTGCTCCAGCAGGGAAAAAAATTCCTTCTTGAGCCTCGATCAGGCAATCGGATATTCCCTGGATCAACTTTACCTATCAATATTAGTATTCAGTTATATTATGTGTATCTAGGAAAGAATCCAGGTCTTTTTTAAAGAAATCTACTGAGAAAAGAAATCTACTGAGCTGGTCAGAGCCACCTCTGGAGGGAGTCTATTCCACATTTTCACAGCAGATTTTCACTGTGAAGAAACCTTTCCATATTTGGAGATGAAATCCTTTTTCCTCTAGACGTAAAGAGTGCCCCCTTGTCCTCTGTGATGACCTTAAAGCGGAGTTCCACCCAGTTAAAAGTCAGCAGCTACAAAAGTGTAGCTGCTGACCATTAACAATCGGACACTCACTTGTCCCTGGCTTCAGCGATATGGTCGCCCGAGGGCTCACTCTTCTCCCCCTCCCCTCGGCATAGCAAGTGTGGCACCCGGCTTTGGCTTCAAAGCCGGGCGCGCACTGCGCATGCGCAAGTCGCGCTGAGCCTTGTGAATGGCCGGCGTATCTTCTGGGACCTGTGACGTGTCCCAGAAGATCGCTGAAAGGGAGGGGGGAGGTGAACTTTTTTCTGGAGCCGCGGCTCTAAGAGAGGAAGTGGACCTGGGACCCTGTGAAAACAGGGTCCCCTCCCAAAAAAATGGCATGCCAATTGTGGCATGTCAGGGGGTCACCTTCCCTTAAAGCGGAAGTTCCACTTTTGGGTGGAACTCCGCTTTAAAGTGGTTGTGAAGCCACTTGTATAAAAAGCTGTCATCCCATCTGTATTATAACAAGAAGTTGCCCTGTGTCTGTCTTATAACATATATATACGTCTCTGTACTGATAACACACCTTCTTACTAGGATCAGTTGTTGTCTTTATGCTCTTCTCTCTCAGCTCAGAATTCCTGAGGGTGGGGCTGAGCACTGCTGCTGACATCAGCTGGAGAGACAGAGCCGTGCTGATATGACACGGACACAGGGAACGTATTCTTCTAATACACAGGAAATAGGAGTTTTTACAGCTAATTATGAGAGCAGAGCAGAGAGAAGCTACAAGAGGAAGAAGGAGGGAGGAGGAGGGGGAAATGAAAGCAGGCATAGGAGAGCTGGGAGTGACACAGACTGCACAGACCACGGGCTCTCAAGATCAACTATATGACAAGGGGAGTCTCCACTCGGGGGCATTATCACACAGGCATTCTAGGGGATACAGAGGGATAATTTAAAAATCAAAAGCACCATACTGCTAATTACACATTAAAGAGACAGGAGCAGCATTTTTTCTTTGGGTTAACTTATGCTTTAACCTTCAGCCACAGAAGGATTTTTTTTTATTTTTTTGCGATTCAACACTACGTTGTTTTAACTGACAATTGCCCGGTCGTGCAACGTTGTACCCAAACAAAATTTTTTCCTACAAACAGAGCTTTCTTTTGGTGGTATTTGATCACCTCTGCGTCATTTCTGATCAATTGAAAAAAAAACAATATTTGTTTACTTTTTGCTATAATACACGTCCAAAAATGTTGAAAAAAAACCCAATATTTGTTACTTTTTGCTATAATAAATGTCCAAAAAATATATTAAAAAAAAACAGATTTATTCATCAGTTTTGGCTGATATGTATACTTCTTCATATTTGTGGTAAAAAAAATCGCAATCTGCATTTATTGATTGGTTGCGCAAAAGTTATCGCGTTTACAAACCATGAGAATTAATTTATGGCGTTTTTACTATTTTTTTTTTTACTAGTAATGGCAGCGATCTGCGATTTTTATTGGGATTGCGATATTGCGACGGACATGTCGGACATTTTTTACACTTTTTTGGGACCATTGACACTTGTACAGCAAACAGAAATTTAAATAGCCACTGATTACTGTATAAATGTCATTGACAGGGAAGGGGATAACCTGCAGGGAGCAATCAAGGGGTTAACTGTGTTCCCTAGGCGTGTTCTAACTGTTTGGGGGCTGGGCTGCCAGGGGTATAAGAGATCTAACTGATCCCGATGACAGGGATCAGTAGATCTCTGTCATGCCGCCTGACACAGCGGTGAACCACAGTGTTTACATTGGCGGTTCCCCGCTTTTCTTTTCTAACAAGCAATCAGGGAGCCTGTGGCGGGCTTGAGAGCGCAGCGCCTGCGGCACGCACTCGCCCCCTAGCTGCGCGTGTGCGGATGGCCGTTTATAGATAGCGATTCATGCTACGCTGCCACTCTGCAGCAGTAAATGTGCGCAAGCTGGTCGGGAACCGGTTAGTGTGAATAACTCAACTCAGATGACACCAAGCTATGCAGCTGAATACATCCTTACAGGATGTCTCCAACTTACAAGCCAACCTCAATGCACTGTTTTATTGGGCAACTATGGGGCAAATGAGGCTTAATTTTGATAAATGTAAAGTTATGCACTTGGGGGCTAAGAATATGCATGTATCATACAGACTAGGTAGAGAATAGCTAGCAGAGTCAATAGTGTAGAAGGATCTGGGTATTCTGGCAGATCATAGACTTAACAATAGCAGGCAATGCCAAGCTGCAGTTTCTAAAGCTAGCAAAATACTTTCTTATATCAAATGAGGTATAGACTCCAGAGAGACACTGTTTTACCTCGTACAAATTGTTAGTAAGACCTCATCTAGAATATGTAGGACATTGGCGAACTAGAGAGAGTGCAGAGAAGGGCTAATAACTGATAAGCGGCATGAAGGAGTTCAGTTATGAGGAAAGATAAGCTGAAATGAATGCATTCTCTCTTGAGAAGAGGAGGTTAACCACCACCCTCACATGACGTCCAGCAGGATAACAAGCTAGCGCGCACCCTCAGGGCCACACAGCCCTGAAGGGCTTGGTATGGACTTTGGGCGGGACCCCCACGTCTTTTTGGCATGGGGTTCCCCTTAAAATCCATACCAGACCTGATGGGGGGGCAACGCAATGCTTTTTAAGTGATTTTATCTATATTGCCAGGAGCTGGCAATAAATTACAGCCGCGAGTGGTTTAAAATGACAATTTTTCCTGTACAAATTTAATTTTGCTCTGGCTATGTTGTAAACATCACAGAGGTGCGCCCTTTTACAGGCAGACTAAGTGGACCTCCCAGGCACGATATTTAAGGAATATTTCATTTTTATTTTTTCACTTTAAGCATTATTAAAATCACTGCTCCTGAAAAATGATCGATTTGAAAACTTTTTTTTGCATTGATACGTGTCCCCTAGGGCAGGACACAGGTCCCCATACACTTTTTAGGGCAATAACTTGCATATAAGCCTTAAAAATTAGCACTTTTGATTTTTCATGTTCGAGTCCCATTAATTTTAACAGCGTTTGCGTGTTCGCACTCATTTTTTGCCCGTTCGCAAGTTCTGGTGCAAACCGGGGGTATTTGGCCCATCCTTATTTAACAGGACAGGTTCTACTTAGAACAGGCCTTGCCATGGTTGACCAAAGGAATTGAGTGAAATTGCTCAGCGTCATATCCAGAGGTTGTCCTTGGGAAATAGACGTATGAGTGCTGCCAGCATTACTGCAGAGGTTGAAGGGATGGGGGGGTCAGCCTGTCAGTGCTCAGTCAGTGCCTGGGTCAAGCCGGGTCACAGGATCAGATAAACAGGAAATCAGGTCGCTCAGGAACACTCACACGCTGTAGAAAGGACAGCACTGACTGCTGGGCGTTGTGAGCTTAAATGGGGTGAACGCGCAAAAACAGCAAAACAGTAATTTTCCTAACATTGCCCCCCCCCCCCAAGGGGCAGCCTCTGGATGCCCAAACGGACACTTATTTCCTGGCGGTTCCTTTTGAAGGCTTTAATCAGTTCCTCCGCATGAATATTTGCTTCTGGCTCCCAGGAGTTTTCCTCGGGGCCATGACCCTTCCATTTAACAAGATACTGGGTGGAACCGCCTCTTTTCCGACAGTCCATGATGGCCTCCACCTCGAACTTCTCCTCTCCATTTACCAACACTGGTTCAGGTGAGTCTGTATTTCGTCCCGGAAAGGGATCTGGAGCCACTGGTTTCAACAGGGAACAGTGGAAGACCGGGTGGATGCGCAGTGAAGAGGTGAGGTCAAGTTCAAACGCCACCCTATTAATTTTCCTCTTTATGGAAAAAGGCCCAATGAACCCTGGCCTCAACTTTTTAGACGGGCAGGCTAATTTCAGCTTCCGGGTGGAAAGCCAGACTTGATGGCCAGGTTGTAAATCTAGCTCCCCCGCCTTCTCTTGTCGAAGGCCTCCTTATACACTTCCTGAGTCCTGGATAGGGTGTCCTGTAGAAGCTTGTTACTGGTCTCAAAAAAGTCTGTTGCCCTTTGGGCTGCTGGAACTGTGTTCTCCATGGACAGGGCAGGAATAAATGTGGGGTGGAACCCATAGTTGGCCCAAAACGGAGACTGTTTGGTGGCCGAGTGGATCGTGTTGTTAAACGCAAACTCGGCCAATGGCAACAGAGAAACCCAGTCATCTTGTGAGAAGGAGGAAAAGCATTGGATGTACTGCTCCAGCGTTTGATTTGTTCTCTCCGTTTGCCCATTAGTCTGGGGGTGGTATACAGAGGAATATGACAGCTTGATTCCTAGGGATGAACACAGGGCTCTCCAAAACCTGGAGGTGAATTGGACTCCTCAGTCCGAGACAATGTTGATGGGGACTCCATGGAGTCGGACTACTTCCTTGATAAAAGTCTCTGCTGTTTCAGCAGCTGTAGGTGTGCCCCTCATGGGCAGGAAATGCGACATTTTTGTCATGCGGTCAATGACCGCAAATACCGTAGAGTACCCCTGGGAAGGAGGTAATTCCACGATAAAGTCCATGGCAATTTGGGACCATGGGCGTTCGGGTACCGGAAGTGGGTTCAGAAGACTACAGGCTTTGGCCTTGTCGGTCTTGTTGCGGGCACAGACAGAGCAGGTGCTGACATGGCTGTTACAGTCTTCATCAGATTTTGGCCACCAGAAGGTGCAGGAGAGCAATTCCGCTGTCTTGCGTGCCCCAAAATGGCCTGTTGTCGCAGATGAGCCAGAACTGAAGAGACATGTTTGTGGTGTTCCCCAAGGGAGGAGGAGAAAATCAGGATGTCATCTAAGTAAATGATGATGAACAAGTTCAAATAATCCTGGAATACATCATTTACAAAGTGCTGGAAGGTGGCGGGAGCATTGCACAGCCCAAAGGGCATAACCAGGTACTCATAATGCTCGAATCGAGTGCGAAAAGCGGTTTTCCACTGGTCGCCTTCCCGGATACTGACCAAGTTATAAGCTCCCCGGAGATCCAGTTTGGTAAAGATGACAGTGGAGCCCAGTCTCTGGAACAGTTCTGGAACCAGGGGTAGGAGATAGCGGTTTTTAACCGTAATTCTGTTGCGCTCCCTGTAGTCTATGCAAGGTCGCAAAGATCAATCCTTTTTTCAACAAAGAAGATGCTAGCCCCCGCAGGGGATGTGGAAGGCCTGATGAAGCCTTTATCCAAATTGTCATCCAGGTAGGCCTTAAGGGCCGCCAACTCTGGTTCGGACAAGGGATAGATCCTCCCAAAGGGCACTTCAACTCCAGGCAGAAGCTCAATAGGGCAGTCTTACGGCTTGTGAGGTGGTAGTTGCTCCGCACCCTTTTTACTAAAGACATCTAAATAGCTGTGATAGGCTGTGGGCACAGCTAGCTGGACATCCGGGTCGGGATCCGGGTTCAGGCTGAGCAGAGTAGGAGTAGTGTCCTTGGGCCGCTGGAGGCAGTGTTGGTGACAATAGTTGGACCGACAGTTTACAGTCCTGGTGGTCCAATCAATGTCGGGATCATGTGCCCGAAACCAGGGCAGGCCCAAAATGATGGGGAACAAGGGGGACGCTATGGTGTCCAGACGAAGCATCTCCCGATGTCCGTCAGCTATGGTGGCAAGAAGAGGAGCGATTTAGTGGGTGATGGTGACGGACTTGATGGGGGATCCATCCGCCAGGCGGATGGTCATCTGGTGGGTCTTGGGTAGGAGAGGAATGTGGTGTGCAGCTGCATAATTTTCATCCATGAAGCAACTGCATGCTCCCGAATCAATAATTGCCGTGACCTGGGTACTCCCTCCGGGAAGCTGCAGAAAAAGGGAGATGACAAAGTGAGAGACCTGACTGAACATGTTAGACATTCCTGCTGAAGAAACAGGCAGGCACTTACCACGCTTGGCAGGGCAGGATCTCCCCACATGCCCCAATTCCCCACAGTACAAGCACAGGTTCAGGGAGAACCTCCGTTGCCTCTCTTCAGGGGTCAGAGAAGGGCGCAGGAGCCCTATCTGCATGGGCTCGGGTTGGTCCACAGGAGAGGAGGAGGAGGTCACTGGCGGAAAAGGAGCCGGACTTGGGTATCTTGGAACATGGGGCAGCATCCAGGTGGGACGCAAGGGACCTGAGGCTCTCTCGGCACGGCGTTCCCGGAGTTGCTGGTCAATCTAAATCGCCAGGTTGATGAGAGCTTCCAGGGTGTTGGGCACCCCTACGCATGACAACTCGTCCTTGAGGGACTCAGACAGACCCAAACGGAACTGGTAACTGAGTGCAGCATCGTTCCAGGCCGTGTCTGCACTCCACCTCCGGAACTCCGCCACATAGTCCTACACGGACTGACGACCCTGCTGGAGAGTATGCAAGGTAGCTTCCACTGTAGCGGCCTGGCGAGGATCGTCATAAAGCTGCACCATTGCTTGGAAGAAAGCAGCTAAGGTGGCGACCTCCGGGGCTCTCTGCTCCCAGAGTCTGTGGGCCCAAGACTGGGGCTCATCCTGCAGGAGGGAGATGACTAGACCCACTTTTGTGGCCTTCAGTGAGAAGGTACGGGGATGAAGACCGAAGTACAGCTCACATGCATATCTGAAGGTTCTGAACTTGCGCCGGTCCCCTGCAATTTTGTCCGGTAAGGGGACTTTAGGCTTTGATGGAAAGGCCACAATGGTGCGACCTGCGGACTGACTAGTCCCGGGGGCTGCAGGCGCAGCAAGCTCCTGAACCCGTTTTTCCAGCTGGGTATAGCCTTCTTTCAGGCTTTGGACCGCCCATGTGAGGCCGGCCAGATGGACACAAAGTTCCTCCATAGCAGAGGGTGCTCCCTGTGCAGACTCAGACATGGCTGTCCGTTGCTGTCACGCACCTGGTGGTGGAGTCTGTCTTGTGCAGGAAGCAACCACTCTTGCGGCCCTGGTTCGAGGGTCCCCGTAGAGCAGACAGGGAGCCCAGGAGCTCAGGGGGGCACGAGGGCTGGACAGGATCCCTGGTGGTGATATGGATGGTCCAGTGAAGCTCGTGCAGGTAGCGGATGGTCGTACAGGCCAGGTCGGTAACAGGCAGGCAATGCGGTACAAAGGGTTCAGCTGCAGGCAGGGTCGTCAACAGTCTGGCAGCAGAAGTACAAAAGGATCAGGCAGAAGAGTTGTCGTGGGAAAGCTGGGGTCGGTGCAGGCAGAAATTAACAAGGTCAAAGTCAAGCCGGGTCACAGGATCAGATAAACAGGAAATCAGGTCGCTCAGAAACACACACGCTGTAGAATGGACAGCACTGACTGCTGGGAGTTGTGAGCTTAAATGGGGCCGTTTGGCGCCATTTCCGGCGCATGCGCGCGCACGCGTGAACGCTCACAGGCGCGCGCGAATGCGCAAAAATGACAAAACAGTCATTTTCCTAACAAAATCGTGTTGGTGCCTGCAATTATTGATTCGGGTGCTTGCAGCTGCTTCATCGAGCAGTCCTTTGCCATTCAGCAGCACATCCCAATACAGACCAGAGAATGAGAACTCGCTGTATTCCTGGCCGATGGGTCACATATTAAGTCAGGACTAGAATTGAGCGGACACCTGGATGTTCGGGTTCAGCGGGTCCAGCTGAACTTCGTGAAAAAGTTTGGGTTCGGTACCGAACTTGACCCGAACTTTACCCCGGACCCCGAACCCCATTGAAGTCAATGGGGACCCGAACGTTTCGGCACAAAAATGGCTGTAAAAAATTCCTGGCAAGTGCTAGAGGGCTGCAAAAGGAAGTAGAATGGGGGAAAGAGTAGGACAAGTGCCCTACAAAAAATGGGGATAGGGAAAATAACTTAAAATCAAATAAAAAAAATAAAAAATGGGAAGGTGGGGTGGATGTGGAGTAGGAGCCTAGAGGTTGACTAGGCCGTGACCGCGGCAGTGTAGGTGATGATTTTAGAACAATAATCTGTACCTTACAGCAACAGCAGGAACCTGACCCTATAGGAGTAGGTGATGATTTTAGAACAATAAACTGTCCCTTACAGCAACAGCAGTAACCTGACCCTATCGGAGTAGGCGATGATTTTAGAACAATAATCTGTCCCTTACAGCAACAGCAGGAACCTCTCCCCATAGAACTAGGAGATGATTTTAGAACAATAATCTGTCCCTTACAACAACAGCAGGAACCTGACCCTATAGGAGTAGGCAATGATTGTAGAACAATAATCTGTCCCTTACAGCACCAGCAGGAACCTGTCCCTTACAGCAACAGCAGGAACCTGACCCTATAGGTGTAGGCGATGATTTTAGAACAATAATCTGTCCTTTACAGCAACAGCAGGAACCTGTCCCTATAGGAGTAGGCAATGATTTTAGAACAATAATCTGTCCCTCAAAGCAGTAGACTCTACCTAGTCCAGAATCAGATCGTTCTGTAATGCAGGATGAGATCTGCAATCTGTCCCTCGAAGCAGTAGTAGTAATCTCTACCTAGTACAGAATCAGATCGTTCTGTAATGCAGGATGAGATGTTATTATATCTGCAATCTGTCCCTCACAGCGCCGGCAGCATCCTCTCCCTGCAGCACTACGTGACTCCAGCTTAAACAGAGGCTGGGTCACATGATGCATAGGCCAATCACAGCCATGTCATTAGTAGGCATGGCTGTGATGGCTTCTAAGGGCAAACCAGTGAAACTCTTGTTGATTGGCTGCTCTGCAGCTATTCAACATACGTGATTAAATACCCGTATCCAGAACCCGAACCCAAACTTTTTTTCAAATGTCCGGGTTCGGGTCCAGGTCACGAACACCCCAAAGTTCGGTATGGACTTTACAGTTCAGGTTCGCTCAACTCTAGTCAGGACTGGCAACTAAAGAGACCCCACCAATACTGACTGTCATTTCCTCTAGCCATCAGGAATTGTTGCACCTGGATGCAATCTCTTCCCCTTTATTCCCTGTCATCCTGGGCCTGCTTCGGCTACAGGCCCATAATCCACAAATAGACAGGAAAACTGGGAGTTTTACGTTTCTGTCACCATACCGCCAGAAGCGCTGTCTGGAAACACCATCCTCATCATCCACAGTCTTGCTGTGCATGGACACAGATCCTGAGTTAGGTTCCAGACGCCTATCTTGAATACCTGGACGTTTTCAGTAAGTGAGGAGCTGACACTCTAGCCCCACACAGGCCATATGACTGTCCCATTGAGCTCCTTCCAGGGGCCGAAATTCCCTTTGGCTGCATCTTTCCTTTGTCGGAACGGGAATCAGGGGTTTTAATGAAATTAATTGATGAAAATCTACAGAAAGTTTTCATCCGTCCCTCTACCTCACCGGCTGGCGCAGGTATATTCTTCGTAGAAAAGAAGGACCACTCCTTGAGACCGTGTGTGAATGGCTGTGACTTAAACAAGGTAACGGTGAAGAACTGCTATCCCCTTCCCTTGGTTCCTGAGTCAGACTCAAATCTGCAAGTATCTTCACGAAAGCTGATTTAAGGGGAGCTTATAATCTGATTGGTATAAGAGAAGGTGATGAATGGAAAACCGCATTCCATTCTCGATACGGACACTTTGAGCACCTAGTGATGCCCTTTGGCTTCTGCAATGCCCCAGCCACTTTCCAGTACTTTATCAATTATATTTTCAAGGACTTACTGGGCATTTTTGTTGTCATCTACCTGGATGATATCTTAATCTTTTGTGTCACTGAAGGTGCACCGAGGGCATGTCAAGAGTGTGCTATGTCGGCTCCACAAAAATGCGACTTTGAACACAGCATCCAGTTTTTGAGCCTAATCATTTCCACTGATCAAATTAAAATGGATCCACAGAAAGTTGCAGCAATACTGGATTGGCCAGCCCCCATAGACAAGAAGGGGATACAACATTTTGTGGGTTTTGCCAACTTTTATCGCAAGTTTATCAAGAACTTTTCAGGAATCCCATAAGGAAATTGCAAATAGACACAGACAAATCATTCCTCCCTATTCATTAGGTGATAAGGTCTGGCTATCCACTAAACATTTACAACTTAAACATCCTTTTCAGAAACTTGGCCATAAATTAATTGTACCCTTTAAAGTAATTGCACAAATTAATCCTGTGGCCTACAAACTTAAACTACCACCTTCTATGAAGATCCATCCTGTTTTTCATAGGGCTTTTATAAAGCCTTTCAGAAATAATCCTTTTTCTGGTCGTACGCATCCCCCACCAGACCCTGCCCAGGTGCAAGGGGAAGAAGAATTAATTTTAGATAAGATTCTTGAGTCCCGTATACATTGTGTTAAACTACAATACCTATTAAGATAGAAAGGCTATGGACCACAGGAGGATTCTTGGGAGCCTGAGGAGCTCACCCATGCCCCTAGACTAATAAGAGAATTTCACCAGAGATTTCCTCAAAAACCTGGCCCTAAGACGTCCTGGGAGGAGGTGGGCACTGTCAGGATCTGAGCTCAAACCTGGGACCTCTTCTGTGTCTGGCATTGATTCTTCTCGCTGAGCTATCTGGGATGCTGGACAGTGCCTTGCCTGATCTATTGGACATCCTGCCTGATTCATTGGGAAACCCTGCCTTGTGTCCTGATTGCTGTTGAACCTTGAACTCCTTGCTCCTCCCATGAACTTCTTATATAAACCTTGCCTCTGCATTTCCTGTTGCCAGATTATTGTGGTCTGTTCCTGCTTACCACCTGTGCTACTTCTATTGCTGCTTGGAAACGACTTGGCTTGTGACCCCCGACTATGAACCTCTCCAACTGCATCGACCTTTGCTTGTGACCCAGACTACAAAACTCTCCTCTTGCATCGACCTTGGCTGGTAACCTCGATTACAAAACTTTCTCCTGCATTGACCTTGGCTTGTAACCCCAACACTGATCATTGGTCTAGCTATTCAGACTTCCCTATCTCTAGAAGACCAGAGGACTGAGCTTGTCTGATGTTGTCGGCCATTGGTCTCCACTCATTACAAGAATTCTCCGAACACCCATTTTCAGTCTCAACCACCCCCAGTCCCCTTGACTATCCATGTAAAGTAAATCAGTTGAGCAATTCTGTAATGTGAGTGAGCGGTGACAAACACTGTGTACTTTGGCTGTCCCATCCATTAAAACATCTTATCCTTGACTGATACAAGGAACTGGAGCGTCAGAGAAAGCTTGCTAGTAAAATTGTTAATTCTAGGGGCAGAGTTTCAGGTCTCAGATTCAAGGATTTGAGGGGAAGGATAGAGAATATTTGCTCTGTAGTGCAGCTCTGAAATGCTTCCAAAAGCCCTGCTCTAAAAATAACTGGAAAAATAATTTTAACAAAGAACCTAATTTTTAAGCTGAATGTTTGTATTAATAAGTTGTCTTTTGGTTGACAAATATTAACCCTGTTCTATCCTAGTGAAACATGACATTCTAAATGTATTTGGGCACAGCAGAGAAATTTAATATTTATGAAAGAGATATTTGTAGATCTATTTTTGGAGGTGTGAGACCCTGTTTATAAATCTTGGAAGAGCCTCCATAGACCACATGCATCCCTGATGATCTGCCATTTACTAAGCTCAAATAAACAGACAGCCTGCTGTAGTGCACAGTGTTGTTATTGGCCGCTCTTTCCTATTCAAACATCTTGAACATTAACTTGTGAATGGGAAGACAGTTTTATCTCTACAATTATAGAAGAGTATATATTTTTAGTATTCTTTTTTCTAGTGTGTTAAAGATTATGTTTCTCTGGGTTTGACTGTGACACCACAAAAATATTTCCCCTATGTCTCCAAAAAAAAACTCCAAATATATTTTCTTTTCTAAAAAAAAATATACAGTTTACATTATTATATGAATTAAAGCTGAACTTTAAAAAGCTAAATATAAAATTTGCCAGCTTTTTATTTTGCATTTGAAAAGGATGAAAAGGATTTGTAATTTTGCTCAGCCAGTCTTGTAATCTAGACAGCTACCACAATTGGTCTTCACTGCATATCGTGCTGCAAGTAAAATATGTTGTTTTTTTTTGTATAGAGTGGGAAGAGTTACAATGTTTGTCGGATTTTTATTTCTAAAAAAAATAAATATGGCAGCTGTTCTGGTCTTTGTAAAACTAGCAAAAGGTAAAGATGCACAAGGGTCCAGCACACTTTAAAAAAATAAAATAAAACTAAACCCATAGCTAATCTGTTTCAACTACTACTCGGGTAAATACAGAGGCTTTAGTTGCATACATTTGCAAATACATGTAGAAACCAAATATAGTTGTAATTTTATGTATGCTGTGTCAAAGTACCTGTGATAAGTGTGGTTGCTAATAGTGATGAGTCGAATGTACTCAATTTCAGTACGAGCAGGGTTTGGCAAACCTTAGATAATATTGCATTCCAAATCTGAACGCCATTGAAATGATTGGGAGGTGAATCTGTAAAATCAATATTAGCCATTGTCAGGGGCATTGCTAGGTGGGAAAAAGACCAGGGGCTTTGGCCCAAGGAAATGCAGCCCGCGAAGCGCGCGGTGGCAAAAAATGGGCATGGTTTTAACTAAATAGTGGGCGTGACTTAAAAGGGGGTGTCTCAAAGGGGGTGTGGTTTGAGTCTGAGTTGAATGAAAGATGGAGGAAGAAAGAAAGAGATAGGGAGGGAAGGAAAGAGAAGGAAGGAAAGAAAGAGGGATGGAGGGACAGCAGACCCAGATCCTACACCGCAATAGCAATATGTGTATTCCAGAAAGTTTAACAATCAGCAAATAAAGATACTCCAAACACCTGGTGTTAGCACTTCAATAATCCCAGCGCCATGGTTGTTATGGTGTCAGGATGATTGAAGTGCATTATTTCTATTATTAAATTGTAATATAAAATTAAATCATTCAACTCACCATAATGCAGAATCAGTGGGAGCCCTGAGTATGTCACTTGCCACGTCGCCTGCCACCAGATGTCAT
This sequence comes from Glandirana rugosa, assembly GCA_018402905.1. Lineage (NCBI taxonomy): Eukaryota > Metazoa > Chordata > Amphibia > Anura > Ranidae > Glandirana > Glandirana rugosa. The sequence continues at coordinate 222,472 of BLSH010235563.1, read as the reverse complement.
CAGGTGTCCCCAGTGGAGTGCTCCCTTACATCAGGGTGTCCCCAGCGGTCAGAGTGCCTCCTTACATCACAGTTGGCCCCCTCCTTACATCACAGGTGTCCCCTCCTTACATCACAAGTGTCCCCCTCCTTACATCACAGGTGTCCCCTCCTTACATCACAGGTGTCCCCCTCCTTACATCACAGGTTCCCCCCTCCTTACATCACAGGTTCCCCCCCTTACATCACAGGTACCCCCTCCTTACATCACAGTTGAACAAGGGAAAGAAACAAGAGGTGGAGCCGGCCGGGTGGCTACCAATTGAAATGGAGCTGCCGCCAATCCCCCTGCCCCCTTTTCCATAACAGGGCATAGCAGCAAGGCACGGGACGGAGGTTGGTGGTAGCTCCATTTCTATTGGAAGCCAGCTCTGCCTCTTGTTCTCCCTCAACATGTGACCATGCTTCAGTAAAGCTGGTCTTCTTTAAAATGGCAGCGGAGATATCATCAGTGCCGGCCCCGGACCTCTAGAAGCGGAAGGCTCTGGTGATTTTCCGGAGTGCTCAGGAGCCTCGGGGCTAATAATAGCTCTCTGCATGCCCGAGACCCAGAGCTTTTTGGGGGCACCCCCAGGGCTGTAGCCCGGTTAGCCCCCCACCCCGACGCCTCTGCCCATTGTCTTACCTATTTGGCTAGGGATTGTCAAGGAAATGGCATGCAGAGGCTAGGCACTGACATGGGGGACATTTCAATTTGGCTAAGAGCAGTAATTTTAAAAATGAGTAATTAGCCACTTGCCAACAGTAACTTACATACACGGTGGCAAAGTGGCACTGCTGTGCCGGATCATGTACCAGGACACTTTCGGGACTGGGGCGCGCACGAGCGCTACCGGCGACCCGCTCCTGCTGTGATTATACACAGTGGGAGCTGATTGGCAGGTACCATGGACTCGATGTCTGCCAGCACCCACCAATCGTATGGTACAGACCCAGATAGCAAGGATAACTTACCACACATTTGTGGAAGTGTTGAATTGTAATTGTAAGTCTGGTAACTTGCTGCACATTTTCACTGGCAAGTTGCACATTTATAGAGCACTTGAAGCACAAGTTCTAGGTTACACGTTTCCAATTTTGATAAAGGAATATAAGTACTGCGCTTGGATACTCAGTGGTAAGACTGATCTCAGGTTAGGTTTGCTGCCCCCAGTAGGTGCTTCCCACTAGGGAAGTGTGTATATATTGTTTGAGTAGTACTGGATGGCGCTACCTTTATACTACCTGCTGAAAAGTGTATATGTGCCCTAAAATTGTGAATGCATATATTCCAAAGTGAATGTGCTTTTGTATTAAAAATAAAATTATAGAAATTAGAAAAACCAAAAAATACAAAATAGTGTCGCCACTACACCTCTTATGTGAATGTGTGTTCAATCTTTGGTAATGATAATAATAATAAGTATACACTATTCATATGTCACTGCCGAGTTGCCTGAATGAAGATTCAAAAATCCAATGGAGGATAATTCCAACAATGCTTCAGCAGTTCAGTAAAGAATACTTATGACCTCCTAAAGTGCTCAGTGATAATAATAATAATGATAGTAAATAAAAATTGGTGAATAAAAATTGGTGAGTAAGAACTGTTGGATAGTATACAGTTAGACATGCATGACAATGCCCTAATAACTATCAACATGAGTTCAGCAGTTCCTTGTAATTGCAACAATACAGCAGTCCAGTGGGGGAACTCCTAAAGTGGCTCAGTGCTCTGAGTTCAAACCAATAACAACATAGTTAAGAATAAGTGATAAAAAGTGTTCTTCAATATTGGTGTTCCAGCGGTTTCCAAGGGATTCCACCGATAAGTGAATCACACGTGCTCCTCTTAGATACCCTACTTACCGGACGGCACCACCCCGCGGGGGGGGGTACAGCGCAAGGACGCCTGTCTGGTCAGTAGTGGGGGGTCCTGTTTGGTCCTGATAGCGATGGATCCGATGTCCTTAGGGAATCCACAGGCCGATGTTCAGAAACTCCAAGTATCCTCAGAGGATGGGGTATGGAAGATAAAGAGCCAGCTCCATAGTGTACTCCAGTTTCAAACGTTCTTTTATTCAGTCAAATTGTATCCAATAAAACCAAGCGATAAAAAGGTATTTTAAAAGCTGCGAGTCATATACTGTCCTGTGTCACTTTAGCGCAGTGCAACTGCGAAGTGGCTAATGTCCTTTGAAAAAGCCCCGTAAGCTTCCCTTACGTGCGGCTTGTGTTCCAGCAGTTGCTTAGTTGGAACCGGAAGTGACCAGATATGACACGCTACATTGTCTGGTGTAATCAAACGCGTTTCGTTATACAACGTCTTCTGAGGTGTTACCAGACCATCGTAGAAGGATTACTTAAATGGCTTCACTAAGGGGAGGGTTAAACGTATGCACCATCCATAAGCTGTAACTAACTATTGGCTAAGCCATCTGATTTGTTGTGTGGAGACCTCGCAAAGGCGGGTTCACACTGGCGCTTGAGTGTATTGGATTAAAAACGAATATTGGTACCTAGGCAAATGCTAGATTGATAGGCTGATATCCCCCGGCATAAGCACCTCTGGTGTTGGGATGAAGGAATGCAGGTTAGCTAGCAGCCGTGGATAGTGCCTGCGCTCAAACCCACTAAGAGCAAAGCCAGCTACTACCCTGTAAACCTGTTCCTAACAAATACAATCTAACTAAATAATAAAATATGATATAAAAGACATGTGCATTAGCCACCGATCATTTTAATAAGTGGTATAAAAGGAATTAATATAACATATTACTAAATATGGTATAAAATGAATATGTAAGAAAAATTCATAAAATATAAAATATATATATATAAAATATAATAATTATATTAAAATCCGTAGATCATGCAGGAATGAGACTAAGGTGAATACAATGGAATAACAAGAGGAGGGAAAGGGGGAGAGTGCTAGGGCCCAGTGAACTTATGTTGGATATTGGAAAAATTACTAAAAATCAGAGATAAAACAGTTTAAATCTATATCTATCTTGAGTCCCCCAGGGGCCAAACTACCCAAACGATAAATCCACATCGTTTCATTTTGTGATATTTTTATCTTCTTATTGCCCCCCACTCCAGTAATCTTTGATTTTATCAATACCGTAAAAAGTCATAACTGAGGGGTCCCTATTGTGTACCTCTCTGAAATGTCTTGAGAGACTATGTTTGGGAAAGCCTTTCTTTATATTGTTAATATGCTCCCTAATTCTTTTGTGTAGGGATCTGGTGGTCCTCCCTACATAGATTAACCGGCAAGGGCATTCAACAATGTATGTGACGTGTGCTATTGCACGTAATCAATTGTTGGATCTTGTATTGAGTGCCATTAACGTATGATTTAAACGTTTCTTACTTCTTTGTTTGATTGCGAATGGTGCGACATGTTAGGCATTTCCGGCATCTGTAAACCCTTTCATGTCCTGGAAGAGTTTCACTTCATTGGGAGGGTTGATGACATTATGTACTAAGTAGTTCCTCAAGGTAGGTGCTTTTCTGTAAATAAACTTTGTTTTTTTTGGTAATACAGATCTATGCCTTCCCTTAGTAAAAGCACCTCCCTCAGTACACAGAAACACTGGCTAGCCACACAGTTAACCCTTTGACCGCCCCTAATGTTATCCTCTTCCCAGCCATTGTCATTAATACAGTGACAGTGCATATTTTTTAGCACTGATCACTGTATTAGTGTTAAAAATATCTCAGATTGTATATGCTATAACTTTTTCACAAATCAATCAATATACTGTACACTTATTAGGATTTTCTTTACCAAAAATATGTAGCAGAATACATATTGGCCTACATTTATGAAGAAATTCAATATTTTTCAATTTGTTTATTGGATAAGTTTAATAGCAGAAAACAATTCTGCCTTTTTCAAACTTGTTGGTCATTTTTTGTTTATAGCTCAAAAAAACAAAACAAAACACAGAGGTGATCAAATACCACTAGAGTTGAGCGAACGGTCCATACCGAACTTTGGGGTGTCCGTGACCCAGACCCAAACCCGGACATTTGAAAAAAGTTCAGGTTCGGGGTTCGGGTATTTGATCCCGTCTGTTGAATAACTGCAGGGCAGCCAATCAACAAGCGTTTCACTGGTTTGCCCTTAGAAGCCATCACAGCCATGCCTACTAATGGCATGGCTGTGATTGGCCAGTGCATCATGTGACCCAGCCTCTTTATAAGCTGGAGTCACGTAGTGCTGCATGTCACATGCTCTCAGGCGAGTGTAGGGAGAGGATGCTGCCGGCGCTGTGAGGGACAGATTGCAGATATAATAATATCTCATCCTGCATTACAGAACAATCTGATTCTGGACTAGGTAGAGTCTACTGCTTTGAGGGACAGATTATTGTTCTAAAATCATCTCCTAGTTCTATAGGGTCAGGTTCCTGCTGTTGCTGTAAGGGACAGATTATTTTTCTAAAATCATCGCCCACTCCTATAGGGTCAGGTTCCTGCTGTTGCTGTAAGGGACAGATTATTGTTCTAAAATCATCGCCTACTCCTATAGGGTCAGGTTCCTGCTGTTGCTGTAACACTAGCACTTGCCAGGACTTTTTTACAGCCATTTTTGTGCCGAAAAGTTCGGGTCCCCATTCACTTCAATGGGGTTCGGGGTCCGCGGTCAAGTTCGGGTCAAGTTCGGTACCGAACCCAAACTTTTTTCGCGAAGTTCGGCCGAACCCGCCAAACTCGAACATCCAGGTGTCCGCTCAACTCTAAATACCACCAAAAGAAAACTCTATTTGTGGGGAAAAAAGAACATACATTCTATTTGGGTACAGTGTTGCAAATTGTCAGTTCAAGTAACGCAGTGCCGTATTGCAAAAAATGGGCTGGTCATGAAGGGGGGTTAAATATTCCTCAGGGCAAGTGGTTAGTAATAATAACTGGAATATTTAAAATGCCCAATTCCTTTAAATGGCTACCCCCCCCCCCCCCCCAGTGGTGCCTTAAATCCACACGTGAAGAGGTGTATCTGTACGATGTATGTAACCAACAACAGAAAAACTGACATTTACAAAAAATGCAGGTATATGACAGCTCCCTGCCATGATGTTGCCCCCCCCCCCCAAAAAAAAATATATATTTTTTAGCAGACACTTAAGGTTCTAGTAAGCTTTTTGTGAGGGGTTCCCATGTGGTTAAAAAAAAAAAAAGCTTGTAAAAGAAATGTCATTTACCAGAAATGTATAAATGTATTGTTTCTTTGTCTCTGTAAATGTCACTTCTGTTGTAGTATATCTCTCAGCAAGGGTAAAAAAGTGTGCCCCCCCCAAATAAAATCTTACCAGAGACTTAATCTGAGCATGCAGTGTAGCTGGCCATGAACAGGGGGACAAACATACAACTCCCCCCCGGAACCATACCTGGCCACATGCCTTTAACATGGAGGAGGGTACCTTGCTATGGGGTAACCTTCTAGCCAAAGTACCTTGTCCCTATGTTGATGAGGACAGGGGCCTCTTCCCCACAACCCAGATCCAGTGGTTGTGGGGGTCTGCAAGCGGAGGGCTTATCAGAATCTGGAATCATTTTAACAATAAGGGGGCAACCAGATACTGCCTCCATGTGAATTAGAATGGGGTCCACAGTACCCCTATTCACAAAAAAGGAAACCATAATGAAAAACAATTGCACAGTTTAAAAAAAAATCCTTTATTAACTCCTTCACGCCTAAGGGTAAAACAACTCTTAAAGCCTAAGCCAATTTTGCAACTTTGACATGTGCTAGTAAAACCATACATATCATCACAACTACTTTGTGCATCCACATTTATTTTTTCAGGACAAATTTAACTTTCATTTGTTGGTAAATGGTTATCGATATCTCCTGATATTCTTTTTGTTATCAAAGGAAAACTGGCCCAAAAAAATTTTTTTTTTCTTTATTTGAAAAAAAAAGCAGATTGGTAACAGAACAAATTATAACAAGGATACAAAGATACATGAGACATAGTAATATTTTATCAGAAATAACAACAAGATTTCGGATGGTAACACCCGAGGCAAATGCAATGCTTAGAGGAATAAAGTTGTATGAGCTGTAGAACATCATATTAATGACTTTGAGTCAAGGGAGCTGATCTTAGAAATAACTAAGGGAGGAATGGAAGATGAATCCATGTTGTGCAACTGGAGAGGGTACGGTTCTCTGGGTTTTGGGAGCAGAAAGGAATCAGCCTAACCGGGCCCTCTAAGTAAGGGCCACATTTCTCTGGTCAGCAATCCATATTGTCAATGCTTTGTAGAAGGGTGGGGTAGACAGTTTAGCCTTGGTGAATGAAAATTCCATTTGGAAGTTTATATTTTACAGACAGATGGTGGTTGTGGTGATTTCCATTGTTTTTTAAACTGCTAGTCGGGGCAGCAATCAAGATTTGGGTTACCAGAACCTTAAAGTGGTCAGGCCAGGTAGGTACCTGCTAGTCTGTCTGGGGAACAGTACCGCTTGTGGAGTAATTTTTGTAGGGATTCCCACTGAGTGATACAGTGGGATAAATGCAGGGGAATTGTAAGAGCCCGGTGCCACTGTTTAGTTTAGTTGTTGGTGAATTATCTGTGACTGTGGACCAGAACTTAATGGATGAGGAGAAAAAAAATATGTGTAAGGTATTTGTTGTTTGTACCCATAGTACAGCCAAGAAACTATAGTGTGAGTTTTGTCTTTTTTTTGTCCTACCTAAAACACACTGACACTGACACTAAAACCTCGTACACGCGGTTCGACGGTTGTATACAAAAGGTCGTACTTACGACCGTCGTATATGTAATCGATTGTTCGTATGCGCGATTTGAACAGCCAAACATACGACGGTCGTACAAGGGGAGTTGTATGAGCAGACTAGAAAACTTGGTCGTACCAACAAGCTCTCATATGACCGTATCGTGTGTACAGAGCAGTTGGTACAACAAGTTGTATTGTGCAAAACACGCATGCTCAGAAGTCAGGAATGTCTGGATGCTAATTACATGCACCTGAACGTTCTTCTGTGGTCGTACGATCGTGTAGTGCAGTCAGTATGCTAGATACAACAGCCAACATGCGATTTGCGATGATCGCACGTACGATCGTCGTCCCGTGTGTATGAGGCTTAACTTATACTAATTTAAAAAAAAATCCTGCCCAAAATATACTGACCCTGACCTTTGAACTTGACCTTAAACTTTGACCCTGGCCTTGACCCAAACACTAACCCTGGCACTGACCTAGATGAAGCCTTGATCTAGGTAATTTTTCTTTTGTTTTTTAATATTTATTTAACCACTTGCTTCCCAGGCCAATTCTGACACTTTGCTCCTACATACTTTTTTGCTAGAAAATTACTCTGAACCCCCAACCATTATATATGTATTTTTAGCACAGACACTAGGGAAAAAATGGCGATTGCTAAAACTTTTTATCTCACACTGTATTTGCGCAGCAATTTTTCAAACACATTTTTTTTGGGAAAAATAACTGTTTCATGCATTAAAAAAAAAAAAAAACAATAAGGTTAGCCAATTTTTTTGCATAATGTGAAAGATGATGTTACACCAAGTAAATAGATACCTAACATGTCACACTTTTAAATTGCGTACATTCATGGAATGGCGCCAAACTTTGTTACTTAAAAACCATCATATGTGACGCTTTAAAATTTTTTACAGGTTACATGTTTAAAATTACAGAGGAGCACTTGGGCTAGAATTGTTGCTCTTACTCTGATGTTCGCGGCGATACCTCACATGTGTGGTTTGAATGCGGTTTACATATGCGAGTGGGACTTACATTTGCGTTCGCTTCTGTCCTTGACGGGGGCACTTTACATTTTTTTTTATTATTATTCTTTATTTTAACTTTATTTTTTTATTTTTACACTGTCTCTTTAGAAAAAAAATGTGATCACTTTTATTCCTATTACTATTACAAGGAATGTAAACATCCCTTGTAATGGGAACACTGCATGACAGGTCCTCTTTATAGAGAGATTTAGGATCAATAAGACCCCACATCTTTGCTCCAGGCTGGAAAGACCAAGATCAAAAAAAAAAAAATTAACGATCTCGGTCTCTCCAGCTGCATTCACGACTTTGTTTATTAGAGCCGACCAAGACGTGACATCATAACGTAGCGACTGGGCCTCTGAGGGTCAGATGGTCACCAGTCAGCTCTATGATCAACTTCTGCCGTGGGACGATTCATTCACACCGGAGGGTGACGAGAGGGGGGCGTCCCCTCCCGCTGCCTGTAGGAAAGATCAAGCGGCTAAACTGCAACTATGATCATACTTAAGGTGTACAGAATCGCCGGCTCTAAAAAACAATATCTGAATGGTGCCTGTAGCTGCAGGCATCATTCAGATATCACCACTCAAAGTTTGTGACACCATATGACGTTGCTGGGCGGGAAGTGGTTAACAACAACTTTTTTCTCTGCAAGGAGAGGCAAAGGTACAATGTATCTTTCCTCTCCATTCACAGAGAGAGAGAGAGAAAAACACGGATGTGCTTCACACTGACTGATCACTGTGGTAGCCAATCAGAGGCTACCACAGTGATTAGATGACCTGGAATTGGGAGTTCTGAGTCTCCATTGTTGGTACGGGGCCTGGGGCTCTCGTTGAGACCCTGGTCTTGGTGCTGGGAGAATGCTGTGCAACGCGCTCCCAGCACAAAGGGATATACACAAATATGTGGCCCCACGGCAAAAAGCCCAGCATAACGGGCCACATATTTGTGTTACGTTGGCTTCAAGGGTTTAACCTCTTCCTTCCCACGATATAGCCGAAAGACAGCTACAGCGCGGGCCTAAATTGCCGGGAGGGCGTCCATGTACGTCTTCCTGAGCATGCGCACCCCCTGCGGTCCATGAGTCCATGAGACTCGGCTGATCACAGATCAGAGTAAGAGGCCGATCCTGGCCCCTTACCACGTGATAAGCTGTCAGCCAATGACAGCTGATCACGTGATGTAAGCAGAAGCCGGTAATCGCCTTTTTTTCCCTCACGCTGACAGTGCAAGTGCTGCTTGTGTAAACGGGACATTGTTCCCGCACACTCTACACCCACTGCTGCTAAGCAGTGCATTCTACCAGTGCATAAGAGTACTGCTAAGCAATGCCCACCAGTGCCACCTTGCCAGTGCCATCTGTCAATGCCCACCAGTAGCACTTATCAGTGCTGCCAATCAGTGCCTCATCATCAGTGTCACCTCTCAGTGCCACCTATCAGTGTCATCTACCAGTGCCCATCAGTGCCACCTATCAGTGCCACCTTATCAGCGCCCATCAGTGCAGCCTATCAGTGCCCATCAGTGCTGCCTCATCAGCGCACATCAATGAAGGAGAATTCCCTGCTTGCAAAATTTTATAACAAACTATGAAAACTGTTCGTTTTTTTTTTCCAAAATTTTCTGTCTTTTTTGTTTGTTTAGCAAAAAATAAAAACCCCAGTAGTGATTAAATACCACCAAAAGAAAGCTCTATTTGTGTGAAAAAAAATTGATAGAAAGTTCATCTGGGTACAGTGTAGCACGACCGCGCAATTGTCATTCAAAGTGACAGCGCTGAAAGCCGAAAATTGACCTCGGCAGAAAGGGGGTTTACGTGCCCAGTAATCAAGTGGCTAAAAAAGAAAAGAAAAAAAATCCCACAATGGAAATCTAAGGTCAGTCATAATGTCTAGCAATATAGATACTCATCAATTACAATGAACCAAAAGAAAAAATCTATGACCCTAACATGACTATGGGTGCACTATGGGCACTCGCTGAATGACAGCTTTCATCAGCCATATAAGGAAATGGGCAGGGACAGTGGTGACATCAATGTCCAAGTATGACCATGGCCATGTTTGGTCAATATTATTGCTGAAATATGGCCATGTTTAGGCAATCGTGTCGCGCCCCAACCACTGCCCCCCCCAATCCCTACCCCTTTGGTTACATGGTCAGGAATTCCCAGCCATGTAAGAAAATAGGGGCTTGTGATATCAGTGATGGCTCCAGACCCAGCAGATGCCTGTGTGATGTGGGAGTGTTGTTGTGGTGAAACTCTGTTACTTGCTCCGCCTGTTTGTGTCCATATCAGGTTGAATTACTGTTTGGCTATCACCCATAGTGCAATAGGCTTACAGACCCAGGTATTCTTCACAGGAAGTGTCAGTTCTCACACTAAAGACACAAGTCATGCATTAACCTGTGCAGTGCCATGCTGCATGCCTCATGTTTAAACACAAACAGAAACTTCTGGCACAGGAATGTGAAGATTTACTCTACTAAAGGCTGTGCATACAGGGCAACAGATGACAGCCTGAAAAGACACGAGTAATACACATCATATGCATGTGAAAAATACAAAGTGCAGGTAGCATGATTTACAATGCCTGTAAATAAAGAAAAGAGTGGTACCATTTTTGTTCAAATACCAGGAAGGAATTCCTACATCATAAAAGGTTTTTCTGCAAAATTCTTCCTTTTAAACATTTATGGGCTTCTTTGTCAAGGATTTGTCATGGCTGAACTTCAATTCTCTATGATGTTGATGCACCCTGTTAAGAAAAATATTACTACCTACATTCTTATTCTTTTTCAGTGGTATGAGCTTCTTTTTCAGGACTGCAAGGCTTAATCCCATGATGCTGTTTGTGTTGTTGCTTCAACCTTCCAAATAATTTTCTTTCCAGGAAAATAAAAACATTTTTTTTTCTCTTTTATAATGTATAAGCCCCTCAGCTCAGCTTCCATGATTGCAATCCTTGTTGTGCTGGTGCTGCATGCTGTCAAAAATCCCTTTTTTCTTGAAAGAGTTTCTTCTTTCTTATTTGCCTACTTCTCTGCCTGGGCTAAGATACTGGCAGAGCTGCTAATTAAATTGGAAGTCAGGACATCAGAACAAAGACATAGTTCAGTAGAGAAAAAAAAAAAAAAAACTGGTACAGGCATTAAAGTCTTCATTTCTAAAACTAAATTGTAAAAGTAACATAAAATCAGCCTCTAAACTCCGACCACGATATGTGTTATTTACTATTTTAAAATATATAGCCTAGAAGGGAGAAGATTTGCTCTTTAAAACTGTTGGTAAGTATGGCATAGGGGGCTATTATGTTCTCTATCATGCTCAATGGGCAGAGGGAGAGGTGAGGAGACACTGATGGCATCAGGGGTTTCTTTTTCTTGCTAAAAAAAGAAATGTTCTGGACACCACTCTGTATGTGTACTTACAGTATATATAAGAAAGCATGTAAGTTACGACATAACTCTTTCACTGCTTACCAGACCCATTTTAGCTTTTTTTGCACGCATTTAATGCAAATTTAGGTCTGAAGGTTAATTTAAACCCCCAAACATTATATAGTTTCTGAAATCAGAGACCCTTGAAAATAAAAAATGGTGGCAGTTGCATTTTTTTATATTTTAGACACACTGGGCTCCATTCTCAAAAAGAACGTGCATGCGATATTTAGGTGTCCAGAAACATTTTGCCTAAATATTGCATGTAATCCTGTAACTGTCAATTCACTATACTGTTTTGTGGTATTTACTGCAAAATGCTGTAAACGTCTGGTAAATACTGCATGGATAATACATAATTAAATGCATGCAGTAATCAAGTAATGATCGAGGCATGTGGTAATGATGGAATGTGTACTGGTTGTTAAGGAGCGGGTGGCTGCCATGTGCTTAACAACCGATGAGTCATAAGCTGTCAGCGGGGTTCCCTGCTGGCAGCTGAATGTAAAAAAAATTGCCAGCAATGAAAAATACAAAAAAAAAAAAACAGTGTGGGCCCCCCCATCCCAATCCATACCAGGCCCTTTGGGTCTGGTATGGATTTTGAGGGAAACCCCGATGCTAAAATGTAAAAAATGGCGTAGGATCCCCCCAAAATCCATACCAGACCCTTATCCGAGCATGCAGTCCAGCAAGTCAGGAAAGGGAAGGGACAAGCGAGTGCCCCCCACCGCCTGAACCATACCAGGCCACATGCCCTTAACATGGGGGTGCTTTGGGGCTGAGGGAGGCTCCGCCTACCCAAAAGTACCTTATCCCGTGTTGATGGGATCAAGGACCTCTACCCCACAACTCTGGCTTGTAGTTGTTGGGGTCTGCGTTTGGGAGGCTTACTGGAATCCAGAAGCCCCCTTTAACAAGGGGGCCCCCAGATCCCAGCCCCCACATGGTGAATGAGTAAATAGTACCCCTACTCATTCATCAAAAAAAAGTGAAGTGTAAAAAAAAGACAGTAGGCAGTTTTTGACAAGTCCTTTATGTAAAAAAAAAATGTCCCTCGGTGTAGATCCATCGTCATTCACGACGCCCACTGACCTAAGAAAAGAGAAGAAAAGAAAACCGCTAAAACAAACACACTGTGAAGTATACCTTAGGCATTCCGATACGCTTTACAACAACTTTAACCACTTCCCACCCGGCCACTGCACATCTACGGCCGGGTGGGTGCTTCCTCCTCCTGAGTAGACGTTCCTGAGCGTCCTTCAGAAGGAGCGGGATCGCGCCGCCACATGCGCGTGCAGCAGCGCAATGTGGATGCGCTTGTGTCACCCGGACACAGCACATCTCGGATCGCCAGGAGGGCTCTGTGATTAGCCCTCCTGATCACATGATGGCTGTGTCCAATCACAGCCATCATGTGATGTAAACAGAAAGCTGGTTGCTAGGTAATCGGCTCTCCCTTTCCTTGTCACTGAGGAGAGGGAGAGCGGATCGCTGCAGCCGTGCAGTGATCAGTGTGTATGAGCTGTTTTTTACAGCTGTTTACACACTGATCACTGCCCCAGTGTCCTTGCACAGTGCCATCAACCTTCACAGTGTTACCACACTTGACCCCCCCCCCCCACATTGTCCCCACACAATAAAAACACCTGTCCCACATATGTCCCAGTAAAATCATCTGTCCCAATGATCATCTGCACACATATGTCAGTGTGATCATCTGTGCACATCTGCACATGACTATCTGCGTACATCTGTCCGTGATCACACAAACCAATTATTATACACTTTTTCAGATTTTTTTTACCCAAGACATGTAGCAGAATACATTTTGGCATAAATTTATGACAAAATTTGATTTTATTGAATTTCTTTTAAAACAGTAAGTAGAAAATATTGGGGTTTTTTTTAATTTTTTCGCTCTTTTTTCGCTTATATTGCAAAAAAATAAAAAATGCAGTGGTGATTAAATATCACCAAAAGAAAGCTCTATTTGTGTGAACAAAATGATAAGAATTTTATTTGGGTACAGTGTAGCATGACCGCACAATTCTCATTGAAAGTGCGAGAGCATAGAAAGCTGAAAATTGGCCTGGGAAGGAAGGGGGTGAATGTACCAGTATTGAAGTGGTTAAATAACTAAGGGGCAGTTCCACCCGGTGACATCAACGAGTTTGGGTGCCCCCTTGTGACAACACTGGCCCAGCATGCCCCGGGCGGCATTTTTTTTTCTTTTTTCAATTACATTTATTGCTATTACATAGGGAACTGATGGCCTCCTAATATGATTGCATAATTTTTAAGCATAGGTCATTTCTGGACCCCACTGAAACCAATCAACCAGACTGTGCTTGAGTAGCTTCTTTCCTGGTACTGCACCATAGGGAGAAAGGTGCATGCCCCTCCATATCTGGAAGCACACTGTAATTCCCAACGGCTTCTACAGAGCATCAACGGGGGGTTGTGGTGTTTGTCTTTCAAGAAAACCTATCAATTGCCCTGAATAAGCAAAGTGACAGTTTCTCTTTAAGCCTATAAAAGATCATAACTAGAGTTGAGCGGACACCTGGGTGTTCGGGTTCGGCCGAACTTCGCGAAAAAGTTCGGGTTCGGTATCGAACTTGACCCGAACTTGACCCCGGACCCCCGAACCCCATTGAAGTCAATAGGGACCCGAACTTTTCAGCACAAAAATGGCTGTAAAAAAGTCCTGGAAAGTGCTAGAGGGTTGCAAAAGGAAGTAAAATGGGGGTAAAAGTAGGACAAGTGCCCTACAAAAAAATGGGGATAGGGAAAATAAATTAAAATCAAATAAAAAAAATAAAAATGGGAAGGGGGGATGTGGAGTAGGAGCCTAGAGCTTGACCGTGGCAGTGTAGGTGGAAGTGGCGGTGGTGGAGGAGGAAGTAGCCAACACTTTTTGTTGTTTGTTTGGTAATTATTTCTAATTGGGGTAGCCCCCAAAATATTGAGGCATATTCAAAAAAACAAGTATACCAATGGTTGTGTGAAGCCGGTCTAAATGTCTATTCTGCACAAGGTACAGACAAGTCTTGTGGGATTCATGCCTGGTTTATTTTAATAAATGTTAGCTTGTCCACGTTGGCTGTGGACAGGCAGCTGCACTTGTCTGTGATAATGCCCCCTGCCGTGCTAAACACACGTTCAGACAATACACTGGCTGCAGGACAAGCCAGCACCTCCAAGGCATAAAGGGCAAGCTCAGGCCATGTGCCCAATTTGGAGACCCAGAAGTTGAATGGGGCAGACCCATCAGTCAGTATGTGTAGGCGTGTGCACACATACTGTTCCATCAAGTTGCTGAAATACTGCCTCCTGCTAAGACCTTGCCTATCAGCTGGTGGTGCTGTTTGTTGTGACGGCCTGCTGACAAAGCTTTGCCACATTTTGGACATGCTAACCCTGCCTTCTGAGGTGCTGGCGGTGCCACAGCTGCGTTGGTAACCTCTTCCTCCTCCTCCGTCTTCACCTTGTGCTTCCACTGAGCCCCGGTGTCATTTGGGAATGCCCTCAGCAGCGCGTCAACCAGAGTGCGCTTGTAGTCACGCATCTTCCAATCACGCTCCAGTGAGGGAATTAAGGACGGGACATTGTCCTTGTAACAGGGATACAGCAGGGTGGCCACCCAGTAATCGGCACAAGTTACAATGTGGGCAACTCGGCTGTCGTTGCGCAGGCACTGCAGCATGTAGTCGTTCATGTGTGCCAGGCTGCCCAGAGGCAAAGACAAGCTGTCCTCTGTGGGAGGTGTTGTACCATCTGTGTCCTCCGTATGCCCCCAGCCACGCTCAAATGATGCCCACGAGCTGCATTGGGTGCCACCCTGCTGCGGTTCCTCCTCCTCCTCATCATCTTCCTCGTCCTCCTCATCCTCCAGAACTGTGCCCTGGCTTGAATATTTTTTACCTGGCCTATGCTGGTGCAGGAACCCACCCTCCAAGCCATTTGTGAATGACTGGCCTGATAACCATGGAAATTACCCCTCCTTCTCATCCTCCTGTGCCACATCCTCTTCCATCATCGCCCAAAGTGTTTTTTCAAGGAGACATAGAAGTGGGATAGTAACGTTGAGAACAGCGTCATCGGCACTGGCCATGTTGGTGGAGTACTCAAAACACCGCAATACGGTACACAGGTCTCGCATGGAGGCCCACTCATTGGTGGTGAAGTGGTGCTGTTCCGCAGAGCGACTGACCCATGCATGCTGCAGCTGAAACTCCACTATTGCCTGCTGCTGTTTGCACAGTCTCTTCAGCATGTGCAAGGTGGAGTTCCACCTTGTGGGCACGTCGCATCGGAGGTGGTGAGTGGGAAGGCCGAAGTTCCGCTGCAGCGCAGACAGGAGAGCAGCAGCAGGGTGAGAACACCTAAAGTGCGCACGGACGGCCTGCACTTTCTGCAGCAGCTCTGACATATCCGGTAGTTTTTTAGAAATTTCTGTACCATCAAATTCAGCACATGCGCCAGGCAAGGGATGTGCGTCAAACCGGCTAGGCCCAGAGCCGCTACGAGATTTCGGCCAATGTCGCACACCACCAGGCCGGGCTTGAGGCTCAGTGGCAACAACCACTCATTGGTCTGTTGTTCAATGCCCATCCACAGCCCCTGCGCAGTGTGGGGTTTATCCCCCAAACATATCAGTTTTAAAACAGCCTGCTGTCGTTTCCCCCTGGATGTGCTGAAGTTGGTGGTGAAGGTGTTACGCTGAGCAAATGAGGAGGTGGTAGAGGAGGAGGAAGTGCAGTAGGAGGAGGAGGCAACAGGAGGCAAAGAGAAATGCCCTGCAATACTCGGTGGTGGAAGGACCTGCTAGCCGCCTCAGGCCCACCCGCCACTACATTTGCCCAGTGTGCAGATAGCGAGATATAGCGTCCCTGTCCGTGCTTACTGGTCCATGTATCAGTGGTTATGTGGACCTTGCCACAGATGACGGTGTGCAGTGCACACTTGATCTTGTCCCCGACTTGTTTGTGCAGGGAAGGGATGGCTCGCCTGGAAAAGTAGTGGCGGCTGGGAACCACATACTGTGGGACAGCCACCGCCATCAGGTTTTTAAAACTGTCCATGTCCACCAGACGGAATGACAGCATTTCAAAGGCCAGGAATTTTGAAATGCTGGCATTAAGGGCCAGGGATCGCAGGTGGGTAGGGGGGTACTTCCTCTTTCTCTCCAGTGTTTGGGAGATGGAGAGCTGTAAGCTTTCATGTGGAAACTTGGGGACGGTGGCGGACATGGTGGCGTTGCTGTCACATGCTCTGTTTGCAGGGTGGCAGGTGACACTGTCACTGTAGAGGTGGAGGAAGAGGCCGAGGCAGCAGCAGAAGAGGAAGCAGGAGGAGGCCGAGACCTTTCTTGGATTTTGAGGTAATTATTCCAATGCAGCTTGTGCCTTGAATTTAGATGCCTGGTCATGCAGGTTGTGCTCAGGTTTAGAACATTTATGTCTCGCTTCAGGCTATCATTGCAAAGCGTGCAAACCACTCGTGCCTTGTCATCAGCACATTGTCTGAAGAACTGCCACGCTGTGGAGCGCCTTTGAGCTGCCTTTTGTGTGCTAGGTCCCTGGGAGCGGTGGGTAGTAGCAGGCATACTGTCTAGAGGACGCTCGCTCCGCTTTTGCAA
>BLSH010235563.1:170509-182368 GCA_018402905.1 Glandirana rugosa | reverse complement strand
CCATGGTTCTGGGCCCAGAAGTCGGGACCACTATCTCACGACCATGATCAGGGGTGTCAACTCTCATTTAAGGATCGTTTCACCATCCCAGGTAAACTTTAATGCTTTTCTCATCTCCTTCATTTGATGTTTCAAATGGTCATTCCCTTTTTATTTGGTCTTGTTTATATAGTGCAATTAGAGAACTTTGGAACCTTCCTATCTCTGAAATGACCGTAAAAGTTGGGGGTTTTCCCGTATGGGGGACACTGAGGCCTTCATGGGTATTGATCACAACTCGCTTGGGCCTGACATTGCAAGCCCAGGCATGGCTTGAAAGCCCACAGGCACCGTGCCTGGGCCTGTACCGGACCGAATCCGAACGATTTTTGAAATGTCCGGGTCCGTGCCACGGACACCCGAAAGTTCGGTACGGACCCGAACGTTACAGTCCGGGTTCGCTCAACACTAGTTATGGGTACTTCCGGAGTCACAGGGGGTATGCCCTTTTGGGGGTTGAAAATGCCAGTAAAGTCTCTATCCTTCCAAGGTTTCAAGAGATTAACGTGATATATTTGTTCTGGTTTATTTTTCCCTTACTGGTAAACTTTGTAGTTTACTTCCTCTACTCTTTTCGTAATTTCAAATGGACCCTACCACTTTGCTAGGAATTTACTCTCAACTGTGGGGACTAGTACCAGCACTCTATCACCAGGGCTGAAGACCCGGGTCTTGGTACCCCCATTATAAACCCTTCTCTGAGCCTCCTGGGCTTGCTTTATATGTTCCCATACCAGCGGCATAACAGCAGCGATTCTATCTTGCATCAATGAGATATGCTCAATGACACTTGGTGTGGTTGCATCCCATGTTTCTTTGGCAACATCTAGCAATCCCCTAGGATGTCTACCATACAGTAGTTCAAAAGGGGAGTAACCTGTAAACGCCTGAGGTACCTCTCCTATGGCAAACATGAGGTATGGCAGCAAGAAATCCCAATTTCTCCCATCTTTGTCCACCACCTTTTTTTAACATGCTTTTGAGCATTTTGTTAAACCACTCCACAAGACCATCAGTTTGCGGGTGGAAGACAGAGGTACGGAGATGGGAGATTTTGAACAGGCTTACACAATTCTTTAGTGACTTGGGACATAAATGGGGTGCCTGCCTTGATCCGTTAATACTTCTTTTGGAATACCCACCTGATTAAATATCTGGACAAGCTCTTTAGCAACAGTTTTAGCTAAGCTATTACGTAAGGGAATGGCTTCAGGATATTGCGTGGCATAGTCCAGTATTACCAGTATGTATTGATTGCCCCAGGCAGACTTTACTACTAGTGCCACCAGATCCATGCCAATTCTTTCAAACGGCACTTCAATTATTGGTAACGGTACCAATGGACTGCGAATATGGAGCAATGGGGCAGAATACTGACACTCTGGGCATGGCACACAATATTCTTTGACATTAGCATATAACCCGGGCCAAAATAATCTCTGGGTTATCCTCTCCTTAGTTTTCTCTATACCCAGATGCCCCCCCATCATATGACCATGGGCTAAATCGAATACCATTCCGCGATAGGATTTGGGAACCACTTTCCCAGCTCCTCCTGCTCCCCAGCCATCATCGAAAAAGTAAAATGACCTACGCCTCAGTTGGACACACCCACAGTTTCCTTTTCAATTTAGCAGTCAAAAGGATCCGGAGTGAGTTCCAGTATTTCCCCAGCAGGGGGAGCTCTGTCCTCCCGACTCCTTTTGTTTTCCCATAAACTCCAAAAGTTGGGAACATCTCTCCCCATTAGAACCTCATGAAGCAGTGAGGGTATTACCCCCACTGAATGTGTCACCATGCCCCGAGGGGTATCAATCTCAACCACAGCAGTCTGGTAATCATGTGTGTCACCATGTGTGCAAATAACCCCAATAGGGCTAGGGTGTAACTTTGCGGGAGTTACACAATCACCTTTGACTAAGGTCACCATGCTACCAGAATCTAGCAGAGCTGTGACTGGCTTTCCATCAACTGAAATTACACACATTTGCTTTTCCACACATTTCTGATATGTTACAGTACGTGCTACCTGTGCAAAAAGAGACATGCGAGACAAGTAGGTAAACATTATCACATTGCATTGGTTCATCATTTAGGGAACAGTTAGCAGCAATATGACCAAACGCATGGCAGTGATAACATTTTATATGTTCTGTACCCAGTCTTCTAAATGGCTTCAGAGACCTTCCTGACCTATTTTGCCAGTCTCCAGGTCCTGAGCTCATAGTCTCATTATCTGTGGCAACAGACTTGTAAGTTCTTACCATGCACTTGAACTCTGGAACAGTCTTGCTGGATCCTCCTGGTGATTTTTCACCCCTAGAAACATTTTAGCGGGGCATGGATGGGTTCAACAAGTCCTCGGCTGCCGTATATATCTCTCCACCAGATGGTTTGTTAGGGTCCCCATGGCTGACCCACTTCCTCAAAGTGGCAGGGAGTACCCGTAAATAATGACCCATGACCACATGCTCCTCAAACTTAGGGCCTGACAAAGTCTCTGGCAGCAGCCATTTCTTGGTGAGATGTATCAAATCAAACATTTGGGAGTGGGGTGGCTTGTCGGTACTGTATGACCAGCACTGCACCCATTGAGCCCGGACTGCAATGGTGACGCCCATGCGTGCAGCAATCTCAGCTTTCAATGTCTCATAATCCTGGGCAGCCTCTGATTCCAGATCATAATAGGCATTTTTGGGTTCTCCTGTCAGAAAAGGTGCTAGCAGTCCTGCCTATTGCTCTTTTTGCCATCCTTCTCAAACAGCAACTCTTTCAAAAGTTGCTAGGTACGCTTCAGCATCATCTGCAGGTGTCATCTTCTGCAGGTAACCGGTAAAGAACTTGTGGACCCCTTCATTAACTCCACCAGGGCCTCCACAAGCTGGTGATTCGCCTCCTGCCGGTCTGCCGCGGCCTGACGGTTTGCTTCCTGCTGTGCTGCAATGGCCTGTGCGACTTGGCGATTCATTTCCTGCTGGGTTGCAGTGGCCTGCAGCAGAGCTTTTAACACGTCCTCCATCTTGTTTAGGAAGATGTCCGCATCCTCCACCACGTGTGGGGGTGTTCGCTCAATGGGGATACCCTTCCCTGGAAAAAGGGAATCCAAACGGCAGGTTTGCTTAAAATCTGGCTTGTAGCCAGTTTTATTTAAAAGGTTGCGTGTAGAAATCAAATAAACAAAACAGAAAACAAATCCATCCAGACACTAACTAAACATTTCAGTTTTTCCTCACTGAGTGGTGCAGGGCTTCTCCCAGACACCCACAAAACATAAACAGTGCAAACCTTTTTGTCTCAGTCCATAAGCAAACTTCCATACGTCAGCTATCTCAGGGTGATAGCTCCTCAGTCCCAGGCCAGAGCAAAACTTTCCTCTCTTCCTGGTTATTTAAACTACCTGATGGTGGACTCCAGTGGACCACAAAATCTGGTTCGGAACCAACCCTGCCAAGGTAGCTGGTAAAACCCAGACTGGATTCCATCTTAGTCCACTCCAAATGAACACATGCAAATGGGACGCATAGAGTCCATCGATGACCTCGTCTCGCATAATGGCACGCCCCTCACAGTTACTCTCGTTCGGCGCAGGAACAGGCCCTGCTGTTAAAAGTTATTTCTAAAAGTGTAATGACATGCCCCTGGTAAACAGAAAGCAGAAAAATTGGGCCTTGGATGTTGGTGGTGCCCTAAACCCAAAATATTGTTGTAAGCTAGCATCATCAGGATTTAGGAGGAATAGGTCAGGCAGCATAGGCAGTCTCAAGGGATCCCAGATCCCTAGCAAATTCAATCAGTTACATCAGAATCAGGGGCTTGATAGCTGCTGATCCAGGACTGATTCATTTTAAATGTGAGCCTATTAATGGAGTCTGTGGACAGGCGCACTCTTTGTTACGAACCCTCCAGCAGCACTGAATGTCCATTCAGAAAGCATGCAGGATGCAAGCCAGGCCAGTAGCTTGTTTGCATATTGAGCAAGTTCCAGCCAGTGATCCATCCTCAAGACCCAGTAACTCAGTGGATGCTCAGTTGGAAAGGTCTCCAAGTCTGCTCTTGCCCCTAGATATTCCTGCACCATTTAATGCAGAAGCTGCCGATGGTTGTTTGAACCTATCAGCCCTGGGCAGGACTAAAGAATTGTTTAAAGGCATAGGTCAGCCATCCACCTTCTCCACCGCTCTTCCTATGAGCGAACAAAGCCTCAGAAACATGTTGTCCAGCACCAGGAAATGGCAACCTCCCAGGGTCTGGTAAGACGTTGCACAAACTTTTCTTCAAGGTATCCTGAAGATGTTTCATCCTCTGCGAAGGCAGGATGAGCTCTGCGACTATACCCTTGTAACATGGATCAAGAAGGGTTTTCAGCCAGTAATGATCCCTTTGCTTGATACCACGAAACCTTGGGTCTTTCACAGTCTTTGCAGAATCAGAGAGGCCATGCAGCGTACGTTTTAAGAGGCATGAGAGTCCTCTGGGTCACTGAGGATGACATTGTCAGGTTCAGGAACAACCTCCTCCCAGCCATGTACAACTCAGTGGGTTTCTGGGGACTGAAAACCATCCCTGCTGCGTGTTATCCTCTACATCCATGTTGACACAATCCTCCTTCTCAAGGGGGCCTTGAGGGGAAAGGACATCCTCCTCTTCCTCCCGCTGTTCTGCCTCAAGTGCTGTCCATGATTCCATGAAGCGTGTGCTTCAGCATGCTCACCATCCTTGTGGTCTCCCCAAATGGTGACAGAACAGTGCATGCATCCATGATCAGTAGCCACTGGCATGGTGAAAAGAAGCCAAGCTCCTCTGAGCCTGTCCTGGTGCTATTCTCACACAGGTATTCATTGATGTCCCTCTGCTGTGCGTGCAGCAGCTGCAGCATTGCCAATGTTGAGTTCCGCCTGGTGGAAATGAGGCGGTTGGTGGGCAGGTTGAATTTCCACTGAATGTCAGTTAGCCAAGCACTGGCATTGTATGACCCCCGGAAATGACTGCAGACTTTTCTGGCCTGCCTTACAATATCTGGTAAGCCTGATTACCTGGTCAAGAAATGCTGCACCACCAAATTCAGGACATATGCCAAGCATGTAACATGTGTCAAGTGTCCCTGTCAGAGGGCAGAGTGAAGGTTGGTGCCATTGTCGCATGCAACCATTCCTGGCTCACGCTGCCATGGCATCAACCACCTCTGAGCCTGCCCCCACAGAGCTGACAGAATCACTGCCCCTTTGTGGCTCATGTCCACTAGACAGACCAACTGAAGCACCGCATGGCATATTTTAGCCTGACTACTTGCGAAGCCCCTTGAACGCTTAGGGAGCACTGCTGGTTCAGAGGACACTTCTGTAGAAGAGGCCACAGAGGAAGAAGAGGAGGAGGAGGAAGCAGATGTGTCAGTATCACCACCATTTTTTTGGAGGCGTGGTGGCGGAACTAGCTCCAACACTGAACCCTGTCCTGCATCCTTCCAAGCTGCCAGTAGAGTTACCCAATGCACCGTGAAGGAAAGGTAACGTCCCTGACCATGGCTGCTGGACCATGAGTCAGCGGTAATATGAACCTTGTTGCTGACCACCCTGTCCAAGGAGGCCAAAACATTGCCTTCCACATGATGGTAGAGAGCTGGAATGGCCTTACGTGAAAATAAAAATTTTTTTGGAACCTGCCACTGTGGTACAGCACCTTCCACAAATTTACAAAAGGGGGCAGAGTCTACCAGCTGAAAAGACAGCAGTTGTAGTGCTAGCAATTTGGCCAAGCTAGCATTTAGACTCTGAGCATATGGATGGCTGGGACAGTATTTTTTTTCCGGTTCAGCAACTGAGGTAGGGAAATTTGCCTGCTGAAATCAATTGGTGGTGTATTGCTAGCAGATTGGCTGCAAGTACTTGTGGCACCCATTGCTATACCTTCATTCCTCTCAGTGCAGGCTTTTGAGGGGACTGGATGTATAGTAGGTGTGATGAACGTGGGTATCAGATCGCTGTTCTCCTCACCGATGGGTGGCCGAGGACCCCCTTAATCTAACACCGTGTTTGTCATGAACGTAACAATGCCACTCTCAGCTGCTTTAAGCACAAAGATTTCCTAGTTTGCGGGACCACCGTCTAAATGCCAGCCACCTGAGAGCGATTGTTACTGGGGTAATTCAAACAATTAACCCTTTCTCTGCCACCACCTCTATTGGAGCCAGAGGAGCTCGGAGTTTTAGCAATACAAATATTTGAGAATAACCACCTTTTACACATGCTGTCACCGCGGACAGGTATATTCAGATGCGTTATTCTAAAAACAGTAGCGCTCTTCAAAGGAACAGATTTGTGATAGTTGCATTAAGAGCTTTAGGGACAAATTTAACACTTTTCAGAATATGGTTTAATAATGAAAAGGTCAAGTTTTAGGTGCAGTAAAATATTTACAGAAAAATAAGAAGATTACAAAGCAATGAGACAAAATAATATACAGCAACAAAGAACAGAATGGAGATACTTGCGTTTGAAATGTCCGTGACTAATCAGTGTTTCGCAGATGATTTCCTGGTTCTCTGATGCTGCTTCCTTGATGGAAATTGAGAACTGGAAATTGATCTTAGCAATCCCTTTTTCTCTGGTTAACAAGGGGTGGGGCCATATGTCCCTGACCACTCACATGAATGGGCGGCTTCTTAGACAATGTCCAGGGCAGGCCATGGAAACAATCTTCCCTACTCCACATGTTGTGTATTAAAAAAACATTTTTCATGATTGGGCCGCCCAACAAATCTCACAGTAAGAAATTCAGTCTGAGCACATTGAGGGCTTTTAATTAAGTCCACACATGAATGCGCTGCAACTTTCTGAGACCCTGGGGAGGGAATATGCTAGTTCTGTCTCTTCTTATGTTCAAAATGGACAATGTTTATATTCATTTTTACCGCACAAACTGCGGCCTCCGAATATGTACATTTTGTCATTATATTAGGTTCCTAGCTGGAAGTGTGACTGTATGTAAGTTTTTCTACCTTTTCTTGTTGATTTCAGGGTTATTGAAAAGGTCAGGAGTGACTGGGTGGCTTAGGGAGTTTGCCCCTTTGAAGTCGATCTGGCCAGGAAGGGAGGGGATGTGAGGAGTTTAGCCCAAGCATGGAGTTGAGCGAACCCGGACTGTAAAGTTTGGGTCCGTACCGGACTTTGGGGTGTCCATGCCCCGAACCCGAACATTTGCAAAAAAGTCCGGGTTCGGTATTCAGGTATTTTGCGCACCTTTTTTATAGCTGCAGGGCCACCAATCAACAAGCATTTTACTTGTTTGCCCATAGAAGCCATCACAGTCATGCCTACTAATGGCATGACTGTGATTGGCCAGTGCATCATTTGACCCAGACTATTTTTGGTGTCTTTTCTATAGCTGCAGGGCAGCCAATCAGCAACTGTTTCACTTGCTTGCCCTTAGAAGCCATCACAGCCATGCCTACTAATGGCATGGCTGTGATAGGCTAGTGCATCATGTGGCCCAGCCTCTATATGAGCTGGAGTCACGTATGTGGCGTGTCACATCGTCTTAGGCTAGTGTAGGCAGAGCATGCTGCTGGCGCTGTGAGGGACAGATTGCCGATCTAATATGATCTCATCCTGCATTACAGACAGATTCCTGGCGAAGTTGTGAGGGCAAAGCTTAGCGTTCTAAAACAATCTGATACTGGACTAGGTAGAGTTTACTACTGCTGTGAGGGATAGATTACCGATCTAATATGATCTCATCCTCCATTACAGACAGGTTCCTGGCGGTGCTGTGAGGGCAAAGCTTAGAGTTCTAAAACGATCTGATACTGGACTAGGTAGAGTTTACTGTTGCTGTGAGGGACAGATTACCAATCTAATATCATCTCATCCTGTATTGCAGAAAGGTTCCTGGCAGTGCTGTGAGGTCAAAGCTTAGCGTTCTAAAACGATCTGATACTGGATTAGGTACAGTTTACTGGTGCTGTGAGGGACAGATTATTGTTCTAAAATAATCTCATCCTTTATTACAGAAAGGTTCCTGGCGGTGCTGTGAGGGGAAAGCTTAGCGTTCTAAAACCATCTGATACTGGATTAGGTACATTTTACTGGTGCTGTGAGGGGCAGATTATTGTTCTAAAATCATCTCCTAGTTCTATAGGGAGAGGTTCCTGCTGGTGCTGTAAGGGACAGATTATTGTTCTAAAATCATCACATACTGCTAGAGGGAGAGGTTCCTGCTGGTGCTGTGAGGGGCAGATTATTATTCTAAAATCATCTCCTAGTTCTATAGGGAGAGGTTCCTGCTAGTGCTGTGAGGGACAGATTATTGTTCTAAAATAATCTCCTAGTTCTATAGGGAGAGGTTCCTGCTGGTGCTGTGAGGGACAGATTATTGTTCTAAAATCATCTCCTAGTTCTATAGGGAGAGGCTCCTGCTGGTGTTGTAAGGGACAGATTATTGTTCTAAAATCATCACATGCTGCTAGAGGGAGAGGTTCCTGCTGCTACTGTGAGGGACAGATTATTGTTCTAAAATCATCACACACTGCTAGAGGGAGAGGTTCCTGCTGCCCCTGTGAGAGACAGATTATTGTTCTAAAATCATCTCCTAGTTCTATAGGGAGAGGTTCCTGCTGGTGCTGTAAGGGGCAGATTATTGTTCTAAAATCATCTCCTAGTTTTATAGGGAGAGGTTCCTGCTGGTGCTGTGAGGGACAGATTATTGTTCTAAAATCATCACATACTGCTAGAGGGAGAGGTTCCTGCTGCTCCTGTGAGGGACAGATTATTGTTCTAAAATCATCACATACTGCTAGAGGGAGAGGTTCCTGCTGGTGCTGTGAGGGACAGATTATTGTTCTAAAATCATCTCCTAGTTCTATAGGGAGAGGTTCCTGCTGGTGCTGTAAGGGACAGATTATTGTTCTAAAATCATCACATACTGCTAGAGGAAGAGGTCCCTGCTGCTCCTGTGAGGGACAGATTATTGTTCTAAAATCATATCATACTGGTGTAGGGAGAGGTTGCTGCTGTTGGTGTGAGCAGTGCATTTCTTGCACAAAAATAAAAAGTTCGTCTACGTTGTTGTTTTCCAAAAAAAAAAAGAAGAATTTCTTCTTCTTTTTTTTTTTTTGTATTAATAAATAGTGCTACATAGTAAATTTGTGGCCAGAATGAGGAGAGCGTCAAATAAGGGACGTGGTCATGGTGCTGCTGGTGTTGGTGGTGTTGGTGAAGTTCCTGTTGCAAGGAGAGGATTTGTCGATTTGTGCTAGCTACACGCACAAGTGAAACACCTTCTTCAGGTGCGAGTAGCCGACAGAACCTTCAATGTTATATGGTAGGCCCAAATGCTGCTCAACGAATGGTGAGGCCAGAACAAGTACAGGCGATAGTAGATTGGGTGGTTGACAATGCCTCCAGTTCCTTCACATTTTCTCCCAACCGGTCCCTTGATGAAAGCTCAGAGTTGGCACCTGAACCCCATGGCCATCTGTCTTTCACCTCAGTCCTTTGTAAATCAGCCAAGCAGTCTGAGCCCCAAGTCATGCAACATTATCTTATGCTTTTTGATGACTCTCCTGGTGTGCTTTCCGTGGGCCATCCACATAGCCCTGCCCCAGAAGTGGAAGACATTGAGTGCACCGATGCCCAACCACTTCTGTTGCAGGATGAGGACATGGAAACACCAGTGCAGCACGTCTCTGATGATGACGAAACACAGGTGCCAACTGCTGCAGCTTTCCACAGTGTGCAGACTGACAAGGAGGGCAGTGGTGAAGGGTGAGTGGAAGATGATGTGGAGGAGGAGGATGATGAGGTCCTAGACCCCACATGGAATGAGGGTAATGCGAGTGACGTGTGCAGTTTGGAAGAAGAGGTGGTGGTCGCACAGAGGCACCAGCACAGCAAAAGAGGAAGCAGGTTGCAAAAGCAGAGCGAGCGTCCCCTAGACAGTACGCCTGCTACTACCCACCGCACCCAGGGACCTAGCACATCAAATGCAGCTCAAAGGCGTTCCCCGGTGTGGCAGTTCTTCAGACAATGTGCTGTCCAGAAGACACGAGTGGTTTGCATGCTGTGCAATGAGAGCCTGAAGCGAGGAATAAATGTTCTAAACCTGAGCACAACCTGCATGACCAGGCATCTAAATTCAAAGCACTTGCTGCAGTGGAATAAGTACCTCAAAATCTAAGAAAGGTCTCGGCCTCCTCCTGTTTTCTCTTCTGCTGCTGCCTCGGCCTCTTCCTCCACCTCTACAGTGCCAGTGTTACCTGCCACCCAACAAAAAGAGAATGTGAAAGCAACGCCACCATGTCCGCCACCGTCCCCAAGCATTTCCACACGGTCCCATGGAAACTTACAGCTCTCCATCTCCCAAACACTGGAGACAAAGAGGAAGTACCATCCTATCCACCCGCGATCCTTGGCCCTGAATGCCAGCATTTCAAAATTCCTGGCCTTTGAAATGCTGTCATTCCGTCTGGTGGAACGGACAGTTTTAAAAACCTCATGGCGGTGGCTGTCCCACAGTATGTGGTTCCTAGCCGCCACTACTTTTCCAGGCGAGCCATCCCTTCCTTGCACAAACAAGTCGGGATGAGATCAAGTGTGCACTGCGTATCTGTGGCAAGGTCCACATAACCACTGATACATGGACCAGTAAGCAGGGGCAGGGACGCTATATCTCGCTAACTGCACACTGGGCAAATGTAGTGGCGGGTGGGCCTGAGCCGGCTAGCCATTTGGCCCATGTCCTTCCGCCACCAAGGATTGCAGGGCATTTCTCTTTGCCTCCTGTTGCCTCCTACTCCTACTGCGCTTCCTCCTCCTCTACCACCTCCTCATCCGCTCAGCATAACACCTTTACCACCAACTTCAGCACATCCAGGGGGAAACGACAGCAGGCTGTTTTAAAACTGATATGTTTGGGGGATAAACCCCACACTGCGCAGTAGCTGTGGACGGGCATTGAACAACAGACCGATAAGTGGTTGTTGTCACTGAGCCTCAACCTGGTGGTGTGCGATAATGGGCGAAATCTCGTAGCAGCTCTGGGCCTAGCTGGTTTGATGCACATCCCTTGCCTGGCACATGTGCTGAATTTGATGGTACAGAAATTTCTAAAAAACTACCCGGATATGTCAGAGCTGCTGCAGAAAGTGCGGGCCGTCTGTGTGCTTTCGGCGTTCTCACCCTGCTGCTGCTCTGTGCTGCAGCAGAACTTCAGCCTATGCCGCTATGCGACATACCCACAAGGTGGAACTCCACCTTGCACATGCTGGAGAGACTGTACGAGCAGCAGCAGGCAATAGTGGAGTTTCAGCTGCAGCACGCACGGGTCAGTCGCTCTGCGGAACAGAAACACTTCACCACCAACGAGTGAGCCTCCATGCTAGACCTGTGTAGCGTATTGCGGTGTTTTGAGTACTCCACCAACATGGCCAGTGCCGATGATGCTGTTCTCAGCGTTACTATACCACTTCTATGTCTCTTTGAAAAAACACTTCGGGCCATGATGGAAGAGGATGTGGCACAGGAGGATGAGGAGGAGGAAGAGGGGTCATTTCCACGGTTATCAGGCCAGTCATTCGCAAGTGGCTCGGAGGGTGGGTTCCTGCACCCGCATAGGCCAGGTCCAAACTATTCAAGCCAGGGCACAGTTCTGGAGGACAAGGAGGACGAGGAAGATGAGGAGGAGGAGGAGGAGGAGGAATTGCAGCAGGGTGCCACCCAACGCAGCTCGTGGGCATCACTGGAGCGTGGCTGGGGGGATACAGAGGACACAGATGATATACCTCCCACAGAGGACAGCTTGTCTTTGCCTGTGGGCAGCCTGGCACAC
>BLSH010235563.1:152267-170499 GCA_018402905.1 Glandirana rugosa | reverse complement strand
CGAGTACACACGGTCCGACGGGTCTCCGTTTCTGTTCGACAGGAGACACCCTCCACATAGTAGACACAGGAGACATAGGGGGGTAGGTGCGATGTCACTACGGGTCCTTTACGCAACCCACGGTGGGACGACACTTGTGCCAAGGAGGAGGAGGAAGAGTAGTAGTAGAAGGAGCAGGAGGAGTAGGAGGTCTTGACACGGGACCGAACTTAAAAAAATGGACCGGATACGACCATGTCCTTGGGTGGGAAGCTCGGTGAACACTTACTGACCGGACTATTGGCACCTTTAATGGGGAGAAGGAGGAGGAGAAGGAGGACACGGTGTAGGAGAAGGTAGTAGCGGACTTCACAAAAAAGTTCCTCTGTATCTACACTTCAGGCGATGATGGAAGAGGATGTGGCACAGGAGGAAGAGGAGGAGGAAGAGGGGTAATTTCCACGGTTATCAGGCCAGTCATTCACAAGTGGCTCGAAGGGTGGGTTCCTGTACCAGCATAGGCCAGGTAAAAAAATTCAAGCCAGGGCACAGTTCTGGAGGATGAGGAGGACGAGGAAGATGATGATGAGAAGGAGGAGGAGGAACCGTGTTCACAGCAGGGTGGCACCCAACGCATTTCCTGGGCATCACTGTAGCGTGGATGGGGGGATACAGAGGACACAGATGATACACCTCCCACAGAGGACAGCTTGTCTTTGCCTCTGGGCAGCCTGGCACACATGAGCGACTACATGCTGCAGTGCCTGCTCAACGACAGCCGAGTTGCCCACATTTTAACTTTGCCGATTACTGGATGGCCACCCTGCTGGATCCCCATTACAAGGACAATGTGCCGTCCTTAATTCCTTCACTGGAGCGTGATCGGAAGATGCGTGACTACAAGCGCACGCTGATAGACGCGCTGCTGAGGGCATTCCCAAATGACACAAGGGGCTCTGTGAAAGCACAAGGCGAAGGCAGAGGAGGAGGAAGAGGTTGCCAACGCAGCTGTGGCACCGCCAGCCCCTCAGAAGGCAGGGTTAGCATGGCCAAAATGTGGAAAAGCTTTGTCAGCAGCACACCACAACAAACAGCACCACCAGCTTATAGGCAACGTCTTAGGAGGAGGCAGCATTTCAGCAACATGGTGGAACAGTATTTGTGCACATGCCTACACGTACTGACTGATGGGTCTGCCCCATTCAACTTCTGGGTCTCCAAATTGGGCACATGGCCTCAGCTTGCCCTTTATGCCTTGGAGGTGCTGGCCTGCCCTGCAGCCAGTGTATTGTTTGAACGGGTGTTTAGCACGGCAGGGGGCATTATCACAGACAAGCGCAGCCGCCTGTCCACAGCAAACGTGGACAAGCAAACATTTATTAAAATGAACCAGGCATGGATCCCACAAGACTTGTCTGTACCTTGTGCAGAATAGACATTTAGACCGGCCTCACACAGCCATTGGTATACTTGTTTTTTTTTAATATGTCTCAATATTTTGTGGGCTACCCCAATTAGAAATAAAAAACAAACAAACAAATAACAGTGTTGTCTACCTCCTCCTCCTCCACCACCGCCACTTCCACCTACACTGCCACGGCCACGGCCTAGTCAACCTCTAGGCTCCTACTCGACATCTACCTCCTCCTCCCATTTTTATTTTTTTTATGTGATTTTAAGTTATTTCCCTATCCACATTTGTTTGTAGGGCACTTGTCCTACTCTTACCCCCATGTTGCTTCCTTTTGCAGCCCTCTATCCCTTTCCAGGACTTTTTTACAGCCATTTTTGTGCCCAAAAGTTCGGGTCACCATTGACTTCAATGGGGGTTCAGGGTCAAGTTCGGTACCGGACCCAAACTTTTCAGCGAAGTTTGGCCGAACCAGACGAACCCGAACATCCAGGTGTCCGCTCAACTCTACCCAAGGACTGACAGTGTTAAAAAAAAAACTTGGCAGCCATTGAAGCAGCATCCCTTTTCCAAGATGGAGTTAGCCTTGCTTGCGTCTCATTTGTGATATCATTACTTTGTGTGTGTCTCACACGTGATATCATCACAATAGGGGTTGATGTTAATCAAATAAAAACTTCAGCACCAAAGGATAGCAGTATATGCAATCGTCACAGGATAGTTGCAGTTAGCTGCAGTGATAACATTTGCCAGTATTGCAAATATACAGATGGGATGGATAATAATGCAACACCACTCTAGTGCATGTGACCATACTCTTATAGTTATATAAACACAAGTCTATAAATACAGTCCCAATGCAGGTGAGATGAGGTGCTCGGTACCAGGATCCTAAAAGGTGCTGTAATTGTCCTCGGACTAGGTGCCCCACATAGATGTGCACTCACCCCAATTCAGTGACCCACCATCTCTAGTGTAGTCAAATGCATTTTGTGGGATGACCCCTGTAGATCTCTGGAAACTGCCAACTGCTGGATGGGGACTCCGTCACCAGAATAGCATGTATGATAAAACAGAAAACCTCATAGCGCAATAACGTCCAAATAACAAATTTATTAAAACATAAAACACAATAAAAACCACTCACATTGGAGCTTCCTGATAAATCCTTCTGGGATTTGGCCTATCCCACAAGACGTACGCTGATTACAAAATGCGTAGGTGTGGCCTACGGACAGCTACATCATCACACTGATACTGTGAATGAATCGATGCACGAGGGCCGGGAAGGGAAAGTCCATTAGGATAAGGATGCAGCAATTAGTATACATTCAGCGTATGGACATGATCTAAAGGCACATTTTTAACTACAATATTGTAAGTGCAATTTTACTTAAATAAAATTTGGCTTGTAAAGTACTACACTATGATCCTTCTCTTGCGCTGTTCACATGTGATGTGGTGATGAGTGGAAGATTCCAGCTGACAGGCCTGGTTCTATGTGGAAATTTTGAGAAAGGGTGTTGGAGAGACCAGACTTCTCCAGATGTGCGTGCGACCAACCAATCACTTGGTGGCCAATACTATCTGGTAAGGAGCTTGCACTTCTACCCCACTGGGTGTTTGCATGGTGTTGGCTTCTGACTATATTGAGGATTGTACATTCGCAGCTATATGCCCTGTTTTCCTCCCATGTGGTTCTCACTGAAACTTTTTGCACTGGTTTTGGATTGTCTATTCCTCTGTTTTTCATCACCATGGATGGACTGTGTGCCATATGAATTTTGATTTATATTTTTATATTTTTAACTTCGATTGTTATCATTTATTAGCGCTGAACTTTTTTATATTATTCTCTGGAATGATGCAGGGGCCCCATGAAGACCAAACGGCATGTGCTTGTACTGAAACGACCCCTTCGGGAGTGGAAAAGGCTGTCTCCTCCTTTGCTGATTCTGTTAGTGGTATCTGCCAATAGCCCTTAGTTAAGTCTAGGGTTGTTATCTACCGGGCATCTCCCAACCCGACCCGAGGCATCAGGTATGCATCAAACTTAGACACGCTATTCAGTTTTCTAAAGTCATTATAGAACCTGATAGTGCCACTGGGCTTTGGGACCAGCACTATGGGGCTCGACCAGTCACTGTGGGACTCCTCTATCACGTCCAACTCTAACATGCTTTTTATTTTCCGTCCAACTGCCTCACGCCTAGCCTCAGGTATTCTATAAGGCTTCACATTTACGCGAACACCTGGTTCTGTAATTATGTCATGTTGGGTCACTGAGGTCATTCTTGGTAAAAGGGAGAAGAAGTCTCTTTTTTACATAGGAACTCTAAAACGTAATTTTGTTGCGCCACTGACAAGGTTTCTGTCATGGAAACATCCGGGGTCATTGGTACCCTGTCCTTTTGAGGGGCTGGCACGACCACTAACGTCTCTCTGTCCTTCCATGGTTTTAAGAGATTAACATGGTAGATTTGCTCTGGCTTCCTTTTCCCTGGCTGGTAAACTTTATAGTTTACCTCCCCTAATCTTTCCATAATCTCAAAGGGACCCTGCCACTTTGCTAGGAATTGACTTTCAACAGTGTGGAATAGTACCAGCACTCTGTCCCCAGGGTTGAAAGTTTGGGTATTGGCACCCCAATTATAAACCCTCCTCTGGGCCTCCTGGACTCGCTCCATATGTTCCCAGAGACAAGAGGCAGAACCACTGCGATTCAATCCTTCATCAAGGTGATATGCTCTATGATACTTCTATACTGGGTGGCCTCTCATTCCCACGTCTCTTTTGTGACATCTAGCAGCCCCCTGGGATGTCTACCATACAAGAGTTCAAATGGAGAATATCCCATAGACGCCTGCGGAACCTCTCACATGGCAAACATGAGATATGGTAGCAAAAAATCCCAATTTCTCCCCTTTTTATCCACCACCTTTTTCAACATACTTTTGAGGGTCTTGTTAAACCTTTCCACCAGACCGTCAGTTTGGGGGTGGTAAACAGAGACACGGAGATGGGAGATTTTGTGCAATTTGCACAATTCTTTGGTAACTCTGGACATAAAGGGGGTGCCCTGATCTATTAAGATCTCCTTTGGGATCCCCACCTCACTAAACACCTGGACCAACTCCTTAACAATAGTCTTAGCGGAGGTGTTCCGCAAGGGGGTGGCTTCAGGATAGCGTGTTGCATAGTCCAGTATGACCAGAATGTGCTGGTGGCCCCGAGCAGACTTTACCACTGGCCCCACCAGATCTATGCCAAGTCTTTCAAATTGAACTTCAATAATGGGCAGTGGGGCAAGTGGGCTACGAAAATGGGGGGACGGTGCAGTAATTGTACACTCGGGATATGATTCACAATATTCCCTGACATCCGCATGCAACCCGGGCCAGAAGAACCTCTGGGTTATTCTCTACTTAGTCTTCTCTATACCCAGATGTCCCCTCATTATATGACCATGGGCCAAGTCTAGCACCATCCAGCCATAGGGTTTGGGAACCACTAGCTGCTTCACCTCCTCTTCACCGTGTTTTACCACCTGATACAGTAAAGTGCCATGTAGGGAAAAGACACCCCCCAGTTAGGCTCCCCATCCATCATCTTAACGTTTTCCCTGGCTCTAATGAGAGTGACATCTCGTAACTGCTCGGTACAAAAATCCACCCCCCGGACCTCTGAGTCAGGGGTCACATTCTGTTCATTCTCCCCATTAGAGTTAGAGATGTTTTCTGGTTCATTAACCTCAGACGGACAGCTGTCTTCTAGCTCCACTGGCTCCCCAGCCAATACAAGAAAAGGGAGAGGGTCCCCTCCTTCCTTGGACCTGCCATCAGTCTCCCCTTCCATTTGGCAAAAAGGATCAGGAGAGAGTTCCCGTGCTTTCTCAGCTTACCTGTGTCTCCTCATAAACTCCAAAAATGGGGAATATCCCTCCACACTAGGGCTTCATGAAGCAGGAAAGGTACCACCCCTACTGAATGGGTTACTCTACCGCAAGGGGTGTAAATCTCAACCAGCGCCATCTGGTAGTCACGAGTGTCCCCATGGATGCAAATGACCCCGACAGTGCTAGGGTGTAACCTTGCCAGATTTTGACCAACGTTATCACACTGCCAGAGTCAAGCAGCATAGTGACGGGTTTCCCATCAATAGCAATCACACACATTTGCTTCTCTATGCAACTTGAACATGATGCTGTACATGTGACCTGTGCAAAAAGAGAAAGGCGTCTATTCACATAAGTATAATCGCATTGCATGGGTTTATCATTCAGGGGACAATTGGCGGCAATATGGCCCAATGCATGGCATCGTTAGCACTGTATGTGCTCTATACCCAGCACTCTGAAGGGTCCCAAAGACCTTCCTGGCTTCCTTGGCCACTCTCCAGGTCTAGAGCCTAAAGTCTCGTTAGTCATTACAGCAGTTTTATTAATCTTCCTGATGCCCTTGAGCATTGGGACAGTCTTCCCGGATCCGCTGTGTGATTTTTCACCCCTAGATACATTGGAGTGGGCCGCAGACGGGTACCACAAGTCCTCAGTCGCACTGTATCTCTCCACAAGGTCCACCAGTTGGGTTGCCATTTTGGGGTCTCCCTGGCTAACCCACTTCCTCAAAGTCGCAGGGAGCGCACGCAGAAACCGGTCCATGACAACACACTCCACAATCTGGGGGCCTGGCTAAGTCTCTGGCTGTAGCCACTTCTTGGTGAGATGGATTAAGTCAAAAATTTAAGAGCGGGGTGGCTGGTCCATGCAGTAAGTCCACTGATGCATCCGTTGAGCCCGGATTGCCATGGTGACACCCAGGCATGGGAGTTTCTCTGTTTTTAGTGACTCAAAATCCTGAGCCTTATCGGGTTTCAAATCAAAATAGGCCTTTTTGGGGCCCACCTGCCAGAAAAGACGCTAGCAGTCCCGACCACTATTCTTTTGGCCATCCTTCGCAAAGAGCGACTCATTCAAAAGTTGTGAGGTACGACTCCACGTCACCCGCAGGTGTCATCTTCTGCAGGTGGTAAGAGGCGAGTATCAACTTTGGTTCCACTGTCACGGGAGGTGCGGTCCCCTTCTTTAATTCCAGCAGGGCCTCTGCAAATTGGTGATTTGTCTCCTGTTGTGCTGCAATGGCCTGGCGATTCGCTTCCTGCTTTGCTGCGATGGCCTGGCGACTCTCCTCCTGTTGAGCCTCATGCTGTTGACGACTCTTCTCCCACTGAGCTGAAGTGGCCTGTGCGACCTGGAGGTTGGTTTCCCACTGAGCTGCAGTCGTCAGTAGCAAGGTCTCCTCCATTTTGGAAAGATGCCCGCTCAGTCCACCATGTGTGGGAGATTAGCTCGTGTGGATCACCTTTTCTGGGAAAAAGGTATCGGGAAGATCAACTTTCTTAAAAGTCTGGCTGGTTGCCAGCTTTATTTAGCCAAAAGGTTGCAAGTCATAAAATAAACAAAACATCAAAACAAAACATTGCCGCCCGGCGCTAAACTAACACAGCAGGATACCTCTCTATGTGATTCCGGGCCTGTCCCTGACACCATCAAACAAATGCAAACCTTTGTCTTTTGCAGTCCTTTGAGCAACCACCAACTCTAGGTTGCATAGAGAAGCAAATGCATAAGCATACTGAGTCGCAGGGTGAGCTCCCTTGTGATCTCTTCCTGGTTATTTAACTGCACCTGCAAGTGGACTAAAGAGAGTCACAAAATCAGTTCCGGAACCAAGCCTGCCAAGGTAGGTGGTAACACCTGGACCGAATTCCATTTTGGTCCCTTCAAAACGAACGTATGCGGGGCGACAATTAGCATCCGTCCACTACTGCGCTTGCATAACGTCACAATATATCTGGTTCCCCACCGCGCGCCGTCTTTTCACGGCGGCAGTCGGGGAGCCACCCGCCGCACTCCTGGGGAGTGTGCCCGTGGCTCGGGCGGACCCGATGTCCGCCGGCGAGCCGCGATGAGCGGCTACAGAGAAAGAATGGGGAACCGCCGATGTAAACACGGCGGTTCCCCGCCCTGTCAGTGGGGCATGAGAGATCTACTGATCCCTGTCACTGGGATCAGTTAGATCTCTCATGCCCATGTTAGCCCAACCCCCCCACAGTAAGAACACACCCAGGGAACACAGTTAACCCCTAGCTCTCCCCCTGCAGGTTAACCCCTTCACTGCCAATGACATTTATACAGTAATCAGTGGACATTTAAATTTCTGATCGCTGAATAAATGTCATTGGTCCCAAAAAAGTGTCAAAATGTTCCGACATGTCCCCCCCCAATATCGCATTACCGCTAAAAATCACAGATCGCCGCCATTACTAGTAAAAAAAATAAAAATAAATAAAAACCCCAGAAATGAATTCTCACCATCCGTAAACGTGGCCACTTTTGCGCAAACCAATCAATAAACGCCGATTGCATTTTTTTTTATCGCAAATATGAGGAAGAATATAAATCGGCCAAAAACGGTGAAAAAAAATGTTTTTTTATATTTTTTTTTGGATTTGAATTTTAGCAAAAAGTAAGAAATTTGGGTTTTTTTGCAAAATGGTCGCTCTTCTTTTGTTTATAGCGGCGATAAGAAATGACGCAGAGGTGATCAAATACCACCAAAAGAAAGCTCTATTTGTGGGAAAAAAAGGACGCAAATTTTGTTTGGGTACAATGTCGCACGACCGCGCAATTGTCAGTTAAAGCGACGCAGCGCCAAATCGCGAAAAGTGCTCTGGTCCTAAAGTGCGAAATTCTTCCGGGGCTGAAGTGGATATATTGTGACAGCAGGCAGGTAACATCACCTGGTTGCATCCAGGATGGCAGGTATATTTGTCCCAGGTTTAGACTCTATGCTGATTTCTACAACTAAGGGGAAGTGCTGAGAGTCTTGCAGGGGTAAAGGTAATGAGCCCAGCTGTTGAGCTGGCTCATTAAGGCCTTTATATAAACTCCCAGCAGGCATAGGTGAGTGCTCCACCCTGGAACCAGTTTCTGTGTGAATGGACCGGGGAGCGTAACACAGATCCTCTGAAGTAAGAAGCCTGTGTGGTTGATTATAACGGCAGGGAGATAGGTGCTAGGTGTATCACAAGGCTGCACCTAGCTGGCAGACAGGGAAACCTACAAAGTTTAGTAAGTGGCCAAGATGGCAAGGATTTATTTTGATGTTTGTTTTTGTTTTGCTGTTTTTCTACAATTGTATATAGTATAAATAAACCACACTTGTGTTTTCATCTACAAATGCTGTTTCGCTATGCCTGTTTTGTGTAGTGAGTAGAGTTTATCGAACCTCTGGAAGTTCGGGTTCTGCTGTTTCGGCCGAACTTCGGGACAAAGTCCGGGTTCGGGTCCGGACAGGACCCGAACTTTGACCCGGACCCCGAACCCCATTGAAATCAATGGGGACCAAAACTTTTAGGCACAAAAATGGCTGTAACAAAGTCCTAGAGGTCTGCAAAAGGAAGGAAAATTGGGGTAAGGGTCGGACAAGGGCCCTACAAAGAAATGGGCATAGGGAAATAACTTAAAATAATTTTTAAAAAAAATCACATAAAAAAAATCAAAAATGGAGGTGGATGTGGACCATCTTCAAACTGTGTGAGAAAAGTATAAATTAGCGGGAGAAGCCATAGCAGTGTTCTAAAATCATCTTCAAACTGTGTGTGAAAAGTATAAATTAGCCGGGAGAAGCCATATCCCTGTTCTACAATCATCTTCAAACTGTGTGTGAAAACTATAAATTAGCCGGGAGAAGCCATGGCTTTGGATATGGATATGGCTTCTCCCGGCTAATTTATAGTTTTCACACACAGTTTGAAGATGATTGTAGAACAGTGATATGGCTTCTCCCGGCTAATTTATACTTTTCACACACAGTTTGAAGATGATTGTAGATTCTACAATCATCTTCAAACTGTGTTTGAAAAGTATAA
This sequence comes from Glandirana rugosa, assembly GCA_018402905.1. NCBI lineage: Eukaryota > Metazoa > Chordata > Amphibia > Anura > Ranidae > Glandirana > Glandirana rugosa. The sequence continues at coordinate 161,177 of BLSH010235563.1, read as the reverse complement.
ATTAGCCGGGAGGAGCCATATCACTGTTCTTAGAACATTGATATGGCTTCTCCCGGCTAATTTATACTTTTCACACACAGTTTGAAGATGATTTTAGAACACTGCTATGGCTTCCCCCACTAATTTATACTTTTCTCACACAGTTTGAAGATGGTCCACATCAACCTCCATTTATGATTTTTTTATGTGATTTTTTTTTAAATTGTTTTAAGTTATTTCCTTATCCCCATTTCTTTGTAGGGCACTTGTCCGACCCTTACCCCCATGTTCCTTCCTTTTGCAGACCTCTAGGACTTTCCAGGACTTTTTTACAGCAATTTCCAAAACTTTTATTAAATTAGCAGAACCCTGGACCCGAACCCGGACTTTTTTTGAAAAGTTCGGTACGGACCCGAACTTTGCAGTTCGGGTTTGCTCAACTCTAGTAGTGAGCCCTTCCAGGAGGTCACACACACACACCCGCTTAAAATATATATATATATATATATATATATATATATATATATATATATATATATATATATTGGGAGATTAGCTCGTGGGGATCACTTTTCAGGGGAAAAAAATCAGAATGGATGTCAGTTTCTTTAAAGTCTGGCGGCTTATCAGGTTTATTATTTAAGGTTTGCAAGTTCAAAACACAAACAAACACAGAGAACAAAACCTCGCCGCCTGACGCTAAACTAAACAAACAGATTCCTCCCTATACAGTGTGGGGCTGTCCCCGACATCCACAAAACATAAGCACATTGCAAACCTTGTTCTTATCCAAATTAGCACACAGAGCTCTCTCAGCTCTCTCCCTCTGAGATGCAGGATCAAGCCCTCCTCTGTTCTTTTCCTGGTCATTAAATGCAGGTGGAGAGGGGTTTGAGTGGACCAGAAAGTCCAGGCTGGAACCAGCTTTGCTGCGGTGTCTGACAAAACCTTGGTCGGACACCCGCTAGTCACCTCAAAATGATCGCATGTGAGGCGACAAGTATAGCCCGTCCATTGTGGCGCCTCGCATATCATCACAATATATATATATATATATATATATTCTTACACTGCCTGCACTGATTGTATATACTGTATACTGAATGAGCTGTATATCTAGTCTACACTAAAGGCAGTATATATATATATATATATATATATATATATATATATTATACTGTATATATATTTACATATTCACTGCCTGCACTGACTGTATATAGCCTACACTAGATCTATATACTACACTGCCTGCACTGCCTGTGTATACTCTACACTGTATTTATGTACTACACTGTCTACACACCACTAACTAACCTAGCTAAACTATCTTATTGCTCCAGTTTCCACTTTCACGCACTACATACGGCCGCTGTTCAAGCGGCCTTATATAGTGTGGGGCGTGGACTGAGACTCCTGAGCCATGATTGGCCAAAGGCACCCTGCCTCTGGCCAATCATGGCTCTCACAGCAGAGCGCGCTGTGTTTGGCCAAAGCATGCAGGTTATGTGCATGCTTTGGCCAATCAGCGTGTGTCATTTCCCGCAGTATCGCACTGCATTATGGGGCGCTTGAATTTTAATTATTGCGAACAGGCGAACGCCAGATGTTTGCGTCAAACTTAAGTTGGGCCCATCCCTACTGCCAAATGTTTGAGAAGAATCAAACGTGAAGCTACCAGGAACCCATTATACTCCAGTGCTGTAATATTCCAGAACTGCAACCTACCTGGAGTGCCCAGAAGTACAAGGTGTTCAGTGCTCATGGTTGGGATGTCAAGGCTGAGCCATAGAAATATCTGAAGACAGGTTTTTCTAAGGTTTTATGGACTGATGAGATAAGAATGATGCTTGACGGACCAGATGGATGGACCTGTGGCTGGATCAGTAACGGGCACAGAGGTTCACTTGACTTTTACTTGGGTTGGTATTAAAGATGAGCTAAATGGACCTTTTTGGGTTGAAGATGGACTCAAAATCAACTCCCAAATCTACTGCCAGTTTTTAGAAGACACATTCTACAAGCAGTTGTACTGGAAAAAGTCTGCATCTTTCAAGAAGACCATCATATTTATGCAGGACAATGTTCCGTCGCATGCGCCAAAGTACTCCACTGCGTGGCCAACCGGTAAAGGCCTTAAAGATGAAAAAATAATGACCCGGTCCCCTTCCTCACCTGACCTAAACCCTTGTGAGAACTTGTGGGCCATTCCTAAGTAAAACATTACACCTCTCTGAACAGTGTCTGGGAGGCTGTGGTTGCTGCTGCACAAAAAATGTGATCGTCAACAGATCAAGAAACTGACAGACTCCACGAATGGAAGGCTTATGACTGTTATTGAAAAGAAGGGTAGCTATATTGGTCACTGATCTTTTTTGGAAATGTCAGAAATGTAAATTTGTAAATTTTGAGTTGTTTGTTCCTTATTTTCACTTTAACCCTTTGAGGACCAAGGGACGTGTCCCATGTTTTATAATTATTTTATATTGACGACAGTAATCTTATGGTCCTCAAAGGGTTAACAGATGAAAATAAACAAGTGAGAATGTTTTTTTTTTGTTTTTCATTTAGTTGTATAATAATTCTGCACACTAATAGCCCAATACTTGTGCACACAAAGATTTTCTCATAAGAAAGCCAAAACCTCACTTTTACTTTCTTAAATACTCAGGTTTGAGGTTTATTGACATTTTGGATTCACCAAGTGCACTGTAGCTGTTTAATAATGAAATTAATCCTCAAAAATACAACTTGACTAATAATTGTGCACACAGTGTATTTTGTCTCCAAAGCATGGATCATGGTTCAATGATATCAGCCATTCCACAAATACTTATATTTGGGAACTGATTTTCAGAGCCATAATTGAGCAATGAATTTCTTCTTCCAAAGCTAAAAAGCTAGTTTCATAGTATAGTCCTTTTTTTTTAAATTGTGAAATGTCTCTTTTCACTGCAAGCCTAATACAATTTTATCACGTTATCCCTTTCATCTCTTGGCACTTGTAATAAATTGAAAGAAAGTAAAATCATAATGTTACACCCATTTTTCTCTTTTGCACAGCAAGAATGTAAAATTATTCATTTTTATAGAAAGACGATGTGATTAAATCAGAAAGTGCATATATGCTCATTGGGCGCCCAGCTGGTACCTCTACCTGCTGTGAGACACAATATAAAGAATTGGAGGAAGTTGCACAATGCCCAGAATTGCAGTGCTGATCCCATACAATTTTGGATGAGAATCTTTACCGCAAGCTACAAAAAAATTGCACAGCAATCCTTAAAGGTACATTGCATTTAAAACTGAAAATGAAATTGTGGGATGTAGACAGGGAACACACAATGCGCAGTGCAGCTTTTCATCTAGGCATTGCTGTAGTGCATCAGTCTGTTATTGAAGGTGAACCCAATGCAAGCAGCTAACCACATAGCTATATGTAAAAAAAGGGAGCTGTTTTAATAGACAAAAAATATATATTTATTTCCATCCAGTCCTGAGATTTGCACGGTTGTACCACACAACTAGTCTGGAGATCTGAGTCTTCTCTGCTACAGTTAGTGGTACTTAATGACATCCCTACTCTCCAAAAATAATCCATACATATCCAATACTTAACAGCCTTGCACTTTTTATTTTTTTTTTATTTTTTATAAAATTGTTTTTATGGCCCATTCATAAAAAAAAACAAAACTTGTAGTTGAGCCGTGCTTTTACCGCCCCCCAATGGCTAGCCCCTTTAGATGCAGTAGCCAGAGTGTACATATGTCATAGCTGATTTTGTGAATGGAAGTGAAGTGAATGGGGCCACTCAGCAAGTGCCCCACAATCGTGCTCAATAGCACGCTCTAATGCTTGGTTTAAGGGGTTACAGTAATGCAGGTGGTGAGCAGGCAATATGACACCTCCTCGGTTGTCAAATACTCTCTGAACATTCATCTGAACGTGGATTGCTCTTCAGAGACCAAAGCTAATGTGAACGAGCACTGAAGTTAAGGGTTGTTAGAACCCCGCGGTTAAGCAACATTATTTCTGCCGCTACCAACCCCTACCCCCTTTAGCTGCAGAAGCTGGGCGTACTTCCATGTGCTGCTTTCGGTGGGCGAAGTAATAGTTGGCAATCTGCAATTGACCTGCAACTGCGTTAATAGTAGAGCTGCACAATTTTGGATAAAATGAGAATCACATTTTTTTTTGCTTAGAATAAAGATCACGATTCTCGGCGTAACATCATCTTTCACATACAAAAAAATTGGGCTAACTTTACAGTCTAGTTTATTTTTTAATTCAATGAAGTGGAAGGCGCATGCGCAGACTCAGCCAAGATGGCCGCTCGGCTTTAGAGCTCCGCACCGCCGCCGCTCACTTTGCCCACTAGAAGCCGAACGGAGCTCCGCAGCACACAGCAGCCATCTCCAGGAGCCAGGGGAGACACTGCGCAACACCCCACTGTCAATCGGGTCCGCGAGGAGAGACCTCACACATCTCCTCGGTGAGGCCTCGCCTCAGCCGGATCCCACCAAGATGGCGGCCGCGCCCGCCGCACCATGCGGCCTCCCAGGAGAGGGGGGAGAGGAGATGGACACAGCAGGCAATAATGCCAGAATGGACTTCCACAATGGCAACATCTCGCCAGAAGGTAGGGGACATCACGCTTTACAAGGGGAAATATCCCCAGCCTCCTCTGAATCTCTCCTTGGGAGACCACCGGGACAGTATAATCTGTCTCCTCAAAGTGACTTATTCTCCACACCAGACATCCATATACAGAAGTTTCCCTCTGCTCCCCCACCATCAGCAGACTTTTCTGCCCTAATGTCTGCATTTTCTGACATGTTAGCAAGGGGACTTGCTCAAAACACAACACAAATCACAGCAGCCATACAAGCTGACCTGCAACTCATAGGTAGCAGGATAGAGATCATGGAAAAAAAGTCTGATCAAGCTATTGCTAAAATTAACCAAAACTCAAACAGGATTCAAGAACTCCAGGAACAACTGGACATATCAAAGATCGACGACCTGGAAAATCGTTTGAGGCGTCAAAACTTTCGCATCAGAGGCCTACCAGAATCTGTCAAGGATATTAAGGCGGCGGTAAAATCTTTGATCAAAGACCTGATTCCTGAGGCCCCAGGACATCGCCTAGAACTTGACAGGGCTCACAGAGCCCTACAACCTCCCAGGAATGACGGCCTTCCACGTGATGTGATAGTCAAGCCACATTATTACTCCGTCAAGGAAGAGCTGATGAAAAAGGCTTGAAACGCTGAGAATATACAGATTCAAGGTCACAATATTCAACTGTTCTCAGACCTCTCCCCCTTCACAATTCAGAAACGAAGATCCCTAAAACCTCTAACTCAAATTCTAGTCCAGGATAACATCACTTATCGCTGGTCCTTCCCCCTTAGGCTCAACTTCTCCTTTAAAAACAAACCCTACGGATTTTCTACAATCACAGAGGGCGAGAAGCTGATGCTCCACCTGGGCCTGATTTCGCAGGAGCCTCTTTCTAATGCAAATGGAAGAGGCCATTCTTCAACAAAAAGGCCCTCCCCGCTCACACCGGCCTGGCAAAAACAACAGTCAAAGAGATCCAAAGAGACACAACCACTCTGAAACATTTTTGGGACATCTTTGCCTCTTCCTCTGCATCATCGTCTACCCACTACCTTTGAATTGACCTCCCCTGGGGGGGCTTTTGGATATCTTTTGGATATCCTTTTTTTGAAGAATGTTAACTGGCTGCTGTTCAACATACCTTTTCTCATAGCTTTCGCTAAAATGGTTCTTGTTTGTTCTCTTACTTTTTTACTCGTTACAAGCTTTGAAGTTCTCTTCGCGCCCCAAACACCTGTTGTCTAAAACCACCACAGGGACCATTCAGTTGTCTGGCCTCTCTTTATCACTTAGCCCAGAATACTTCCATGAGGGGCTCTGGCAATCGTCATCATCTCCCAGTCGAGTGTGCAACCTTGGATACCTTGGTCTCCATGGGATGAAGTGACGGCGGCGGCACCCATGTGCCTACATATGCCTCTGAGGGACACTTTTTCTTCCTCTCAGAGACAGTCTCCTAGGAAGGCCATACGGCCAGTGGAGTCTGATACGCCCTTTCTGGAGGGAGGCTGGAACACCTCCAGAAAGGGCCTCAGACCTTTAAAGTTTTGTTATGGAATGATTTAGTTAATTTTCTTGTGCTCTTGGTTAACACTTCTTTGTCCTATTCCCTTTTTCTCTTGACTAACATCTCCTTTTCCCTCCCTATCTAGTCTTTAGTGAACCTTCGGATCTCCTTAACCTCTAACACAACTTCTCCAAAACTCCACGTCACCCCCAGAAAGACCAGGTCAAAGTGCTTAAACGATAAACGGGGTAAGTCCTCTTGTCTCTCTAGCTATTTCCGCACCTACAGACATGGCTGATAACCCTCAACAGTCCATGTTATTGGACTTCAAAACACACAACCTGCAGGGAATCAACTCCCCTACTAAAAGGAGAAAGTTATTTCAAACTTATTACAAATCTAAAACGGACGTGCTATTTTTACAGGAAACTCATTTCCCCTCCTCCTACAACCCAAAGTTCATCCACAAGGCGTTTCCGCATCTTTTCTTCTCCAACGCCCACAATAAAACCAAGGGAGTAGTGATGAGCCTCTCAAAACGGGTGACCTTCTCCCCCACAGACATAATCAAAGACACAGAAGGCAGGTACCTGTTAGTGGCCCTTTAAATGGAGAAACCTTTACTCTAGTCACATATTACGCCCCCAACGCAGGTCAAGGCAAATTTTTCAACCGCATGATGACTCACTTAGCGTCCCATTTGAAGGGCACAGTAATTATGGGATGGGACACTAACACCCCTTTTGATCTATCGCTAGATAAAACCAATACCTCTCGCCCAGTACAGAGGAGACCCCACAGACAAAGCCTACACATAGCACAACAATTAAACTCGCTAGGCCTAATAGACATTTGGAGGGAACTTGACCCTCATGCCAAAGACTTTACACACTTCTCCCCTCCCCACCAGACTTACACCAGCCACAACCTCTATGATACTAGACTAACCCCTATCGGACCACTCTATAGTCACGCTGACACTGCGTACCTCTCAGACTCGAACAGGGCCCTTCAGGTGGCGATTAAACGAAGCACTTCTAAACAACCCAACACACTCCGAACATTTCTCCAAGCTCATGACAGAATACTTTCAGCAAAATGATATTGATTCAATCTCACCCACCGCCCTCTGGGCAGCCTTTAAGGCGGTTGTGAGAGGACATTTTATTCAATTCTCCTCCAAATTGAAAAAAGAACATGACGCCAACATTCGCACACTAACTGAAAATTTTCATCAGGCTAGTAGGTCCCACAAACTTCGGCAAACACCAGAAACACTTGCTCTATTAGATACTGCCAAAACTGCCCTCAATCTCGCTCTCACGACCAGTGCAGAAAAGTATCTGCGCTGGGCAGGGGCCAAGTTCTATATGCATAAAGACAGAATAGGCCCCAGATTAGCCCGAACTCTCTCACCCAAACACCGCCCTCAATTTTTCCCGAAAATACACACCAAAGCAGGAAACCTTACCCAAAACCCGGACAAAATCATGAAGGAATTCCACTCCTTCTATGAATCTCTCTACAAGGCAAAAATAAACGCTGCCTCCTCAGACAAATTGAATAACTTCCTACATGATCTCCCCCTTTCAGAACTGTCAGAAGAACATAGGAACGCACTAGACGCCCCCTTCAACATTCCCGAAATTCTGGAAGCAATAAAAACCGCCAAATCAGGATCAGCCCTGGGCCCGGACGGCTTCTCGGCAATTTTTTATAAAAAATTCGGCCCAATAGTCGCCCCTTACCTAGCTCGCTTTTACAACAATACCCAAAAGGGTTTTCCCCTAGACAGAGAGTTGAATGCGGCGTTCATCTCAGTAATCCCCAAGCCGGGTAAAGATCATAGTGACATCTCAAACTACCGCCCGATCTCACTAATAAACAATGATATTTAGTTAATGACAAAAATTTTAGCACTGAGACTATCGAGATTTATCTCACAATATGTACACAAAGACAAGGTGGGGTTCATCCCAGGGAGACAGGGCCCGGACCAGGTGAGAAGAGCTATTAATATCATATCCTTATTGAACGCACGATGGGATCAGGGCCCCCCACAGGAAGGGTTCTTACTCTCCATAGACCTCCAGAAGGCCTTTGATAATGTCTCATGGCCATACCTTTTCGAAGTTCTTCACAGATGGGGATTTGGTCCGCACTTTATCACCTCCTTAACTGCTTTGTATACTAACCTTAACGCACAAGTTAGATTACTGGGTCAATACTCTGAATCCTTCCCTGTTACACAAGGCACAAGACAGGGTTGCCCTTTGTCCCCGATAATCTTTGCGATAGCAACAGAGACCCTCGCGATAGCGATTAGAACTCATCCGGATATTGGGGGAGTAAAGTGCGGACCAAAAGAGCATAGATGTGCTCTCTTCGCTGACGATCTCTTACTATTTATAACAAATCCCCTAATTTCGATACCGAATGTCCTCAAGCTCCTAAAGGAGTTTGGTGGGATTTCAGGTTTCACAGTAAATACAACAAAATCATTAGCCCTTAATATCTCGGTCCCAACATCAACACTAGAACAATTGAGAAAACACTTCCCCTTCACTCGGGCCTCTCAAAACCTTCCATACCTAGGCATACATTTAACCAATTAAATTGAAAAATTATATACAGCAAATTACCCCCCCTATTCAAAGCCATCACAGCTGATCTACGAACATGGTCATAGAAACATAGAAACATAGAAACATAGAAAAGTGACGGCAGAAAAAGACTGAGTAGTCCATCGAGTCTGCCCCTTTTTATTTATTTATTTATTTATTTATTTTTTTTTTTTTTTT
>BLSH010235563.1:124666-148322 GCA_018402905.1 Glandirana rugosa | reverse complement strand
CGGGCCAGCCCCTTCGGGGTCCTCTTTTTGCAAACACCCTACGCTGGAGAGGGAGGGCCTCCGGGGGGATGGGTGGGGTTACCCTAGTTCGGACACCTCTCCCCCCATGAGGCCTAGACCCCTCGACGGAATTAAAATTAGAGCATGACCTTCGAGGGGCCTCGGATGACTCTACAATGGTCTCCCTATTCTGGGAGTTTGGAGTTCAGCCCCAAACGACCAGGGGGGGGAAAACCCCCCAGGGGAATAATTCTCTATTCTTGTAACAGTTCGGCTTTATTGATCACAACTCGCTTGGGCCTGACATTGCAAGCCCAGGCATGGCTTGAAAGCGAACCCGAACGATTTTTGAAATGTCCGGGTCCGGGTCCGTGCCCCGGACACCCGAAAGTTCGGTACGGACCCGAACGTTACAGTCCGGGTTCGCTCAACACTAGTTATTTCGGCTTGACAATGTTCTTATCTCTTAATAAGGGGACCCCCCAAAAGGGGGGGGACCAGCAAACCCCGACTTGAGGTTTGAGGGTCTTATCCCTCTGGTAACATCTCAGTAGGCTCCGGGGAGCTTCCAGTACGAGATTAAAATTAAGGCAGCTCCCCAGATCCGGAGTACCCCCCTCTCCACAGGCTTGATCCCATTGGGGTGGGTAGGGGGGCCTCCGGGAGGGAGAGGTCGCATCCCACAAACGTTTTTCTCCTGGGGCTTCCCCGACCGGGCTCCCTCTAGGGGCGTCGTTTCGCCCCTCTTGTAATACGGCCTTCGAACATAATGGGCCCTGTTTGCTTAGTGTATGCTAGATAAAGTCCTCTACACTAACTTAGTTACAGCTCTCTCCAAGACCTACCTACTGTAACCTTTCAAACGTTCATACAATAATTATGTGCACGTTCCCTTCTAAAACTTTTTTTGTTACTATTCTGCTCCTTTTTTCTTCCACTTGTAATGTTTGTTTTCCCATGTATCTTACAATAGATATATCATGCTGATGTATTTTTGCATTGGAAATAACAATAAAAACAACTGAAATATAAATTCAATGAAGTGTATTTGTTTCCCAAAAATTGCGTTTGAAAGACTGCTGTGCAAATACAATGTGACATAAAATATTGCAATGACCGCCATTTTATTCTCTAGGGTCTCTGCTAAAAAATATATATATAATGTTTGGGGTTCTAAGTAGTTTTCTAGCAAAAATTACTGATTTTAACTTGTAAGCAACAAGTGTCAAAAAAAGGTTTAGTATTTAAATGGTTAATTTGCCCTCATTTACAGACCAAAGTTCATCCCTTTGATCTCTAAGGCTGGGTTTACACTATTACGAAATGGATGTGCATTTCTCTGCATCAAATTTGCATGCCAGAAGATTGTGACCAACTCTCTATTGAGCCAGTTCACACATCTCCGGAGCGGCTCCTGTACGAATTGCACAGGAGTCCTGTACAACTTCTGGTCCATATAAGGTCCAAATTCAGCCAAAAATTCGGACTGAAATCAGACCTGAAACGGTGAACAGGGATGCACCGGACCCTGCTGTGAGCCGCTCCATACTGCACTGTGAACCCAGCCTAAAAGAACAGAACGACACAATGTTTATTTTCATCGCGCATGTTGTTGATAAACATTTCCGGCTGCTTTTTTTTTTTTTTTGACAGCTGTGTGCAGGGAATGGCCCTGCACTTGTTACATGAATTATGAAATGCCAGATTAAGATTGTGAGGGTGGTTGAATCGAGATCAACATTTTTTACCGAATAATTGTGCGGCTCTATGTAATAGTGACTGGTGCTTGGTTTAAGGAGTTAGGGCCAGTTCACACCACATGCAGTCCGGTGCGTTTTTTTCTGCATCAAAAATGCATGGAAAGAAGGTAACATGGTTTCCAATGCCATAGTTCACACCAGTGCAGTCAGTTCCCGGACATTCCAGTTCCAGAAAAAAAGTAGAACATGTTGCATTTTTCCTGCACTGGACTGTACTAGAACACGGTAAAACACATAAAAAATGCACTAGAATGCACTGAAACACATCAAAAATGCACTGTATCCCAGTACAGTAAAGAAAACAACTAGAAAAATGTAGAATAAAAGCATCTGGAATCCGGAAATCTGGAAAGGCACCAGAGCGCATCAAAAACGCATTGAAAACACGTTAACATGCATGCAGGAACGCATCTGGGAGGGATCTGGAGTGCATTTTTGTGGTGTGAACCAGCCCTTAAAACAGGTGGTGAGGAGGCAATACAACACATGCTCAGTACCTGTCAAATGCTCTCTGAAGAGTGATCTGGATGTGGATTCCTCTTAGGTTTAAGAGTGGTAAAAACTATGCAGTTGAGCTACATTTTTAATGTCCCCACCAACTGCTACCCTTTAGCTGCAGAGGCAGCAGGCTGGAGATACACATGCTGCATCCGCAATGCTTTGCTTTGTGAGCGTAGCAGAAATGATACCACCTGTTGCTTCAAGTGAATGGGGCTGCTCTGCAAGAGCCCTGCAACCATGTGCAATGCACGTTGTTGTGGCACGCACTAGGCTCAGGGGGTTAAAGCAGGCAGTGAGGAGGCGGTACACAACTTATTAACTGCAAGTTGAATGCCCTAAATGCAGGCAGTCTGCATCCAGGGCCCATCACTAGCAGATAATTGCAACATAGCAATTACACATGAGCAGCTGCAATTAGCTGCAGGAGTCAGCAGCTTCTCATTGCTTTCAATGGGGCTGCCTCCTGCAGCTAATTGCCGCAGGCTGGGTTTCTTGCAGGCTGTCGGGCCAAAATGCAGACGCAAATATGGCATGAAGCTTGTCGCTTTAAAAGGAGCAGGAGCTTCAAGTGAATGGGCTGCCCTATGCCACAGGCAGAATCGTGTGAAAACGCGAACACCCGCTACATGAAACTGTGAATGGAGCCTAAGGCTGGGTTCACACCTATGCAAATTGGATGCAGCTTACACCTCATTCAATCCGCATTGACACTTGAAATTACATGTGTCAGGTTCACATTGCACAGAAAAAATGTGTGATGCAATGCGGTGTGAATTCCCAGCCTATTAAGTTCAATGGGAACGCATCTGCCCTGCAGATGTGTTCCGGCACTGAACGGGGATCTTTCCCCCTGCTCGCGGCACTTCCCCCTCCCTCCCCAGGCAGCTGCTATGCTGTGAGAACGAACAGGAGTTCGTTCTCAGCAGCAAACAGGCTGGAATTCGCACCGAACTGGAGTGAACCCAGCCTAAGGGTTTCAGTTCCATAAACTGGTCAAACAATGGAGTTTTATCTCTGCATCATTGTTTCAATTTTGTATAGCAGTTTACTCTCTGCTGATTCAACAGACATATTTACTTTGATCATCTGCTCCATCTAGTGATCATAATGCTACATGTTCCTGATTCCTTCTATTCCTATACATTGAAAACATTTGAACTGGAGAAGAAATAGCATAAACATTATTTTTTGCCCCCATTCACAGAAAACAAATGTACATGCAGTTGGCTGTATGTTCTTTAAGGCCCTTTCACACTGATGTGTTTTTCATGTGTTTTTTACCTTGCAAGGAAAATGTTTCCCTTTAAATCCTATGGGACTTTTCACACCAATGTGCCATGGGTGCCGTGCATTTTGAAAAGTCCTGCATGCTGTTTCTTTGGTGCAATTTTAAAAACCGCACCAAAAACGTATCATCCCATTGAAATGAATGGAAATCGCTGCAAAATCGCGGTAAAAATGCAGTATGATTTGCGTTTTTGATGCATTTTTCAGTCACATGTTTATTTTTCACAGATGCGGGTAAACCAAAAACACACCAGAAACACAAGTTTTTACTGCAATTTTGCTATAGAGCAGTGTGAAAGGGCCCTAACTCTTTTGGTCAAATGTTCTCAAAGCTATTTCCTCCTAGGATTGAATATTAGGAAATATTACATTCAGCATGCAAGAGGCAACATGTGGAAACTGACATATTACTAACATCAAATATATTATTTGTAATTGTTGTGCTAATTTTTAAATAGACCACATATCACTTGACCCTCCCTTCTAGATGGTAAGGTCTAATGAGCAGGGCTCTCAGATTCCTACTGTATTGAATTGTATTGTAACTGTGCTGTCTGCACTATTGTGGTAAAGCGAAGCGCAAACTGACGGCGCTATATAAATCCTGTATTATAATAATAAAAATAATACTGTCCTAATGTGACAACTCTGGTCCTGTAGGGATGCAGTAAACTGAGAAAGTATTGTCATCCTAGGACAGGAAGTGTTATGGGATCAGCAGGCGAAAATAAAGGAAAAAGAAGCCTGAAAAAAAAAGGCAGCCACCCATCTAAGGACTGGTAAATTGCAATATAACTAAAAAATTTCCCATCAAATACTTAGCGTAATTTTCCTTTCCTGATGGATTCCATGGCAGCCTACGTGTGGATTTACCCCACCTCCTCTCCTATCCTATAGGACCCCATTCCCATAAATTTAGCCTCATGGTCAGCGTACGTGTTCTGTAATTAGCCCCCCTCTAGACCCAAGGGTGGGGACTCCAGATGCCATGGAGTCCAGCAAGGGAAAATTATGGTAACTTTTTGATAGGAAATTTTCTGTTTTCCTGACAGACTCCATTTCAGCCTACGTGTGGGAAATACCTAGCTGACACCACAAGGGTGGGAATGCTGAACCAAAAAAACTTTAATTTACACCGTCAACTGACAGGATACCTAAATCAAAATTAGCAGAAGATAAGGGTGCCGGTTCCACACAGTAGTGCATTATAAAGGTGTTCATAGAAGACCATGAGGCCACTCTGCAAATGACATCTGGCGCCACATGCCACGCAGCTGCCCAGGAAGTAGCGACTCTCCTAGTTGAATGTGCTGTCACCGCCTCTGGAGGAGCCTAGCCCTTTGCCCTGTAGGCCCGCTGGATGATCTGGACAATCCAAGATGTAATTGTTCTCGACGAGGCACTTCTCCCCTTGTTCCTCCCAGAAAAGAGGATGAAAACATGATCCTACTGTTTGAAAGGGGCCATGGCTTGCAGGTATTCCTTCAGTATTTCCCCTACATCTAGGGGGTGTGCCTCAATGGCCTCTGGAGCTCTGAAGGTAGAGAGAATGGCCTCCTGGTAATCATGAAATACTGATGTGGCTTTGGGATTTGAGCTGAGCATGGGTATCAATACTACCCGGTCCAGAAAGAAGGTCAGGAATGGCTCCTTGTGTCCCAGGGCCCCAATCTCCGAGACTCTCTGGGCTGAAGTGTTTGCCACCAGGAAAGCGGATTTCATGGAAAGGTCCCCTACTGATGCTGATACTGATCGGTACCTTCGGATACGGGCCCTGAGAGGAAGTCGAGGACACGTGGAAGGTCCCACTTGCGAAATCTCGGCTTCTTCTGGGGCCTAAGTCTTGCTGCCCCTCTGAAGAATTGACGGACTAGCATGTGACCAGCCCAGGAGACTCCCGTAAAGGCCGACAGGGCCGATACCTGAACCTTCAGCGAGCCGTCTGACAGAGACAGGTCTAGTCCTGACTGCAGAAACTCCAGAACTTCTTGCACTCTGGGGTCCCTGTAAGATTTTCCATTGGAGGATGTGAACTCCACAAACCTGGCCCATATTGTCCCATAGACTTTGTTGGTGCTTGTTCTTCTGGAGCTCATAAGAGTGGAGATGACTCCTGGGGCACAGCCTCTCCCTCTCAAAAACCAGACCATTAGGTTCAGCCGTGCTGGGCATGGGTGTAGGACTGCCCCTTGTGACAGAAGGTCCGGCCTAAGGGTAAGAGGCACCGGAGTCCGGTAGCTGAGCTGTGTTAACAGAGGTAACCAGGGTCTGTTGGGCCAATACAGTACTATTGCCACTATCTGGACATTCTGATCAATGTCTCTGCAGGAACCTGAGAATGACTGGCACTGGCAGGAAGGCATACACTATGCTGAAGCCCCAACAGTCTGTCAGGGCATCTACACCGAAGGCATGGAAGCACTGGCCCCTTGTAGAGTACTTTTTGAGTTTGTGGTTGCAGGGAGAGGCAAACAGCTCGACCTCGGGGTCAACACCTAGGGACAGTATCCACTTGAATGTCTCCGTATGAAGGGACCACTCGCGTTGTTCAGTTGAACCCTGGAGAGAAAGTCTGCTTGGATATTCTGGGCTCTGGAAATGTAGACCGCTGATATGTCGGCCAGGTACTTCTGGGCCCATGTCAAAATTGGATCCACTTCCGGTAGTAGGGAAAGACTCTGAGTTCCCCCTTGTCTCTTCACATAGGAGACTGCTGTCATATTTTCCATCCTCAGCAGTACGGCCTTCACTTCCATTAGGTGGTGAAAGGCTTGAAGGCCATAGAAGGCTGCCTGTAACTCCAGGATGTTCGACACCAGAATGCGAGGAAGCTGACCCCACCTGCCCTGGGCAATCTCTGACCCGCAGTGGGCCCCCCATCCTGAGCTGCTGGCGTCGGTCGTGATTATGACCCACGAGACAGGGGTGATGGAGTGACACCTGAGCAGTTTCTTGCGTTGCAGCCACCACCAAAGGCTGTCTTTCATGTTCGAGGTTGTGTAGATTAGGTGGTCGTCTCTGTCTGGATCCCATTGCTGTAGAAATCCTGTCTCCATAGAGGTCGTGGAGTCCATGGTGCCAATAATTCAGAGACACTGGGAGGCTCTTAGATGTGAGGTGGATAGGTCCATCCGCACTCTGTGCCGAACTACCAGGATCTTCTCCAGGGGCAAGGAGATGGTATTTCTTACTGTGTCAAACTGGGCGCCTAGGTACACTAGGCGTTGTGTCGGCTACAAGTGGCTTCTCTCTAAATTCAGCAACCAGCCAAACTCCAGGAGCGTGGAGATTACATGGGCCCTTTGAAGAAGTAACTATTCTTTGTCTTGAGCCAGCAGAAGGAGGTCATCGAGATAATGATGCAGACGTATGGATTTTGTTCTTATAAGAGCTACCACAGCCAAGAGGACTTTTGAGAACACTTGTGGAGATGTTGAGAGTTCAAAAGGGAGGCAAGTAATCTGAAAATGGTCTTGCCCGAGCAGGAACCAGAGGTATTTGCGACACTCTTCTGCCACAGGAACGTGAGAGTAGGCATCTTTTAAGTCTATCGAGACTAGCCAGTCACCAGGCTGAACAGCTTGTTTAATTGTAGACTGTGTCTCCATTTGGAACTTTTCGTTCTTGACAAACTTGTTGAAGTGCGTGAGATCTATAACCAGTCTCCATGCTCAGTTCTTTTTTTCAGAACAAGAAAAAGGGGCAAGTACATGCCCAGAAACCTTTTTTCCTTTGGAACTGGCAATGCCGCACCATGAGCCACCAGGGACTCGACATAAGCATGCAGCACTTGCTTCTTCTCTTCCAAGCGAGGCAACAGCGTGGGTATGACCTTGAGAATAGGGGTATTTGCAAAGGACCAAATGTGTACGGAGGAGACCGTCCAAACAGGCGTTTGTCTTGTGGGAGGAATCCCGACTTCCCACCAGTGGCCCGGGCTACGACCTTATCCAACTTTTTGCCAAACAGTGAGGAGCCCTCAAAGGGGATCCTACACCAGCCTGTTTGAGGAAGCCTGTCAGAAGACTGACGCTCATGGCTATCTACCCCATACTTTGTTATGGCGAAATCCATACTATATGGAAATTTCAAAGCTGGAAGGGTTTGACGACTGGGAGAGGTTGGGGCTTAGATACATGATCTCTCACAGATTTATGAAAGTGGCATCTTTAAGTCGTTTATAGAACTTTAAAGGGACTTCCAAATACCGGTGCGGCAATTTTATAAGTACCTACAATTATGCCATGCCGTGAATGCACAAGCACAAACAAATAGGCTAGTAATGTTACAACACCCAATCATTGAGGAAGTTTTTATGGCATCAGATAAAAGAGGAATGATCTCTAGGGTATATAATATACTTCTTAAAACCACTCAGGATTCCAAAGAGCTTCCATGCAGGCAAAAATGGGAGCGAGATTTTGGTGCCATAGATGGGGACACCTGGGAGGAGTGCATGAATGCTATCCCCTTGGTCTCGGTCTCTGCCACCCAAAAATTGTCTCACTTGATGCTATTCCACAGAGCATATAGGACGCCCATCCAATTACATAAATGGGGACACAGGGAAACCCCCAATTGCCCCAAATGTGAACGAGAACACGGGGATCTATTACATATGTTATGGAGGTGTCCAAAACTTTTCCGTTACTGGTCAGAGATCATACTTACTATATCACAGGTATATAACTACCAAATAAAACATGACCCTCTGAGATGTCTGCTGGGTGCGTGGGAGGAGGACAAGTTGGCTCCTGGTGAGTATCTGGCTGTCATTCGTCTTTTGTATATTGCACGAAAGCAGATTACCAGATTTTGGATCTCCTCCAGGGTACCCACAAGACACCTATGGATAGAACAGGTCAATAATATGATCATCTGGGAAAAACTTACATATCTCCCCAGGAAGGTACCTAAAAAATTGTATTCAATATGGCAACCGTGGCTAGATATCCCAGGTTTGGCACCTAACAAGCTAATAATGAATAGGCTGCTGGAAGGGTGATCTATAATATAACCCATATAATAGGATAATGCAGAAAAATGATCAGTGCAGGTGATGTATCCCCCCTTTGTTTCTCCCTTTTTTCTTTCCTTCTTCTTCTCTCCCTCCCCTCTTTTTCCTCACACTCTCTCTTTCTATCATTGTTTCTTCCTTATACCCTCTTCATCTCCCAGTTATTCTGTTGAAATATTTCTATAAACACGTTCAATGACTATAAGGGTACACCAGCAACCAAGGTCTTAATATGATGATGCACATAGCATATAAGGTAACAAAGTTTAGGCGATAGAAAGAACATTCTGAATCATATCCTTGTCTTCTGATATGCATTAGTGTGATTGATGTGGTAATATTCTAATATACAAGCCTGAAGTTGATTAAACATGAATATGTGATGCTGCGCATCTCCCATAACGTATTGATACAAGCCTTATTTATAATGCTTCTATCGGGTGTATTATATGCGCTTATGTGTTACATCGTATGTGGTATATTACGGATTGTATGATGAACCCTGCTGTTATGATAACATGTTATCTTCTTGTTTTTTCAACTAAATAAATATGTTTCTTGATCAAAAAAAAAGAAGACTGACGCTCACTTCAGCTTCCATATGGCCGAGCTTCTGACTACTTCTGAGATGCTTCTAAGCACTGTCTCTACGTCTTCGGACCAGACTTCCATTGCTTTTGACATGGCTGCCAAGGCCAGAGAGGGTTTGCAGGCCATTCCTGCCGTTACATAAATTCTTTTAAGATCTAATTCGATCTTTCTCTCAAACCCGTTCTTAAAGGACACGGCGTCCTCCAAAGGGAGAGTGACGTGTTTTGCCAGTCTCATTACTGCAGCATCTACCGGGGGAGTGGCTTCCAGGTACTTTACGTCCTAGTCCCTAAAAGTGGGAGTAAGCCCTCCTATCGTTTTCGGCCAAGGAAGCTGACATCTTAGCCTTTGTTTAATCTGCAACTGCCATGATGCTGCACATGTGATCCATTATGACACCAGCCATTGGATGGTTTGACAGTTTGGTTGAGAGCACAACCAAGGAGACAGCTAGTATTTCCGGCATGCCAGGAATATAAAATCTTCTTTGACGCTATCAAATCAATGGGTTTACTTCCGCTTTAAAGGATAAAGCCTCAATGTTTTATTCGACAGGGAGGCCTTCTTGTCTACTTTGCCCCATTCTTCCGTAATAATATCTTTTAATTCTGCGAGTAGCGGGAAATTGGAGCGTTCCTTCCCAAGATGTTTAAAAAATGTTGTTTGTTTCGCCGGGGATGTTACCGACTCTTTCCACTTCAGGTCCTCTTTGATTGCCTTAATTAAAGGCAAGACTAGGGCAAAGATGAAACCCCCCATAAATTCATCCCCTTCCAAATTGCTGTCCGAGAACCACAGGGATGTGAAGCTTGGCTGGGATGGATCCGGCTATTCCTGGGCGTCCTCCATAGGGGAGCCCACAGTAGACGACTGGCTCTGGGTACGGGACAGGCCCAATTCTTTAAAGGATTACTAAACCACTTGTCTCACTAGAGATTCCATCTGCGGGGCGTGGCCTGACTTCCGGGATGTGAGCTGCAGAAAGCCGGAGCTCCGTACTACACAAACATCCTGACGGATCCTGAGTAGCCAAAATCACCGTTTTTTTGCTCATAAAGGCACCGATAGACTGCTGAAGCCTCCCTGCATTTAGTGATGGTGAAGATTGGGCCCAGCATGCCTCCTACACCCGCGGAACGACTTTCTAAATTCGCACATGGGACCGGCCAAGATGGCGCCGGCACCACGCGGTCCTCACAGCGCCAGTCGCAGGACGGAGATCCCCAGCTCTGGGCTGAGGGAGAGACGGAGTGGATGGAGGGGACAGACCCACTAGCGTGCCAGGTCCCTCCACAGTCGGAGAGAGCGGCGGGAGATGCGGTGACACAGGTGGGTGAGCCCTCCCTGGCAGATATCATGGCGGCCATTAAATCATCACATGCCTCAATTACCTCACAGATAGACACTATCCGCATAGACTTTGCATTATTAAAGGAGGATGTGCACAAGATCCGACACAGGGTGGCTAATGCTGAGCAGCGGATCAGCGGCATAGAAGATGATCTGAACCCCCTCATGATATCAGTTAGAGACATAGCGGCGGACCACAGGTCCCTGAGGCCAAGCTGGGAGACATAGAAGATCGCCTCCGCAGGAACAATTTAAGATTTCTGGGCTTCCCGGAGGGCTTAGAAGGGAAACAGCCTGAGGAGTTTTTATTATCATGGCTAACTCAAATGTTTGGCAGGGAAGGGTTCTCTAACATGTTTGCCATAGAGAGAGCGCACCGCGTGCCTTTGCGTGCTCCCCCGCCTGGACGGCAGCCCAGACCCATGCTGGCCCAGTTCCTTTACTTTAGAGACAAAGAACTCATCCTGAGGTGTGCTAGGAACCTGCCAGACATTATGTACAACGGTAATCGCATAGCCATTTTTCCTGATTTCTCAGCAGCCACGCAGAAACAGAGGGCGGCCTTCCTAAATATCAAACACAGGATGAGAGAACGCAATCTACCATATGGCATGCTTTATCCAGCGAAACTCAGAGTTGTTCACAAAGGAAAGACTCATTTCTTTCTCTCCCCCAGAGAGGCAGATGCATGGTTAGACTCCCTGGGCAACGCCTGAAGTGGTTGGCTAAATCTCTTACCTGCATTTGAGATTGCAAGATATCTGACATAATGATGAGCCTTCATACCTAACCCTTTTTGAGCCATGTTTTGTTTATCCCAATCTGCTTGAAGCACGGATGGTTGGCGCACATTTATTGAACTATGGTGTGGTACGTGGGGGCTCCCATACAGGCCTCGCCTCCAACCCCATTTTTTCCTCCTTACCTGGATCAAAGGAGGACTCCCCTTTTTGGGGTGTGACTGGTTCTGAGTTGGTTCTTGGTTACAGGGATGAAAACCTGCAAAATGTTGGGGTTTGCGGGTAGGGACTGTTTCGCATAGGTGCAGATGTTTGCACCGGTAGAGTTAGTGACTGGTTGGGTAACAATTTATGGGAGGTTGACCTGTTGTCATCCATTTTTTTTGCCGTAATGAACCACTTACATCATCGAACTCCCAACTTCTTTGAATGGCGACCTTGGCATACTACAGGGTCGCATTGGCCAATATCACAACCTGAAACATTGTCTGATACATACTCTGCACACTTAGAGCCATCCCCGGCTGGTGAGGGCCCAAATATTCTCATGGATGGGAACAATGGGGCCTAATGAGAGGACTCTTAATGTTTTATCATGGAATGTTAGGAGTATGAATGCTAAGATCAAGAGGGCTTTGATATTTAAATATATTCTAAGGTATAAACCCCAGGTAATTATGTTACAGGAAACGCATCTCACAGGGTCTAGGATTTTAGCTCTCAAAAGGGCGTATATTGGTCATGCTTATCTCTCCATGTACTCCAATTATGCCAGGGGGGTATCAATTCTTATAGCCAAATCTCTTCCATGCATCCCTAAGGATATTGTCACTGACCCATATGGGAGATATGCAGTAGCAGTTATATTAATAGATAATATGCCGTATACCCTTGTGTCAATATATATACCGCCCCCTTTGTAGGGGCAACAATGGAAGGTATGATGACTAAAATCCTGGAAGTGGCGGAGGGGCCTATTATATTAGCGGGCGATCTGAATACAGTGCTCTCTCCCAGTATGGACCGCTTACATGCCACCGCCAGATGCAATGCCCCTCTGGCAGCCATACTGCCTCAGTACGACCTGGTGGAGGCCTGGAGGTAGAAACATCCGGAGGAGAGGGAATACTCTTGCTTTTCCTCCACATACGGCACATTGTCACGAATTGATATGTGCTGGATTTCTAGAGGGGCGCTGCATAGGGTGCTGGACATACGATATCTCCCTAGAGCGGTCTCAGACCACTCACCATTACTGCTAACTTTTATTCTGGGTCAGTCGCCTGGGCATAAGGTGTGGCGACTGAGCCCACTGTGGTTACAAGAAGAGTGCTTTGCTGGTCAGACGGCCTCTGCCATCAAATCATTCTGGGAAGAGAATGGGGAGGAGGTTCCTTTACATATTACCTGGGATGCATTTAAGGCTACCCTTAGGGGCTCTATTGCCATAACAATTAAGAAGTTGAGAGCTGACGGAGACTGTAAGATTAGAGAGGCGGAGCAGGCAGTCACGGCTGCAGAGGCGGAATATATTAGAAATTCATCCTCAGATAACTTCAGGAACTGGCGTATACTTGCACAAAAATTGGACCTGACTCTGTTAGAAAAAACTCAAAAAAAATTGCTATATCAATCGCAGAGAATTTTTGTATACAGGGATAAGAATAGTAAAATATTGGCTTATTTAGCTCACTCACAACAATTATCGACGTCTATCCCCTATGTCCATGATGACAAGGGGACTCTTTGTAAATCCCCTGAGGATATAGCGGGGGCTTTTGTGCAGTTTTACTCCTCCCTATACACCTCACACCTGAGTTGGGGGGAGGAGGAAATCCTAACCTATCTTGACGACCTTCCCTTGTGCACATTGTCCCGGGAGGTGTCAGGAGAATTGGATCGCCCCATTTCAGCTGAGGAGATAGGGCGGCAATGCGCTCATTCACTCCCAACAAAACGCCAGGTCCTGACGGCTATCCTGTGGAGTGGTATTGTACGCATCATGAGTTTTTTGCACAGAAACTGTTGGAGGTTTATAGGGAGGCCTTCGATAAGGGGTCACTTCCTGAGTCCCTTCGGGAGGCTTTGATTGTGTTGATCCCTAAACCACATAAAGATCTTTCCCTATGTGAGTCCTATAGGCCGATATCACTAATCAATGCGGATAGTAAAATCCTGGCCAAATTACTAGCTAAAAGGTTGAACAAACTAATTTCCTCCCTTATTTATCAGGATCAAACAGGCTTCATACCAACGCGCTCCACTGCCATTAATCTTAGGCGACTATTCACAATTCTTCAGACAGAGGGACCAGAGACGGATACCAGGGTTGTGGTGTCTCTGGATGCACATAAGGCATTCGATTCTGTTGAATGGCCTTATTTGCTAGCGGTCCTTAGAAGGATGGGTTTTGGGCCTAACTTTGTAACATGGGTAAGGTTATTATACACGAACCTTGTGGCCCGTATCAGGGTTAACCATATTATCACTGAACAATTCCAGATAGAGCGGGGCACGCGGCAGGGGTGCCCTCTTTCACCCCTGCTGTTTGCCCTTGCTATTGAACCGCTGGCGGTGAAGTTGAGAGCGGAAGAGGGAGCAAGGGGTTGTAGAATAAATTCCCTGGAAGAGAAAACCTCCCTGTATGCGGACGATATGCTACTGTATTTGTCCGATGCAGGGAGGTCCTTGGTTAAGGCAATGGACCTTATCACAGAGTTCGGATCTTGTTCCGGGTTCAAGGTGAACTGGGGCAAGTCCGTGCTCTTTTCATTTGATCCTCAGTATACTCCATCGATGCCATCAGACATCCCTTTACAGTTAGTGTCCAAATTCAGGTATTTGGGTATAGAAATTCAGCTGCCCTTAGACAAGTATGTAGAAAATAATCTGACCCCGTTACTTATCAAAATGAAACGAGATTTGCAGACATGGGCAAAGCTCCCCCTTAACCTCATGGGTCGTATAGCTATCCTTAAAATGATTTACTTACCACGCTTTACGTATTCTGGCATGCTCCTGTATATCTTCCAAAGGCTCTCTTTAAAGAAATCAACTCCCTAATTCTATCATTTATATGGGGGGCTAGAGCACCCAGGATCTCTCTTGAGACGCTACAGTTACCTAAACAAGCTGGAGGGTTGGCTTTGCCAAACCTCTATAACTACTATCTCGCTTCACAGTTGACGCACATTCATTGGTGGTTCTTTCCTAATGCTGAAATAGCGTCGATAGCCACTCAGGCAGCGGTGATAGGGTCCTATGAGGCCCTGATCAACGTTTTGTATAGAAATGGCCCGTACCCCCAAAAGGGGGCAGAAGTGATTAAATTAGCATATAAGATCTTCCATATCTGTAATTATAAAACAGGAGGACCATCACTTAATACTTCCCCTAACACTCCCCTCTGGTGTAATGCTCAGCTGAGGGAAATATATAAAATTCCAGATGCTGAGTGCTGGTCGACTTACGGTATTAAGTATGCCCATCAGCTGTTTACTGATGGGGTGCTTAAGACGTTTCAAAATCTCCACCTAGAATATGGAGTCCCAAACAAATTTTTTTACCGATATCTTCAGCTCCGGCATGCTGTGGCGGCGCAGTTTGGCCTGCGTGAGGTGTCTCTCGCCCCCACTGCACTGGAGAAGTTGATGTTCGAGGAAGATCACACAAAACTCATTTCCAGACACTATCTCCTACTATTGACCTCCACCTCCACCAGGGTGGAAAAAATAGCAACTCAATGGAAAAAAGACATCCCAGACTTGGATGAGGAGTCGTGGTTGGAGATACTTGGAAATACGTTACCTGCAGTGATATCCGCTAGAGATAAATTAACGCAATTTTACTATCTGCATAGAGTTTATTACACACCCTCATGACTATACAAAATGGGCAGAGGGGAATCGCCTGATTGCCAACGTTGCCGTTTGGGGGAGGGTGACTTCTTTCATATGGTTTGGCAGTGCCATAAGGTGAAGCACTTCTGGAAAGGAATCCTGTACTTATTAGAAGACAAGATGGCGATACCGAATATATATTCCCCGGCTAGATGCTTGTTGGGTCACTTTGGGGAGGAGGAGATTACTAATTCCAATAAGACCCTTTTACGGGTGGTATGCTTTTATGCTAAAAAGGCTATTGCTGTTAAATGGAAGGATGAGTCCCCTCCTTCAGTACAAATGTGGTTGGATATGATTAAAAAAGCTCTACCATTAATCAAACTTACATATATTACAAGGGGCTGCCCAAAAAAGTTTGGGAAAGTATGGGGGGGATGGGTAGATTCGGTGGTGGGGGAGTTGGATGTGTGAAGCTTCATTGAATTACACACCTAGAGGGCAGTACTGAGAGATAACTGGCACTAAAGCTCTTGCTCTGAAGCTTCTGTTCATGTACATTCTTTTCCTTTGTCTTTTGTTTATACTCCAGACAGATTTAGATTGTTAATATGAACGCAAATACAACAAAATGGTAAAAGGTGTGCTTTAATGAAAGTTTTTGTTTTCTTGAAGAAATGTTGGAAATATCAGACAATGTACGTACATATGGATATTGAATACGAAATGTCTGTAATTATACCTTTGAAGTTGGTTGTGAACTTTTTATGTTTGTAAGTGTGGAAACAAATAAAAAAAATGTACCCTTTAAAAAAAGAGATTCCATCTGCTGCCAGTCTCTCTTTCCCCGACCGCCCGGACATAGCATGTCTTGCATAGCAATCTGCCCTCTGGGACATAGCTGCCACATCCCCAGCAGACTCCTTGCCTAGAGCAGCTGTTACGGTGGTGGGTGCGGTGTCTGGAGGAAGATTGAGGGCTTCTTCCATGGTGCCGGCCCCTAGACGGGGACCTGTGGTGCCGGGATCTGGACTAGGAATGCTGGTGTTGCGGCCTGGCAGGGTCTCTTTCTTCACGTGCTGTAAGACGGTAATTTGACCTGGAGGGACTTTAAAGAACACATAGTGTTAGAAGAGAGAGAGAAAAAAGAGGTTAGCCGTCTGCAGGATCACAGTGCCCTACACCCCATACGAGTACCTTTTGTGTAAGGGCTGGCTGCAGGAATTTGGTGACTTATCCATGACGAGGGAGCACAAGACTGATCCACGTAAACAAACACAGGGGCAGTGAGACATACCGTTCCTCCACCCCCCCCCCCCCCATTGCCTCTGCTATAGACAAGCCAGGGCTTACCTGGAGAGAGACACACATGCCATGGGGAAGCCGCTGCACACTGACCGCAGTCATTCCCGAGGCTGAGCAGGGCTGACAGCTTTTTAAAACCCCTGCCTCATGACGTCACGGCCATGCCCTCGCTGCGCATGTGCCCAGGCATCCAAAAGCCCACGGCTGTCATGGCAGATCGGCAGCTTGAAGCGAAGGAGCATTCCAGCCGCCATGAGAGGCCAAGACAATAGAGCCAGGGACGAGAGGGAGAGAAAAAATTTAGGAGGAGAAGAGAACAAACACACAGATAAAAAACAGAGACTGCTGCCATGGAATCTGAACCAAGTCCATCCGGGGAGTCCGCCAACCATGTCCGTATCTACCCCGCTCATAGCTGGGGCGACATACTGCTCCCGGGACGCCATCCATAGTTCATCACATGGACAGGTGAGTCATCACATACGTAGGGTCCATGGAGGAGGACAAAAAAGGAACACAACACGTATGCTTACCATGAGGCTAAATTTATGGAAATGGGGTCCTATAGGATAGGAGAGGAAGTGGGGTAAACCCACACGTAGGCTTTTTCTTCTTGGGTTTAGATGCGCTTTAATTTTTTTTATATGTTTTTAATAAATGCATAATTGCATTCATTGTATTTTTTTAAACCCCTGCTTAGAGTTCACATGTGCAGCCAGTTTGCTTCAAAGGATTACAGGGAAGTGTTGGATAGCAATAGTAGCAATGACTGTCATTTGATTGTCTTAACGCTATCTGAATCTTGTACAATAAAAATAATGTTGTAAAGCTGGGTTGTGGAGAAAAATGCAATAGAAAATCGCTGTGAATGGTAATAGGCACTTCCCATGTCATTACTGATTGAATGTTAATGACAACAAGCACAGTTATCACAAGAGAAGCTTAGACTGCTTGTATAGCTTAGCCTGGGGCCAAGTATCATAGAGTTGCTCTCCGAGGAGGCTAGAGAAGTCATAAACAGCTTTCCAGTTTTCTTTTATTCTGCACTCTATACAGTTACATCAGACCTAGCATTAGATATACCCCAATCTGTCTGACTTTCTCCTACTTTGCCCACCTTCAGACGATCCCTGAAAACTGATATCTTCAGAGAAGCCTATCTGGCTTCCCCCTAACAACCGTACATTTATCTTTTCCATCAGCACATCCCCCACAGTTATTACCTCTTGTATCTCTTAACCTTCCCTCTTAGATTGTAAGCTCTAACGAGCAAGGCCCTTTTATTCCTATTGTATTTAAGTGTATTGTGTTTGTACTGTCAACCCTCAAGTTGTAAAGCGCTGGTAAACTGTTGGTGCTACTTAAATCCTGAATAATAATAATATATTTTTACATGTTAAGTGCATGCATGCAGTAATGTATAAATGTGGCACCTACAGATATCTGTTAACTATTATAGATATCAGAACAATGCCTTCATCTGCTTTTCTCTTTAGAAAGAGAGCACCAACTTTGTTCTGACATCATCCAGGATCAATATCTACTTCCTGGACTAAGATGCTGTCTCAGAGATGTCACAATGGCGTAACTCCTGGGGTTGTGCAGTTTTTGGCTGCATTCACAAATATCTGACACTGAGCAACCCTCTGGTGCAGCTTCTCACTATGTTACACGTTGCACAGGAATAAAGAGATGAACGGAGCAGGAATGAAATGATAGGCGAAGTAAATACATGACAGGGGTGGAAGGAAGACCAGGCAGAACAGGTTTAAAAAGGGGGCTTGGCTAAAGGGGGGAGAGGTGGTAACGGATTGGTTGGTGGACAGGTGATGGGGAGGTGCTGCACAGTGTAGTCTAAGGGTGGAGGAAGAGGGGCAGGCACTTGCAGAAGGACACAGCGAAGAAGCGTGTGCTGTATCCCTTCTCAGCGCTGGTTTTCAAGAACTGCAGCTATGAGCGAACTGGAGGCTTTGTTAAGGCAGATTAGGGCTGCAGCATTGGTCCACGGCCCAGCTTGGGTCCAGGAACAGGTGTCTGCATCGCTACAAGGGGTAATGCAGGATCCTCTGCAGTCGAGGCCTGCTACTACATGGGCTCGGAGGTCTAGGCCTCCGGAGCGCCTTAGCCCAGAACATACCCCTAGGGCTCAGCGCCGCCTTGGGAGCCCGAATCCGGACCCTCCACAACCCCCTGCCAAGCAACAGCCAGCAGCGGTGGGAGCGGTTCCTGGGAGGAATCCCCGTCCACAGCGGAGCCCGCAGGGGGGGGTGGAGGTGCTGTATCGCGGTCAGTCCCCTCCTCGGTCGTCAGGTCCTGGAGTTCCGGTCGGTATGCCAGCCCAGCGTGGGAGAGTTGGTGCGGCGTGCGCCGGCCAGGTGCCTGGAGCGGCCGGCGGCTCTCATCGGGTGGAGGAGCGGAGACAGCTTGGTACAGGCGTCGAGGCCTGCAGTCCTCGTCGGTCGGGAGGGCGCGCCTCCAGGTCAGTGGCGGGGCCTGGGAGGTCTGGACAGATGATGGCCAGCGTGGTGAGGCGAGTGACGGGGTTGGATGACGTCAGAGCAAGAAGCCGGAGCGATGAGGAGAGGAGCCCTCGGGGTGCAGCGATCGATCTGGCGGCTGAGAACGTTCGGAGGGAGCACTCGGCCGGGAACGTTCGGAGAGATCGTTCGGCAACGAATGAGCGGACGGACCGGTCGGAGGGAGAGGCCAGCAGTTCAGAAGATGGGGAATTGGAGACGGCAACCCTGGAGGCTGCGGGGGCGACAGGATCGGCGGCTGGAGTGGTGCAGGGCCCACTGCAGCCTGGTAAGTCACAGATAAATTCGGTGTCTGCGTTGTCTATTGAGTTAATGGGGAACAGGGGGTCGGTGGTCCCGGGGGCAGTGAGCCAGGACGTGGGGTCGCAGTCAGCAGCGGGGGACAGTGGTTTATGGGATTGTTTGAGGGCATTGTTGCGCAGGTTGGAGTCAGGGTTGGGGGGGACTGTCAGCCAGTGACGCCGTGGGCCCCTGCAAATCAGCCGGAACCCCCTCACCCTGCCCCGGTGGGAGTTACGGGGGGGTCCGTAGCTGTGGAGGATAGGGGTAGGCGGTCGTCGGTGGTCGGAGCAGGCACCCAAACGGAGGTGGACGCCGCTGGATCTTCAGGGACACAGACGGCGAAGGAGGGAGACAAAGTGGGGGATAGGGTGAGGCTGGCGGACTCGGCAAAATGTGAGGTATATGTATGCTTCGAGGGTCCGCTGGGGGCTCATCTCAAGGCGGAGGTACGTGAGAAAATATGGCGGGGTGAGTATGTGGAGATATTCTCCCTGCTGCCGTTGGAGAAATTTAATGTAGACTGGGTTAAGCCGGACGAAAGTAAAAAGGAAGAGGAGGAGAAGAGGAGGTATAGGCTTATTCCGAGGACGTTTGTGAATTGGTTGCAGGCGTTTGCGATTTTCGCGAGTGTTATCGGGGAAAAGGCGCTGGAAAACTGTTCGGCCTTATTTTGTTATTTGGAGGCCATTGATGAGGCGCACAGGGTCTATGGAGGGATTGGTTGGC
The DNA here is from genome assembly GCA_018402905.1 of Glandirana rugosa. Classification (NCBI taxonomy): domain Eukaryota; kingdom Metazoa; phylum Chordata; class Amphibia; order Anura; family Ranidae; genus Glandirana; species Glandirana rugosa. Next base: position 128,387 of record BLSH010235563.1, on the reverse strand, counting down.
TGCGCTATGATGAGCAGTTCCACCAGAGAAAAGCGATTCGCCCATCTATTCGCTGGGATCACAAGGATATCAGCTTGTGGATGAAGTTAATGACTTCGCCTAAGGCGGGCCAGTTTTTTCTCGGGGGGGGGGGGCGGCGATGCATCCACCTCAGGATCGTCGGCCCTTCGGAAAAAAGGGGTATGCTGGCAATATAATGACGGGTCCTGACGTTTTGGCAGCACCTGCCGCTTCAAGCATGAGCACGTAATGGCGAGGGTTCTGGAAAAAGGGAGGACGCCGGTGATACTGGAAAAGATGCTGCCCTTTCTAAAAAAGGTATCCAGATAGAGAGGCTGCTAGTGTATTGGAGGCTGGGTTCCACGAAGGATTTTGCATTCCCAGTATGCTAGGGGGAGTTCCGCCCATTCCGGAAAATTTACTTTTACTGTGGCAGTGTGGCTCCGCTGCGCAAATCGCAGTTTATAAGCGGCGATTCGTGCATGCGTGATTTGCGGGTGAACCCGCGCCACCTGTGGCACGTGCACACCCGCTGTGTGCTCCTTCAGCGTGCCCGTGGGTCAGGCAGACTCGATGTCCGCCGATGACCCGTGATCGCCTATTAGAGAGGCAGAACAGGGAACTGCCAATGTAAACACGGCGGTCCCAGGACTTCCGGTTCCGGCGCCGCATGGAGAGGAGCTAGGAGGCATCAGCTCCGCTCCCTCGCCCAAAATTCTGCCACTAATCCGGAGCGTACCCGACCAGGCACACCATCCACACCCTATTGCAGCTCCACGGTACTCCATGGACCGCTTTGTGGAACGGACCGGCCACAAGACGCTCAATAATCAGCAGCTGGCAGGGGGAGAACAAGCGCGTGCGGGAGCAGACATGGCGGCCGCGGCTCCTGTACAACACTCACAGGTACAGTCATATGCAGCCTCAGTCAGGGCATCTCACACCTCCCAACATGCTGACAGCCCAAATGCTCCCCAGCCACACAGGCAGCCAGGGACCCCGGCAACTGAGCCATCATCCCCCGCAGAGATAGCACAGGCAGTGATGTCTCTCATGCAGCCTGTTATCACAGAGGCAGTGAACACCGCAGTTCAGAAAGGCCTGGAACAGCTACACAGAGAAATTCAGGCGCAGGCCACCAGAATTGAACAGACAGAGGACAGATTATCCAATGTAGAGGATGACACTACAGCACTTATAGCGGCAGTTGCCAAATTAACCACATCACAAAAAGAGATGCAGGATAAAATTATTGATTTGGAAAATAGGTCCAGACGAAACAATTTGAGGATCATAGGACTTCCAGAGTCATATCCCCCTCATGCGCTGCCTAAAATATGTGCACTCGCCATACCAGAGCTGTTGGGACTCCGTTCGCCTTGCACTGTGGAACGAACGCACAGACTGGGTCAAACTTCGGAGACTCGCTCCAAGCCCAGAGCAGTTATTGTCAAGTATTTGAATTATGCTGACAAGCAAGCCATCTTGCAGACCTTCAGGAAATCGCATGTTCTGTCTTTTGAAGGTCACAACCTCCTGATTTTTGCGGATTACTCCTCAGAAGTGATGCAAAAACGGAAGGCCTTCTCCCCCACCTGTTCCGCACTCCACGAGCTCAAGATCAAGTTCAGTCTGGCATATCCGGCCACGTTGTACATCCACACTCCACAAGGAGAGAAACTCTCATTTACCTCCCCACAGGAGGCCGAGAACTATATACAAGGCTCGCTTCAATCAGACATGGACCAGACCCCGCAATCCAACGCCAACACACAAGGAACACCAGCAAAGTCAGCCCTCCGGGCCAGCAAATCAGGAAGTCCAGAAAAGCCTCCCTACAAGAGAGTCCGCTTCGGCCATCTAGTACCCCCCCAAGCGCAAGACTAATCAGACTGGCTCCGGCCTACTAAATAGTAGTCTCAGGTTCTGAACTCCTTCACATTGTTAATCTCATTTTGTTCGCAGCTGTTCTCTCTGTTTGTTCCCAGCCACAAGAACTTCTCATGTTGTTGACCGCCACCATGACCGAACGATCGTCAGACTGTAAGTGACTCTCATGCGATACCCCTTAGAGGGGCTCACATATTCAGTAATATGCAGCTTCAACAGTCTGAGCAAGGCTATGAAGTTATGGTAGTATGTTACATGTTCATTACCTTTAATGGTACTTAGATTTGTTCTTACCAATTCACTGCTGACATGGGGCGCCCTGGGGTCATCGGCGGGGTGTGTGGGGCCCCTCCCGGGGCTAATAAAGGCCCTCGGGGGGATCCTACGGCGCTCTGGTGGTGGCCCCCGGGTCCTCCCATCTACTAAGGGAATTAGAAAGTATCAGGGGTATTTACAAACATGCATGGGGACCTCTCCCCGAACTAACTGTCCCTTCCTAGGTATGCAAATCTCTCCTCCCACCCCCGTTCCACGAGCACCCCCTTCCTCCCCCACCTCCCTGCCCCTATACCCTAACTCCCCTCCCCCCCCTTCCTCACCTCCCTTTTACCTCATACCCTCTCACCCCCATCAATAGTGCCCCTTAACCACCGGGTTCGCCAACAATAACTGAAGCGGGCGCAGGGACGGACTGAAGGTGATGAGATTGTCCCCCCGCATGCGGAAAAAAGTGAAGTCCCTAAGATTTATCTCTTCTGGCGCATTCATCCGATGTATCAGCTATTATGCCAAAATGTCAGTGTTCTTTAACATCTTTAGTCTTGTTAAATGTTTACTTCCTTGTCTAGTGAAATATTATTCTATGTTATCCCAGCATAGGCCTCAGCACTATAACTCTCACCATTCTTACTTACCATGGATCCCCCCAAATCAGGGAGTGACCTAAAAATAATAACTTGGAACGTCAAGGGTTTAAGATCCCCCCAAAAACGCATGCAAGTCCTCCGACATTTGGGGAGACTCAAAGCAGATGTGGCCCTTCTCCAGGAAACACACCTGGGGGAGGAGGATCTGCCGAGGCTCCGCAAACTGTGGGTGGGCGAAGTGGTGGGCTCCTCAGCACTGGGGAAAAAGGCAGGGGTAGCAATTCTTCTACACAAGAGACTCCCCTATTCTCTCCGTCACACAGAAACTGACTCTGCAGGCCGCAGAGTCACGGTACACCTCACGATTGCAAACAAGCAAATAGCTATTTCCAATGTATATGCTGAAAACTCCCCGACGCAGTCTTTCTTCCACCAATTGGCGTCCTGGACTCTACAAGTCCCTGAACCCCTACACCTCATGGGGGGAGACTTCAATTCTACAATGCACGCTCTTGAAGACAGGTCAGCAACCTTAGTTACCCCAGCACCCAGAACAGACAAACACTCATCCCCGCTTGCTTATTTTGCAGACAACACACATATGACTGACGTTTGGCGCATGTTACACCCCATCGATAGGGAATATACTTTTTATTCCCCCCCTCACAATTCATTCTCCAGAATTGACTACATGTTTGCGTCCTCTACTCTTCTGCCGATGGTAACATCTGCTAAGATAGAAGATATGGCCATATCTGATCACGCCCCCGTAGTAGTCAGAATAGCTCATTTATCCCACCGGGCCCCGGGCGCACCCTGGAGATTTCCATCATATCTAGCACATAATGAGGACCTTAAAATCGCTCTCCAACAAGCATGGGCAGAATACGCGTCAGATAACCAAGAACATATTACAAACCCCAACCTCTACTGGGAGGCAGGCAAGGCCTTCCTTAGAGGTCGCA
>BLSH010235563.1:76432-98879 GCA_018402905.1 Glandirana rugosa | reverse complement strand
TCCTCAGGGAGAAAAACCGGCCTACATATCTGGTCATTATTTTATATGATAAATTGATGATTTTCATAATTTGATGTGATTTGCAAAATAGGTTGGAAATTTACTGACGTTAGTTATAAAACTTTACAGACATAATTGGCCAAGGGGTGGCGCGCGGCACAAAAATGCGCCGTCACCCCCTCGGGACGCGCTTAGCGGCATTTATTTGCCGCTAAGCGTAAAACCGGTGGTCCCCCGCGCGCGCGCGGCGACCGCCGCGCGCGTGGGCGGCGTGAGGACTCCTCACACGGGCGCCGAGCCCGCCTGGGCTACAGGCGGCCGCGGTTCCCCGTTCTTTGCCCTGTAGCCGCTCATCGCGGCTCGCCGGCGGACATCGGGTCCGCCCGAGCCGCGGGCACACTCCTCAGGAGTGCGGCGGGTGCGCGCGCCGCCAGCGGCGCGCGCGCGCCCCCTGGTGGCCAAAATGCGAATCGCCGTTTATTTACGGCGATTCGCGCAGGGCTCCCCCACTGCCGCGTAAAAACACGGCGCGCGGTGGGGAACCGGTTAATACAGACATTTCAAAATATTGATTGCAGTCATTTAAAGGTTGGATAAAACGTTTAGTGTAGTTTAATACTTTTAGTAGTTAAATAGTATATTTTATTACTGGTCTATACATCCGGCCAAAAAGAGGGACTCCTAAGAAAGAAAAAAGTCAGAAGGATTTGGCTGCAAAAGAGAGAAAGCCCCCTCCAAATGAGAGACATTTGGGAACTATATACTGTATGTTTAATGTAAAGCTTAGACCGAGCCTGCCCAGATCTTGGATTGCTTCCCCCTGGCCAGAAGCAATGCCTCCCCAGAGAATGCTGCTATTGGCTGTTCTTCATCTGATGCAGCGTGAACGAAGACTTAGGCCCCATACACACACTAGATTTTTCTGCAGATTTTTGTGTTCAGATTTACCAAAATCATGTAATATGAGGTCAAACCTTAAGAGTTTCAATTTGTATTCAATCAGGCAGGCCCTTGCAGTACATGGTTTTGGTAAATCTGAACACAAAAATCTGCAGAAAATAAAATAGTGTGTATGGAGTCTTAACCTCAGTGTAACCCCTTACCATAAACCTCACCCTTATCTTCAGGCTAAACCATTAACCTGATTCCTAATCAAAACCTAACCCTTACATGTAACCATTAACCCAAGCCTAACCCCGATCTTCAGCCTCAGGTAAAATTTATCCTAGCACAGAGATACTAGCAGAGACAATTCTATTTTAAAAATGTCAAGCAATGAATTTATGAAAGATAATTAGGATAAAGTGGGCCTTTTTGTACAGTAATTGCATAGAAAACATTCTTCAATAATGGGTAACAGAACAAAATGTTGAAGTTACCTTTATAGCTAGCACTGGCACAATGGGGGTTGATTTTCTTAAGGCAAATAGGCTGTTCACTTTGCTCAGTGCAGGGGAATCTTCCCCAGAGCTTAGTGAATTCAGTGAAATTTCACCTTGCAAAGAATACGCAATCATGTGCATTGAAACTTAAAAAAACGGCATTTTTGCTTGTTTAGCACTACCCCCAGAGGAGCAACTAACTTGTTTTTTTTTCTTTGCACACCTGAAGATGACACACCTTGCTCACCCAGTACACTTTGAGGTATTAATTCATTAGGTCAAGCGTAGCCTCAGTAAAGAGAGAGTTAGCAAGTGCACAAACAATCAATAAGACAATAATGTTACTCTGAAAGATATGGTTATATACCTGCAGTATTCAGAATAACAGTAATTAACAGAACTGAACTGCATTTACCTAGCAACTGTGTATAAAACCAGTCCTAACTTGCTATAACATCCCCTATTTTGTCACACTGGTCAGTGAATAATGAAAAAAAAATGATTGCTGGCAAATCTGGGGCCCTTGAAATAAGCACAACAATTCCCAGCAGACAAAACATTAACTTGTGCAATGTTAGTCTCTTACCAGACCCAGGGCACTCTCTTCTGGGTCTCTGAACACGTGCTCTGATTTAGTTAAGTTAAATGCAAATCAGACAGGGATAGAAATTGCTGTGATTTATCTCTTTCAATCCTGATAACACAGTCCCTCTTCTTCTTTCTTTCACACCTCACACCCTCCCAGGGAGAAAGTTTCCAGTCTCTGAGGCAAGGTCCTGTGTGATGAGCAGTCTCTTTGCTTCTCTTAGGTGTCACCTGATTGTGGTCAGCTATGGCAGATTTCTGATCAGTCAGTAGCCCAGTCTCTTTATTTTCACCACTCTTAGCTTTATAACTGTCCCCTCTTCTCCTCTCAGCAGCCTGCAGACACACATGCCCTTGCTTTGTTGCATCAGCCAATCATCATCCCCCAAGATCAATCCAGACCCAGGCAAGATGGCTGCCCCCTGCACTGGAGACACACCATAGAAGAGCATTTCAAAGTGGTCTCCTTAACCACTTCACGCAAAATCACGTACTTGTATGTCATTTTGTTAAAGTGGTTGTACCGGGGTGATGCCTGCAGCCAAAGGCATCACCCCAGTACCATTTGTTAGAGCTGGCAGTTGGCTTTCTCATGATACCAACCGATGCAGCTAATGAGCTGCTCGGCCGTTATCACATGCAGCTCCGCCCGGGTCTCCCTTCCCACTGGGAGATAGGACCAACTGGCATGTCCGATGGCTGGCCGCAGACCCAAACAAAGCCGGAATCAACTTCAATCGTGTCTCCGATGTAGTAACCTGGAAGCGATGTCACAACATCAGTTTCGGTTTACTCTGCTGCAAACTGCACTGATTTAAAAAAATCCAAAGTATTAAAAAACGCAGGTTTTGACTACTTTTAAGTTCAGAGGAGAGGTTTGGGGTCTTTTAGACCCCAGATCTCTCCATAAAAAGTACCTGTCACTGCCTATTTCTATCACAAAGGATGTTTACTTTCCTTGTAACAGCAATAAAAGTGATCAACATTTTTTTTAAAGGGACAGTGTTAAATAAAAAAAAATAAAAACAATTTTAAAGCGCCCCCCCGACCCCACGTGCTCGCGCACTAAAGAAAATACATGCGTAAGTCACGCCCACAAATGTAAATGGTGCTCAAATCACACATGTGAGGTATTGCCATGATCGTTAGAGGGAGAGCAATAATACTAGCAAAAGACCTCCTCTGTAACTCTATACTGGTAACTGTTAAAAATTTTAAACTTCACTTTTGGAGATTTTTAAGTACCGCAGTTTGTCACCATTCCACGAGTGTGTGCAGTTTTAAAGAGTAACATGCTAGGTATATATTTACTTGGCGTAACATCATCTTTCACAATATGCAAAAAAATTGGGTCACTTTACAGTTTTCTTATTTTTTTAAATCAAAAAAGTGTACTGTGTGATATATAATGTTTTCTATCAAAAAATACTGATTTTAACTTGTAAACAACAAGTGTCAGAAATAGGCTTGACCTTGAAGTGGTTAAAGATGGTTGCTGCCCTTCTGCATTAATGAATATTCTATTTAACCCTGTCCACTGTGCAGAAGGATAATACAGCAGCAACAAAGGAAGAAGTTCTGCAGCAGTTATCAGCCCCTATCCAGGTTAAATTTGCACATAGTTGGATGATGGAAGTCAGCAGAGCTTCATATCACTCATGTTGGGGAATCAATCAAGCTCTGGGGAAAACGTCCTTCCAAACTGCAACTCCCTTGCAAAGTGACCAGCCTAGTTACCTTTAGTAAATTAATCCCAATGTTGTGCAGTATGAAATAATGTACTGTAATCCCCAGCAACTGAAAGCTACATTTTCTCATGTTGTAACAGAACATTGTACATTTATCAAGTAAGCCCACACATTGCTAGTCACTAGTTCCTCTAGGCTACTTGCCATTAATGCTCTTTGCAACACCTTACAAAGGGGGACGAAAAACGCAGGGATTAGAGAAGCTATGTCAGCTGTATATCCAATTATTACTGATTCCTGTTTACACTGCCTATATAGGGCTTGTGCTATATGCCACTGCAATCATCTCTTAATTATAAATTATTAAAATAATAGCTTTGTTTATGTAGTGTAATTATGGCCAGGCACCTGGCATTGTGTGTGCTATCTCTTGTCCATTTTTTCTTTGCTTTTGTGTCTGTACTTGTTTACCAAACTCACCCACTCACATCCTTTTTCCTGATAGACAGCTTGTTCATAAACATGGAACATGAATAGACAGACAGCGCTTGCTCTGCATACATGGTATCAATAGAACATAAACACCACGATTCTCACTCAGGGGTTGAAATATGCTGTGTAATAATAACTCAGTGACCTACGAATTGCAGCTAATCTTCTAAATGATAAGGAAATTCTGGCCATAAGTGAATAATGCTAGTCAGTCAAATACAAAAGCCAAGGAACCATTGTAAAGAGCTGCTGCCATGTCGGAGAATAAGAATAATTAGTCTCAGCTATACTCTATGTTAGCTAACTGATGCTCAGGTCTCTTCCACTTCCTCTCTTGTTCTCTGATGTGTGATCTTGCTGCTGGGTGAAAAGGCTGAGTCCTGTGAGAATGCTAAGGCCTCGTTTTCATAAGTGGTTAAGCTGCATTTTTTTCCACTCCCAAACCACTCCCCCTTATGCTGCAAAGGCAATGCCCGAGAGTGTACACATACCAAAAATTACAAAAAATATCCTCGCTGTCTTGTACAGCAGGGAGTACCGCCCCCTGAACCATTCTGTTGAAAAGGGACGTCCAGTAAGTGGTTGTGGCGTGCTAGTGCAAGGTTCAAAGAGTTAAGGCAGGTGGTAAGGAGGTGATACGACACCTCCCCACTGCCTGTCACATGCTCTCTAAACAGCGTTTTCAAACACGGATTGCCCTTCAGAGAGCAGGCCTAAAAAAGGTACAAAACCACCTGTTTGTTTTAGGTAACCCATTAGAAGGCATGCTGTAGGTCCTATGCACATGGATGTAATTAGGCATAAAACATTCCCAGCGATTCCCTAGAGATGGGCCGAACAACCCCCTGATGGGTGGCACTGATAGGCAGGCACTGATGGTCACTGAAAGGCAGCACTGATTGGTATCAATGATGGTCAATGATTGGCATCACTGATGGGCAATAATTGGCAACACTGATGGGTACTGATTGGCATCACTGATGGGCACTGACTGGCATCACTGATGGGCACTGTTGGGGCTGCACTGATAATCAGTGCCTTGATTATCTGAACAGGTATCCCCTGTGAGGAAATGCCGCTGACTGGCTCTCCTCACCTCACACTCTGTCAGTGTGAGGAGAGGAAAGCCGATAACAGGCATTTCCTTGTTTACATGGAATCAGCTGTGATTGGACACAGCTGATCACATGGGTAAAGAGCCGCATCATTGGCTCGTTACAGAGATTAGGGATGCGCCATGTCCTGGGGACGCAGCTGTCATTTCCCTATACAGTGGGCAGGAGATGGTTAATAATGCTTAAAGTACAATAATAAAAATGAAAAATTCCTTTAAATATAGTGCTCGGGAAGTCCCCTCAGTGTGCCTGTAAAGTGGTGCTTCTGTAGCATGTATAGAACATGCTGCAGCAAAAATGACATTTCTAAGGAATGAAATGACACTTAAATTGCCTGCAATACAATACCATTGCTGGCAATAGAAAAATGTTTAAAAAAAATGGCATGGGGTCGACCCCCCCCCCCCAGTAAATACCAGGCCCTTCGGGTCTGGTATGGATTTTAAGGGGAACCCAACAACAATTTTTGTTTTAAAAAAGGCATGCCCCCCCCCCCAAAATCGATACCGGACCCTTATCCTAGCATGCAGCCTGGCAGGCCAGGAAAGCAAGTGCCCCTCCCTCCTGAACCATACCAGTCCACATGCTTTCAACATGGGGGGTGAGGGCTTTTCCCCTCCCACTCCAAAGCACCATGTCCCCATGATGTTGATGGGGACAGGGGCCTTATCTTCACACCCTGAGCTGTGGTTGTGGGGGTCTGAGGGCAGGGGGTTTATTGGAATCTGGAAGCCCCCTTTAATAAGGGCCCCCCAGATCCTGGCCCCTACCCTTTCACCAAAAATATGTCAAAAAGTAATAAAGTCACAAACCCCCACACCGTTTTTTTTCTCCACACTTTTTTATTGCTGGCAATTATTTTTTATTCAGCTGTCAGCGGGGAAGCCCATTGACAGCTGGTGATGACTCATTTGTAATTAAGGACGCCGCAGCCAGCTTCCCGGCCCCCTACCTAACAACCAGCTATTTACTGCACCCTGGTTAGGCAAAGCTTTGCCTAATTGGGGCTTAGAAAGCGCTGTGCAGCACTGCAGGGTGTTCGGTGGGTGTTCGGTGAATGGGCAAACAGGCGATGTTTGGGCCAAACTTTTGCTCGACCCGTACCATTCGCCCAACTCTATAAACACACAGGTGGCCATTAAGTGAATGGCTGTAAAACCCTATTTCATGCTGGTATATTTTATTCCTAATTGGATACATGTACAGTGCCTTGAAAACATTAACATTTTCCACACTTTGTCATGTTACAACCCAAAATGTAAATGTATTTTATTGGAATTTTATGTGATAGACCAACACATAATTTTGAAGTGGAAGAAAAATGATAAATGTTTTTCAAAATTTTCAAAAAATAAACATCTGAAAAGTGTGGCGTGCATTTGTATTTAACCCCCCTTTACTCTGATACCCCTAACTAAAATATAGTGGAACCAAATGCCTTCAGACGTCACCTAATTAGTAAATAGAGTCCACCTGTGTGTAATTTAATCTCAATATAAGATACAACTGTTCTGTGAAGCCCCCAGAGGTTTGTTAGAAAACCTTAGTGAACAAACAGCATCATGAAGGCCAAGGAAAACACCAGACAGGTCAGGGATAAAGTTGCGGAGAAGTATAAAGCAGGGTTAGGTTATAAAAAATATCCCAAGCTGTGAACATCTCACAGAGCACTGTTCAATCCATCATCCAAAAATGGAAATAGTATGGCACAACTGCAAACCTATCAAGACATGGCCGTCCACCTAAACTGACAGGTCGGGCATTAATCAGAGAAGCAGCCAAGAGGCCCATGGTAACTCTGGAAGAGCTGCAGAGATCCACAGCTCAGGTTTGAGAATCTGTCCACAGGGCAACTATTGGTCGTGCACTCCACAAATCTGGCCTTTATGGGAGAGTGGCAAGAAGAAAGCCATTGTTGAAAGAAAGCCATAAGAATTCCCGTTTGCAGTTTGTGAGAAGCCATGTGGGGGACACAGCAAACATGTGGAAGAAGTTGCTCTAGTCAGATGAGACCAAAATTTAACTTTTTGGCATAAAAGCAAAAGCTATGTGTGACAGAAAATGAACACTACACATCACCCTCCCACCGTGAAACATGGTTGTGGTAACATCAAGTTGTGGGGATGCTCATTTTTTGCTGTTCAGATGCTCTCCATCCAATCTGACAGAGCTTGAGCTATTTTGCAAGAAGAATGGGCAAAATGTCACTCTCTAGATGTGCAAAGCTGGTAGAGAGATCCCCAAAAAGATTTTAGCTAGTGGCTGATGATTTTTTTGTCCCCTGCTGCCTCTAAGCCCAAGAACTTATCGATCAAACACTGCTGATTGCTCAGCTCTATGTCTTCTGCCTGCAGAGAGCCAGTGACTACCAGTGACCGGCTCTCTGCTCTGCACTTCCAGTGCTCACTGGAGTGCCGGGCTGTGGAGGGGGTGGGAGCATCTGGCTCAGGCTATCAGTGGCTTGCTGAGAGTCTGAGCCAGCTGCCAGTCCAGACATCGGGATGAATCCCGAATGGGACTGAGTGACATCAGCCGACAGCAGACTTTAGCCTCTGTCGGCTGAAAATGGGTCACAGGAGTGCAGAATGAACTGCATAGGAGAAGCATAGCCAAAATAGCTTTGGCTATACATCTTCTTTAAACCGTGTTTGATTGCTGCCTTGCTGAAAACAAGTGCAAACCTGCTTGGACTGTTCCTGGGTGTCCCTGTGTACGGTTTACTGCTGCCAATACCAGCCTGTACCCCATTATACGGTATATTTTAAACCTCAATCAGTCATAACATTATGAACACCCACTAAATATTTAGTAGGTTTCCCTTTTGAAAACAAAACAGCCCTGACCCCTCAGGGCATGGACTCCAAAGTAACATCCACATGATAAATGGCAAGACCCAAGGCTTCTCAGCAGAACATTACCTAAAGCATCACACTGCCTCTGTCAACTTGCCTTAGTCCCATAGTGCATCCTGGTGCAATCTCTTCCCCAGGTAAGCGATGCACACACACCTGGCCATCCACATCAAGTAAAAGAAAATGTGATTCATCAAACCAGGCCACCTTCTTCTATTGCTTATTGGTCCAGTTCTGATGCTCACATTCCCATCGTAGGCATGTTTGGCTATGGACACATGGCACGCTCACCAGTCTGCAGCTACGCATCCCTATACACAACAACCTGCAACACATTGTGTGTTCTATCAGAGCCAGCATTAACTTTTTCACCAATTTGAGCTACAGTCAGGGGCGGACTGACCATTAGGGCACTCGAGCACTGCCTGAGGGCCTGGGGCCTGTAGGGGGCCCCATGAGCTGCGACAGTAACACTCTTTAAGAAGGTGTTCCGTTAAAGCTCAATCCTTGGGATTTTCAGTAGCAGTGTAATTGCTTCTAAAATACATATCCTGCCTGGCCGTGAATGTATTTAGAAGTTCCGAGTCTTCTTGCTGTCTCCCCCTCAATATTCTCCTGCACGCTGGGTCTGTGTCCTCCCCCATCTACAGTGCCGTGTAATGGGAGAGTCCGGAGGAGGAGCATAGCTACTGCCAACTTCTACAGTCTGCACACTACCATGCAGGGAGGAAGGGAGATGAGCTGAGTGAGGAAAGTTTTCCTGGAGGTAAGGTGCACAAAATACAAAGTTTCATGTCAAGAGGAAATTCTTGTGGGAACATGTGAAGGGTAAAGGTGACAAGGAGGGTTGAAATAGCAGGCAACTGTGGGTGTTGGAGCCGGCAGACTTTGCAGCCCCCCCCTGCTGACAGACATCTCCTAAGTAGGCACACATCACTAATCAGTATCTACAGAAACAACCCCCATCACACAACCCTGTGTTATACACACCCTGTACAATGAAAAGTGTACACTCACCACTTAACCACTTCCCAAAAGGCCACTGCACATATACGGCCGGGTGGGCACTTCTTCCTTCTGAGTGGACATTCAGGAACGTCTTTCAGAAGGAGCGGGATACGGCGCATTTCAGATCGGCGGGAAGGCGCTGTGATTGGACCTCCTAATCCCATGATGGCTGTGTCCAATCACAGCCATCATGTGATGTAAATAGAGAGCCGGTTGCTAGGTGATCAGCTCACCCTCTACTCACACGGAAGTTGTCAGTGAGGAGAGGGAGAGCGGGTCGCTGTAGCTGGCAGTGATCAGTGTGTATGAGCTGTTTTTACAGCTTTTACACACTGATCACCGGCCCAGTGTCCCCACAACAGTGTTACCTCACATTTCCCCCCCCATAGTGTCACCCCCACGGTGTCCCCCCACAGTGTCCCCCCACAGTGTCCTTACACAATGTCCCTCCACAGTGTCCCTCCACAGTGTCCCCACACAGTGTCACCCCACAGTGTCCCCCCACAGTGTCACCCCACAGTGTCCCCCCACAGTGTCACCCCACAGTGTCCCCACACAGTGTCACCCCACAGTGTCCCCACACAGTAAAAACACCTGTCCCACATATGTCTCAGTAAAATCATCTGTCCCAATGATCATCTGTACACATCTCTACATGATTCTCTGCGTACATATGTCAGTGATCACACAAACCAATTATAACACACTTATTGTAATGTTAGTACCCAGTTATATTATTTACATTAAGGAAAGAATCCAGGCCTTTTTTTAAAGCAATCTACCATGCTGGCCACAACCACCTCTGGAGGGAGTCTATTCCACATTTCCACAGCTCTAACTGTGAAGAAACCTTTCCGTATTTGGAGATGAAATCTTTTTTTCCCTTGTCCTTTGTGATGACCTTAAAGTTAATAACTCAACACCAAGTTCACTATATGGAGCCCTTATGTATTTGTACATGTTGATCATATGCCCCCTTAATCTCCTCTTCTCAAAAGAGAATAAATTCAGTTCCTCCAATCTTTCCTCATAGCTGAGCTCCTCCATGCCTCTTATTAGTTTGGTTGCCCTTCCCTGCACTTTTTCCAGTTCCTCGATATTCTTTTTGAGAACTGGTACCCAAAACTGAACTGCATATTCCAGATGAGGTCTTGCTAATGATTTGTACAGGGGGGGGGGGCAAAATTATGTCTCTATCTCTGGAGTCCATACCTCTCTTAATACAAGATAGGATTTTGCTTGCTTTGGAAACCGCAGCTTGGCATTGCATGCCATCATTAAGCTTATAATCTACCAAAACCCCAGATCCTTCTCCACAATGGATTCCCCCAGTTGTACTCCCCCTAGTATGTACGATGCATGCATATTCTTAGCCCCCAAATTCATAACTTTACATTTATCAACATTAAACCTCATTGCCACATAGTCGCCCAATTAGACAGTGCATAGACATGCATAGATGTGAACTTAGCCATACGGGTTGATTTACTAAAGGCAAATACATGTGAACTTTACAAAGAGCAGTTGCTCCAGAGCTGAGTAAATAAGGTAAGGCTTCACTTTGCAAAGAATACCCAATCACGTGCAAGGAAAATAAAAAAAACAAAAACAAAATTTTGCTTGCTCTTGATTGTGTAGGGGAGGCCAGCAGGGCTTCTGCTCATTTACTAAGCTTTGGAGCAATAGCATTTGCAGTGTGCAGTTTTTTACCCTTTAGCAAATCCACCCCACTGAGTGTTTAGTTTGTGTTGAGTTTACACTTTTGATTGTACAGAGTTTGGATAACACAGGGTTAAATAGAATGGTCATAAAATAATGTCACATTATCTAGACATACACAGAGTGATTGGGAGTTGCATATTATATCTCTTATAACAGGAGGTTGTTCTCTTTGAGTAGTACCATTGTATTATTTATTGTTTTATCAACATTTTCTGATTAGCCTGGGTTCACACTAACAGAAGAAATGAAATCATGTAAGTTCAGCTAAACTCACACAATTTCATTCCCGAATGTCAGTCCCGACTTCGGGGGCGATTTCAGAGACATCTGTGCGGGTTGCCGCACAGATGACTATGGAAATCACACCGGAAGTAGCCAAAAGTAGTACAGAAACTACTTTTGGGAATTGGTGCAGCGCCGCAATGTCGGCGTCGCACCAATTCGGACGGTGCAATTGCCGCCAATTTGGCATGCTATTTGACATGTCAAATCAAATGCCTATTCATTCCAATGTGAATCAAGGCTTTATCTGAGTACTCCTCAGCCCCTGCCTCCCCCCAGCCTGCATCATCCCCACCCCAGGCCACTTCATACATCCAGCTGACAGACGTCACTTTGAGCTACTTCCTACCCCCCAGCTGAGTGACATTATTCCATGGTCACTTTCCATTCTCTACATTCTCAACATCCCTCCCCGGTCACCCCACAGACACTGCCACTGAAATAAATCCCCCCGCAACTAACTAACCCCCACCAACTGTCTCACACCCCTATCCCACTGGTGCTTGGGGGTACCCCTGCACCTGCAGTTATTCCTACCAAGGGGATGGTGTGTGGATAAAGCGGGTGATCACTGCAGCGCGTGGAAGAAATAACTGAAACTGATCTTTTGTGGCTCTCATTGCAGCAGTTGATTGCTTCAGTTATCCCTTCCCCAATAATGCCCAATATGTGGCATTATTTAGCCACACCCACTGTGTACTGCGGCTATGCGTGTCTCAGGTCACCTTTACCCTGGTAGGGGCCCCAGTGCATTGCTTTGCCCAGGGTCCCATAATGTTAAGGTGGTACTACCCATGAGAGGCTCCTGGTACCTTTAGTGGGTCGTCAGCTTTAACACTCCTGCCACTGTGCATGTCACCAAGCTAAGTGTTTACTATGCTTCTGTTTGTGAGTGGGCAGTAGACTCTGTCTCCTGTTCATTCATTTTCAGTGCAACTGAGGCTGCAGAGAAAGGGACTGTGGAATCGCTGTCCTCAGTACCTGTCTCTGTCTCAAAAGTGAGACTTCAGGGGTCTATTTATATTTAGTCCGCTGATATCTCACCAAAGCCCCCCCCCCCCCACCAACAGAGTTGTGAAAAAAATATTTAATTAAAAATTAGAAAAAAAAAATATTTGTAAAAAAAACTGACTTAAAGTGGTGATAATCTCTGTACTACCACCTGTGCCCATAGTAAAGCTTACCTGTAGGTACTGTGAATATCTCCTAAACTTTGACAGTTTAGGAGATATTCAGTGTGCATTCAGCCAATGACAAAATCAGCACATGCCCTCTGAAGGTCCAGCTTACAGTGCCGGACCTTCAGTGCCTGTGCGGAAACGGCAGCTCCCGAGCGCATGCGTGGGAGTAACGTCATCGTGGCTCCAGCTAATCACATAGCCGGAGCGTGCAAACCCAGAAGACACAGGGGGAACATGTCAGCCCTCTCAGCAGTGACTTTACAGCACTGGAGGGCTTTGTTCCAAGCCACGTCCAATATGTGGCATTATTTAGCCATACCCACTGTGTACCATGGCTATGCGTGTCACAGGTCCCCTTCCCCCTGGTATGGGCCCAGTGCATTATTTTGCCCAGGGTCCCATAATGTTGTTAAGGTGGCACTGCTCATGGGAGGCTCCTGGCACCTTTATTGGGTCGCCAGCTTTAACTCTCCTACCACTTTGCATGTCAACAAGCTAAGTACCCCTCCACAAGGCCCTTCCACATTAATGTTGCATCAGAAAGATGGCTGCCATGTGGTGGTCGTCTTTAAACCTGGGGGCCCCATGATCCCCTAGTGCCCGGGGGCCCCATGAGTTGTCAGTCCATCCCTGGCTACATTAACTCTTCTATTACATTAGGCTACACAGACCAGCCTTCTTTCTCCATATGCATCAGTGAGTCTTGGCCCCCTATTACCCTCTTGTCCGATTTCCTGATTTTCCTTCCTTGGACCATTTTTGGTAGGTCCTGACCACTGAAGCCCTGGAACATTGTCTAGCCATTACAATTTGGCCCTTGTCAAAATTGCCCAAATGCTTGCGCTTGCCCATTTTTCTGCTTTCAATACACCACCTTCAGCGACAACATGTTCACTTGTTGCCTGATATACCCCACTCATTTTCAGGTGCCTTTTTTAATGAAAAAAATATATGTTCAATCAGTTCTTCCATTCCCATGAGTATCTAATGCCTTAACATACTTGGGAATTAGATTAACCTCTGACCCCTCAAATTTATTCTCGGACAATTATCCTCCTATGCTAACTCACCTTACGAAACTCCTATCTTCCTGGTCCACTCTTACACTGTCCTGGATAGGCTGAATCGCTGCAGTGAAAATGGTAATTTTGCCGAAAATATTTTACCTATTCAGTGTGCTTCCTATACAAGTCCCCTCATACTATACACGTATTCTGCATCATAGGGTTTTGGCCTTCATCTGGGGTAAGACTAGACCTCGGGTTCCCAGAGCCCTACTTTACCTCCCAAAAACTCATGGAGGTCTAGGCCTTCCTTTTTTTGTACGATACTATCAAGCAGCTCAGTTGGCCACTCTCACTAAGTATCACGCGACCAGAGAGACTCCCCTATGGGTTGCCCTTAAGTCAGTAGACTGTGACCCTCTATCAACCGCCAATTTACTCTGGCTCCAACCTAGGGATCGCATAACAATCCGTAACCCTATCGCATGTCACTCCCTTCGTCTATGGGACAATCTCAAGTTTAAATACAAACTTCAATCAACCCATAATCCTCTCCTTTTATACTTACGCAACCCCTCCTTTTACCCAGCCTGGACCTCTCCATCATCTTTCCATAGATGGTCCACGGCAGGCCTTCTCAGAGCTTATTCATTCACCACACCTGACACACTTAAGTCCTTTTCAACCCTGTCAGCTACACATGAGCTTCCGAGTGCGGAGCTTTTCCGCTATCTTCAACTGAAACCTTTCTGCTCCCCCTTCATACGCTTGGACCCCTCTTTGCCTCACAAAACTATTTATGAGCAAGCATGTGACCATGACCCGCACATGCGTGGGCTTATCTCTCAATTGTACCAACTTCTGTTAGACCCTCCTCCACATACCGGTTTGCCCTATGTCGGGAGATGGGAGACAGACATGAATGAACGTTTAGACGATAAAGAATGGAGAGATATTTGGCTTGCCACCAAATCTGCTTCACAAAATATATTAGCCTCTGAGGTGAACTATAAAGTGCTGTTTAGATGGTACTTGGTCCCTGCTCGGATAGCCAAGTACCTGCCAACATACTCATCTGCTTGCTTCATAGGCTGCCCCGATAAAGGCACTCATATTTGGTGGGAATGCCCCATTGTCCGCAAGATTTGGAATTAAATATTCTCTATCATCTCTACACTCACAAGCCAATCCCTGCAACCCACACCTACTGTCACCCTCCTCAATCATAAACCCCCGGAGGTTACTTGTACCCAATTTAAACTATTACTGCAAGTTACAATGGCAGTGAAACAGACGATAGCTAGAGCCTGGAAGACCCCGCTCCTCTCAATTGTAGAGACTAAGCATAGAATATCTAAAGCCATGATCCACGGCAAAATAGAGGCCACCATTTCAGACTCAGTCCCCAAATTTGAGCGACTGTGGCACCCCTGGGTACGTCACTTCCTCCCATCAGGTTTTGATGAAAGCTTGATGCTCCCCTGACTCCCTATTGACCACGTACAAAAGTTTATACTAATGTACCTACTGTAGTAAGAACACACACCCTGCTGGCGCTCACTACTCTCTATTCCACCTATCCTCCTATCCTCCTCTCTCTTTTCCCTATCTCGCTACCTTCTGTTTCTCCTTCTCCCTTCCCACTGGAGTCGTATCAATTTAGGTCGATAAAGGGGTACTCCCCTTCCCCCTTCTCATTATAACCTAGGCATACCCCTACTGTACAAATCACGCGGCATCCGAAACATAGTAAGACTCATCATTTCCAATACTGCAAGGCCTGGTGCCATACTGTCTAATGTGACATAAATAGAGATATAATGTTTCATTGCCGAAATTGTACTTTAAGTTCTCACAAGGAAATGTATCTCTGGAATGCGTCATGTACTTCATTTGTTCTCTATGTAACCCTGCCAAATTTTCAATTGCTGGTCTCTACTGAGGTAAGGGTGTACCCCTATCCTCAAACATGTACTCTGTATGGCTCTGTAACCTGTTTGGCCCTCTGGCCAGTTTTGTTCTACTAATAAACTGTTTGAACCGGAAAAAAATCTATGTTATTCAGTTTACATGTCAGCAGTCATATATATATATATTATTAATATTATCACTTGTGTTTCAACACACAACCCACCCACTCCAACTGAGAGCTATGAGAGGCAAACAGAAAACAGAAGCCTCCAGTGTACATATTGAAGCTGTCTTCAGAAGCTAACTACATACACAACTATAACAGATACGGGAACAAGTATTAAGAATACATGAACAGTGTGTACTGCTATTCATTTACAGAATAAAGATGTAACTATCAAACCAAAGTGGCTGTCTCATTATTAATTAATGATAAAGTGAGAAGAGCAAAGCAAGACAATGTTAATATAGCACTACTGATGTACTAAAGGAGGACGTGTAGACGACTAAATTATCTATATTTTATTAGGTCAACAGGTGCCAAAGCAGTAGTATCACGCCAGCCATGTCAGATCTTATCTTTTTTTTTTTTTTCAAGCAATTGCTTGTTTGGTAAGTCGTTTTTTTTCCAGTTGTAGCGTGAAAGTAAAGATTTTTTGCTTGGACTTCTGCCTTAAAGCGGTAGTAAACCTCAGAATTAAAAAAATGAATCCCCTGCAAGGCAATGGCATAATGAGCTAGTATGCATTGTATATTAGCACATTATGGAATACTTACCTTGGAATGAAGCCCTCCAGTAGTGCACTGTCACCGCTGACAGGGCTTCCATCATCTTTCCGAGTTAATGGGCTCCGGCTGTATGAGTGGCCAGGGCTGCAATGATGTCACTCCCGTGCTGCGGCAAGAGCGCTGGTACAGTACGCAGGACCTTCAGCGTGCATGCGTCAGTGATGTCACCGGTTGCATGCAGTGTGAATATCTCCTAAACAGTGCAGGTTTAGGAGATAGTCACAGCAGCTACAGGTGATGAGCCTTATTATAGGCTTACCTGTAGGCACAACTTGAAAAAAAGAGTTTACTACTACTTTAACCTCTTCAATACTGGGCACTTTCACCCCCTTCCTGCCAAGGCCAATTTTCAGCTTTCAGTGCTCTCACATTTTTAATGACAATTGCATGGTCATGTAACTCTGTACCCAAACAAAATATTTATCAGTTTTCCCCACAAATAGAGCTTTCATTTGTTGGTATTTGATCAATGGATTTTTTCTGTTATAAAATGTTGTAAATAATTATGTTTTCTCATTCACTGACGAGCACTGATGAGGCGGCACTGATAAGGTGGCACTGATTGGCGCTGATGATGAGGCACTAATATACAGCACTGATGGGCACTGATAGGCGGCACTGATATGCAGCACTGATGGGCACTGATATGCAACACTGATGGACACTTATAGGTAGCACTGATATGCAACACTGAAGGGCACTGATAGGCGGCACTGATGGACACCGATAAGGCAGAACTGATGAGGTGACACTGATGGGCACTGTCGATGAGGCAGTGATATGCAGCACTGATGGGCACTGATATGCAGCACTGATAGACACTGATAGGTAGCATTGATACGCAACACTGATGAGCACTGATAGGTGGCACTGATGGGCACTGATAAGGTGGCACTGATGGGCACTGACAATGAGGCAGTAATATGCAGCACTGATGGGCACTGATATGCAGAACTGATGGGCACTGATATGCAGCACTGATGGACACTGATAGGTAGCACTGATATGCAACACTGATGAGCACTGATAGGGGGCACTGATAAGGTGGCACTGATGGGCACTGACGATGAGGCAGTAATATGCAGCACTGATGGGCACTGATAGGCGGCACTGATATGCAGCACTGATGGGCACTGATATGCAACACTGATGGACACTTATAGGTAGCACTGATATGCAACACTGAAGGGCACTGATAGGCGACACTGATGGGCACCGATAAGGCAGAACTGATGAGGTGGCACTGATGGGCACTGTCGATGAGGCAGTGATATGCAGCACTGATGGGCACTGATATGCAGCACTGATAGACACTGATAGGTAGCATTGATACGCAACACTGATGAGCACTGATAGGCGGCACTGATGGGCACTGATAAGGTGGCACTGATGGGCACTGACAATGAGGCAGTAATATGCAGCACTGATGGGCACTGATATGCAGCACTGATGGACACTGATAGGTAGCACTGATATGCAACACTGATGAGCACTGATAGGGGGCACTGATAAGGTGGCACTGATGGGCACTGACGATGAGGCAGTAATATGCAGCACTGATGGGCACTGATAGGCGGCACTGATATGCAGCACTGATGGGCAATGATACGCAGCACTGATGGACACTGATAGGTAGTACTGATATGCAACACTGATGGGCACTGATAGGCACTAATAAGGTGGCACTGATAAGGCGGCACTGATAAGGCGACACTGATGAGGTGACACTGATGGGCACTGACAATGAGGCAGTAATATGCAGCACTGATGGGCACTGATAGGTGGCACTGATATGCAGCACTGATGGGCACTGATATGCAGCACTGATGGACACTGATGGGTGGCACTAATATGCAGCACTGATGGGCACTGATGGGTGGCACTGATAGGTGGCACTGATAGGCCCTACTGATGGGCACTTATAGGTGGCACTGATGGGCAATGATAGATGGCACTGATAGGCAGTACTGATGAGGAGACACTGACAGGCATTACTGATGGGCACTGATTTGCATCTCTAATGGGCACTGACTGGCATCATTGATGGGCAATTATAGGCATCCCTGGTGGGCACGGATTGGCATCCCTGGTGGGCTCTAGTGGGCATCCTTGATGGGTCTACACTTATAATCAATGCGCTGATTATCAGCGCAGACCCCTCTGTCAGGAAAGCCGCCGATTGGCTCTCCTCTACTCGTGCCTTGTCAGCGCGAATAGAGGAAAAGACGATAAACGGCACTTCCTGGTTACGATGTGACCAGCTGTGAGTGGACACAGCTGATCACATGGTAAAGAGCTTATGTCATAGGCTCTTTACCAGGCTCTGAGATGTGGTGTGACACACCACACCACTGATCGCCGTTCTGCGCACCCTCACGTTCGCAAGCGAGTGGCTTATCCTGCTGGAAGTCAAATGATGCCCAGTCAGATTAACACCACTACCCTGCAGCCATCATTTTGAATACGGCGGGCGGGAAGTGGTTAAAGTGGAACTAAAGCCACTGATTGAACTATTTCCCAAAACAGTTACATTAAAGGAATACCCTGAATGATAGCTGCTACAGTTACTAGTGTGCTTAGGTCAGGTCTCAGCCGTATTGTCAAGCTGGTGTCATAGCTAGTCATGTGCTGCACCATGGCAACTGCAGATCAAACAGATGCCAATATGGCAGCTTTCTTGGCTGCAAAGGATAGGAGGGTTTGGTTCCTCTTTAAGCTAGTCAGTCTCTAAAATAAAAACGCTGCTCTAAAAATCTTCAAAAAGTTACACAGATTCCAGAAGTGTCGGATTCCTTGCTCCCCACTACACCACACTATTTCATAGTGGGAACAATCGTTTCAGTTACGCGATTTTAACATGCAATTCTGAATGTCACATAGAGCAGCCCATTCCCTTGAGTGGGATACCCTATGTGCATTTATCTCCTGAAAAGAAGCCCCTGCTACTTTTTGGATGACAAGCTTTACACAGTTTGTGAAGGCCCAGTTTGCCATGGTTGGATCCTTGTGGCAGAATCGATTCACATATTGGGTGCCATTAAGGGTTAATGGCACCAAAACGCGTGGAGCGTGTAGTGTTGCAATTGCCACGTAATTCCAAATCACAAGTTGTGAACAGGTCCTTTGTGGTTCAACCCTCTGGCTGCTTTGCCCTGTAGTGGTTAATAGACCGCTGAGCACAGCAGGGACCAAGAACCCAACACTCAAATTTTGATGGCTCTTTAAGTTGCTCTTTATTACACTGGAAATCAGTGATGTAGCAGGGAAAAGAGGTGAGTATTTGTCTTTTTTTTTTCTTTTTTGCAGGAAATACCTTAATTTAATTTACTTAACTTTTTGTTTAACCACTTCAGCCCCAGAAAGTTTTACCCCCTTCATGACCAGGCTTTTTTTTGCGATACGGCACAGTAGTTCTTTAACTGACAATTGCGTGGTTTTGCGGCGCTGTACCTAAATATAATAGATGTATTTTTTTCCCACAAATAGAGCTTTCTTTTGGTGGTGTTTGGTCACCTCTGCGGTTTTTATTTTTAGCGCTATAAACAAAAAAAACAATCTTTTTTTACTTTCTGCTATAAAACACATCCAATAAAAAATGTACAGACTCTAATTTCTTCATCAATATAGGCCAATATGTTTTCTACTACATATTTTTGGTAAAATAAATACCAATAAGAGTATATTAATTGGTTTTCACAAAAGTTATAATGTGTACAAACTATGGGATAGATTTGTGGACTTTTAATTATTTTTTACTGGTAATGGCAGCGATCTGTGATTTTTAGCGGGACTGCGACATTGTGGCAGACAAATTAGACACCTGACACTTTTGACAATTTTTTTTGGGAATCAGTGACATTATTATAGTGATCAGTGCTAAAAATATGCACTGTTAATGTACTAATGACACTGGCAGGGAAGGAGTTAACACCAGGGGCGATCAAAGGGTTAAGTGTGTCCCTAGGGGATGCTTTCTAACTGTGTGGGGGATGGACTGACTGGGTGAACACAGAGATCCCTGTGTTCTCCCCTGTCAGAACAGCAATCTGCCTTGTTTACATGGACAGATCGCCGCCGTTCTGCCTGTCTGAACGATCGGCGGGTCCTGGCGGACATGGCATCCACAGGACATTCTGACTAGCTCCCCCTCTGGCCAATCAGCATGCACTCCCCTACTATCTATTGCACGAAATGACGTACAGGTAAGTGACAAAGTCACTTTAGGGAGACTTTGATCCATCTTGTTAAATGTTGGCCTGTAAAGATAAGATCATTTAATATAACGATTGCTTTGATTTAGAGCCCCTTCACATTGATTTATTTTTCCTGCATTTTTTCCTTGCAAGAAAAACACAAAGATGTTTCCCTTTAAATCCTATGCATTACTGATGCAGTGCGTTTTGAAAAGTCCTGCATGTTGCATCTTTGGTGCGGTTTTAAAACCCACACCAAAAACGCAGCTTCCCATTGAAATGAATGGAAATTGTGGTAAAAATGCACTGGGATTTTGTGTTTTTGAGTCACATGTCCATTTTTCACAGCAACCCAAAAACGCAGCAAAATTGTGGGAAAAAAAGGCATATGCATTTTTACTGCGATTTTGCTACAGATTTTGCTACAGAGCCGTGTGAAAGTACCCTATGGAATTGTATCTCATAAGAAATTAACAATACCATATAGTCCATTTATTGAACACATATGGTTAGTATTGATGAAAAAGCACAGTTGAATTTGGCCAGCTTGACCTTTTGTTTCTTGGGTCAATTTACCATTTTCAGCCAAACAAATTCAACAATTCTAATATAGTGAACAATTTCATTATTTCATTATTAGCAGTATGGTCAGCATAAGTGTTCATTATAGTAACTAGCTCATAGCTGCATTCGCAAACTTTGTGAAAAAAACTTTTCCTGCAATAGATTTTAATGCCGTTGCACTTTATGTGCAACTTGTTGCTGCCCCCTGCTTGATGGGACATGCCATAGGACTATTCATACATGCAAGGGCTGTCCTGCTGAAAAGACACTTAGCAACAATGCCTTAGATTCTAGTTACTTTTTTTTTAGTTAAAAATAAGTGTTAGGCTGGATTTACACCATAGCGGAGCGAATTCCAGCCTATTTGCCTGTGAGGGAGGGAGGGGGGAGGTGCTGCAATCAGGGGGAAAGAACCCCGTTCAATGTGGAGCACATCTACATGTCAGATGCGTTCCTATTGAACATAATGGGCTGGGAATTCGCACCACTTTGCACAGAAAATGCACACATTTTCTGTGCAATGCGGAGTGAGAATGCACCGCATCTATGTGATCTGGACACAAAACAATGTGTTTTCAAATGTCCTGCGAATTGGATGCGGTGTGCGCCACATCCAATTCGCATAGGTGTGAACCCAGCCTTAAAGTGTTACTGAACCCAGGATCCGGCATTCACTATATCTGGTCTCCCACAGTACACAGAATATGGAAATGCAATCATTTTAGTAAATATAAACTGCTAAATACCATTTCTCATCAGCAGTATATAGCAATCTTGTGACTTCTATCAGTGTCTGGTAAAAACTTGAGGGAGGAGTTTTCATTCTCCCCTGATTGTCCTATAAGGCTTCACCTGAACCCTAACCCTCTATCTGGACAGTGCTGATTGGCCCTGTGCTGATCCCATGTACTCTCCTGACAAAAAAATAACTCTCTAGCAATACACAACACACTGAGCATGTGCAGTTTGTCCCCAAGGCTCTGTTCTAGCAGCAGATAGATTGGGCACAGTGGAGGAAGGGGAGGTTAAGAGAAGACAGGATCAAACAGCCTCTTTATACAATGCGGAGGATTAACCCCTTAGGTTCCACAGTGAGTATAACAAGCATGCTTTACTGCATATACAGACTCATTTTACTGCTGTGGGTTTAGTAACACTTTAACACAAGAAAGATTGCTTTTTCTCAGTTTCTCTCCTTTGACCACATTTTTATAAGTCACTGCTAGTGTTGAGCGAACCCGGACTGTAACGTTCGGGTCCGTACCGAACTTTCGGGTGTCCGTGGCACGGACCCGGACCCGGACATTTCAAAAATCGTTCGGGTTCGGTCCGGGGTTCTGCTATTTTATTCCACGTGTTGAGAAGCTGCAGGGCAGCCAATCAACAAGCGTTTCACTGGTTTGCCCTTAGAAGCCATCACAGCCATGCCTACTAATGGCATGGCTGTGATTGGCCAGTGCATCATGTGACCCAGCCTCTTTATAAGCTGGAGTCACAGTGCTGCAGTCACATGCTCCTTGGGTTAGTATAGGGAAAGGTAGCTGACGGCGTGAGGGACAGATTTTAGCCATTTTAAGACCTGATCCTGCATCCTGAGATAGATTACTTTACTACTGCTGTCTGTGCTGTTGCTCTGAGGACAGATAGCAGAAATTAGAGATTTCACATACCGCTGCTTT
>BLSH010235563.1:58215-72965 GCA_018402905.1 Glandirana rugosa | reverse complement strand
GTTTCAGGCCCAGGCCCAGGCCTGCCTTGGGCTTGCTAGCGTGCCTGTTGCTTGGGGTAACTTTAGTTACCCCTGGGCTTGAAAATCCGTGTTTTTACCGACATCCTTTCAGGACCTTTCGGGGTCTCCCGACGTTTTCCTTCATTTTACCCCCATTCCCATCCCGTTCACCGGATGTTTTTTTACCCCTGTCCCTTTATTGACATTTATAAAAATTTTTTTATTTTTGTATTTTTTTCGTTTTTACCTCCACTTACACCTAGTAGAAGTTTGACACAGACTTTTCATAATTAATTGCCATTTTCGGTATATTGACAAGATTTTAGTAGAAGTTTGACCGTGCGATCGTTCGGGTTCCGTCCGGACCCGGACCCGGACTTTGTCACGAAGTTCGGACGGACCAGCAGAACCCGAACTTCCAGGTGTTCGCTCAACTCTAGTCACTGCTTACCAATGTTCTGTTTTGCAGAAAAATGTTTTGCTTTAGAATTGCAGAAAACCTTTGATTATTGCCTTGAACTTTTCCCAGTACACTGCAGAAATTTCTTAGAGTCAGCCTAAAAGACATAAAGCTTAATCGCACACGCTATCACTTAGATTCCAGTTAGAGCCTAAGTGACTAGGCTTGTCTGCTACTGGATCTGCACTACATTCAGACTTCAGCCATTGCTGTGTCTTGCCTTTCATATCTTCTTCTTAAAGGGAATCAAACATGAAATATTAAAAAGCGCTGGCTGACTTTTTGCACACAGAGTTCTGCACTGATAGAAAATTCATCTTGGCCCTGGCTCAGCTCTAAAAACATGCAAGGTTGCATTTTTTTTCCTGCGATTGAAAGTCTTCATATTAGTTTCTTTACTTTACTTGCCACTACTCCTTTTCCTCATTATTAAAGCACAAAAAATCTAATAAAATGTGTTACCTATAAAATGATTGTATTTGCTGCTTGTATCATTTAAAAAGACTGTATGACATGCAAAGGCTTCCATTGTTGAGCTCTTCTGAAAATGCTACTTTCCTAGCTGTCACACCAACCTTCTCACTTTAATACATTAACCACTTAAGTCTATTTCTGACATTTGCTGTTTTACAAGTTAAAATCTGTTTTTTTTTTGCTAGAAAATGAAACCCCCAGACATTATTTTAGCAGAGACCCTAGAGAAAAAATGGAGATTGTTGCAATACTTTATGTCACACCGTATTTGTGCAGCGGTCTTACAAACGCATT
Organism: Glandirana rugosa; assembly: GCA_018402905.1. Taxonomy (NCBI): domain Eukaryota; kingdom Metazoa; phylum Chordata; class Amphibia; order Anura; family Ranidae; genus Glandirana; species Glandirana rugosa. Next base: position 71,737 of record BLSH010235563.1, on the reverse strand, counting down.
TTACACTTTTTTTAATTAAAAAAATAAGAAAGTGATAAAGTTAGCCTAATTTTTTCTATAATGTAAAAGATAATGTTACCTCGAGTAAATCGATGCTTAACATGTCATGCTTCAAAATTGCACCCGCTTGTGGAATGGCAACAAACTTTGGTACTTAAAAATCTCCATAGGCAACGTTTAAAAAATTCTACTAGTTACCAGTTTTGAGATGCATAGAAAGCCATGGGCTAGAATTATTGCTCTCACTGTAACAAACGCAGAGATACCTCACATGTGTGGTTTGAACACCGTTTACATATGTGGGTGGTGGGTGAATGAGGCTCTTTATCTTCTCAGATGGTAAAGCTGCCCATTCCTCTTGACAAAAAGCCCAGTTGTGGCTGAAATTTTAGTTGGTCTACCTGACTGTGATATGATTTCAACAGAACCCCTCATTTTCCACTTCTTGATTAGAGTTTAAACACTGCTGATTGGCATTCTCAATTCCTTGGATATCTTGTTATATCCCTTTCCTGTTTTATACAGTTCAACTACCTTTTCCCGCAGATCCTTTGACAATTCTTTTACTTTCCCCATGACTCAGAATCCAGAAACGTCAGTGCAGCACTGGATGAAAGATGCAAGGGTCTGTCAGGAGTCCAGAAACTCACTGACCTTTTATACACACACACTAATTACAAGCAAACAGATCACAGGTGAGGGTGGTTACCTTTAATAGCCATTCAAACCCCTTTGTGTCCACTTGTGTGCATGTTATCAGGCCAAAATCACCAGGGTATGTAAACTTTTGTTCAGGGTCATTTGTGTAGTTTCTGTTGTCATTATGATTTAAAAAGAGTAAACACAGTTGATTGATAATAAATGGCTTCAGCCAAACACTAACCATGAGTTGTAATTCCTACACCGTTCACCTGATTTGGATGTAAATACCCTCAAATTAAAGCTGAAAGTCTGCAGTTAAAGCACATCTTGTTCGCTTCATTTCAAATCCATTGTTTGTGGTGTATAGAGCCAAAAATATTAGAATTATGTTGATGTCCCAATATTTATGGACCTGACTATATATATATATATATATATATATATATATATATATATATATATAGTTACTCTGGTTGAAAAGACACAGAAGTCCATCTAGTTCAACCAAGGCACAGTTCTTGTGCGTTGTGTGGTGCCCTGAAGTGTGAAGTGGTCTCTGACCTGAAGGTGGCACCAACCCACACTAAAGTAAGGCAATGGGGAATGGTAATGGCTTGTAGTACTCCGGAGGTGCCCCTAGAGTGTAGCCTGCTAACAATCATTGTCACCTTCTCTGTAGAGCTGCACGATTAATCGTTAAGACATCACAATCTCCATTTAACCCCCCTGACAATCTCAACCCAACACTTGCTCGATTCTATGTGACAAGTGCAGAGCCATTCAGGGCAGTCTGACAATTTTCAAAACATTCCAAAGTGTTAACTATAAACATCGCAATGTTTTGTTCTAGATCAAAGGAATGAGCTTCCGTCTGTAAAATTAGGTCAGTTTAACCACTTAAAGACCAAACCTTTTTCTGGCACTTGTTGATTTCAAGTTAAAATCATTGTTTTTTTTGCTAGAAAACTACTTAGAACCTCCCCAAACATTATATACAGTGGGTACGGAAAGTATTCAGACCCCCTTAAATTGTTCACTCTTTGTTATATTGCAGCCATTCCCTACCCACTGTATATATATATATATATATATATATATATATATATATATATATATATATATATTTAGCAGAGACCCTAAAGAATAAAAATGGTGATTGTTGCAATATTTTATGTCACACGGTATTTGCGCAGCAGTCTTTCAAACACATTTTTTTGGGAGAAATTACACTTAAAAAAAAATCTAAAAGCAGTAAAGTCAGCCCAATTTATTTGTACAATATGAAAGTTGATGTTACACCGCGAGAATCGTAAGAGAATCATGATCTTTATTCTAAGCAAAAAAATTGTGATTCTCATTTTGGCCAGAATCGTGCAGCTCTACTTCTCTGCAATCCTGTGTATGCCAGTGACCACCTTTTATATGACAATACTGGTGATGTCATATGGAGTGGGGAGAGAGTCCTAAAACTTGCGTAAGCATCACGTTACAACTTGGAGCACACACAGGGCTTTCTCTCTTCGCTCTTGATAGACAAACTAAGACACGGATGCTTAGAAAAAAATGTGCATACATTTAAGGAGCGCCAGACCAAAAGATAAAAGAGTCCAATTTCATTTATTGGTTTTGTGCTAAAAGACAGCCAACATGTTTCGGGGGTCAACAGAACTCCCACTTCATCGGGGCTTGAGTGCTCATGCAGATGCTGACGAGTAACTATTCTAATCCAGCAATCAGCTTAATTTCACAGATTCACACAGGAAAGCCTTACTTTGAGTTCATACAAGGTTATTATTTTTAACTGAAGCCCTGATGAAGGGGGGGTTCCTTTGACCCCCCAAAACATGTTGGCTCTCTTTTAGCACAAAACTAATAAATTATAGTAGGGCACTCTTGTCTTTTGGTCTCGCTCCATGTATGCAGGTTTTTTTCTGGTAACCTGTTGGGGTACCCACTAGAGAGTAGCCTTGTCTCTCCTGAGCAATCTAGCCTGAGTCAGTTGGCTCTTCAAATGTTTTTGACTCTCATTACTTGTTATAAACTTACAAGGTTTGTCTAAAAAGTTTGGTGAATGGTATTAGAAAACAAACGCAACAGAAGATACAAACAAATTACCTTTATTGGCCTTCAAAATAATCAGCATCCTTCACAACACACATTTGGCAACATTCATAAAGCTTCTGGAAACTGTCAGTAAAGGCCCCTTTAGGAATCAATCGCAGAACCACTGCCACACATTCTTGGATTGCTGCCACGTCTGCACAATGTGTGCCTTTCATGATGCTCTTCAGGCTGGGAAGCAGAAAGAAGTCCACAGGCGCCAGATCAGGGGAGTACGGTGGATGATCAAGAACATGTATGCCGTGCTGAGCCAAGAATTGGTCTTATCCCCAGTGATGATGGTTTGCAAAAAGGATGGATCCTGGTCACACATGGTAATGAAATCTCCAGAGATTTCCATCCATTTTGCTTTCTGTGTGTCTGTCAGTTTGTGTGGCACAAACTGGGAACAGATCTTCCGGTCACCCAAATCTTTGTGGACAATGGTGCACATTGTGTTTTTGCTAATGCCCAACCTCCATCATCAATCGTAGAGTCAGTCGCTGATCTTGTGCCAGCACCTGTCACACTCGCTCGATCATGTCTGGGGTCCAACTTGTCGACAGCCGACCTAAATGTGTCTCATCCTCAGTAATTTCCTTGCTGTCACAAAAGCATTTGAACCAGTCATAACACATTTTCTGCTCATGGCTCCCATCCCGTACACTTGCACCAACATTTCCTGCATCTCTGTGGCCGCTTTTCCCAACTTGTAGCAGAACTTGATGATCACTCTTTGCTCCATTGCACTGTGACCCTACCTCTTACACTGACTACATGCAACTGCCCGAAGGAGGTTTACCCTGATGGTCATGTATACTCCATGCTAGGTGGCGCTTCTCGACGTGTCTCTGGATTGCCATGTGCATGTTTGTGTACCTGGCCCATGTTCCCGTTGAGATATCGGACCATTCACCAAACTTTTTAGACACACCTCATATATCAAAGTCCCAGCATCTCTTGGATTGCCTTTTTCCCCTTTCATTGGACAGAGATGCTAAGGGAAGCTAAGTATTTACAGCTTGTGTGGCTGGCCAAAAATGAACATGTTACTGTCTTGCATGGGGAAAGCAAGATCAGGTCAGCACTACGAGAACTCGCTGGTTAATTCTATCTACAGCTACCAAAGCATTGCAGCTTTCCAGAACATCACTCCAATCAGGGAGAGGGCATGAAAGGGACAATATGACAATCTGCAATCAAGGAAGAGTTACAATGTCTTACAGCCAAACCAGGGCCTTGCTGAATTTGTTAACAGAGCCGTGTGCTATATCTCCATATAAAAGGTAAAGGGTCATCTTTATTCTTGGAACAGAATGCCTGGAGCTGTCTCTCTGTGCTTCCCCCCACCCTATCTCCTATTATATGTCATGCTGCTTCTAACATTGCAGCATTCTTATATACGATACAGCCCTGCTATATGATCCACTTTGATATATCTATAGTCTATCCGGCTCATTTGAGTTACGTTTTTAATTAAGTCATTTTTCTCCTTTATATGAAGTGTGATGTTAATTCCCTCTTATTATCGATCCACTGGTTACATTACTTACTGTATTCAGCGGATTACAGGGCACTTTTTTGCTGAGCCAGCGGTTGAAAACTTGAGGAACAGGGGGAGATGTCCAAAGGTGGCAGGAGGAGGGCACGTCTTGGAGAAAGAGCTGAAATAGAAGATAGTCTGCAACTGGCCTCATCTTCATCAACCAGGGGGTTTTGGTTTGTTGAGCAGAAAGGAAACAGAAAGGAAAATGGGGAAGATACAAGGTTTGAACAATTTAGTCCGATTAACCACTTGCCTGCTGGGCACTTTTACTCCCTTCCTGCCCAGGCCAATTTTCAGCTTTCAGCACTGTCGCACTTTATATGACAATTGTGTGGTCATGCAACACTGTATTCATATGAAATGTTTATAATTTTTTCACACAAGTAGAGCTTTCTTTTGGTGGTAATTAATCACCACTGGGTTCCTTATTTTGTGCTAAATAAACTAAAAAAAAAATATGTTTTTTTTATAGTTACTGTTATAAAATTCAGCAAACAGGTACATTTTCTCCTTTACTGATGTGCGCTGATGAGGCTGCACTGATGGGCACTGATAAGCAGCACTGATGGGCTGCACCGATGGGCACTGATGAGGCTGCTCTGATGGGCACTGATAAGGCAGCACTGACAGGCTGCACTGATGGGCACTGATAAGGTGGCACTGGTGGGCATTGATAAGGAGGTACTGATGAGGCAGGACTAATAGGTGGCACTGATGGGCACTGATAGGTGGCACTGATGGGCACTAATAGGCAGCCCTGAATGGCACTGTTAGGTGGCCATGATTGGCAGCACGGATGGCCACTGATTGACATTATTGATAATCATTGATTGGCAGCACTGATGGCCACTGATTGGCACTGATAGGCAGCACTGATGGCCACTGTTGGAGCTGCACTGATAATTAGGACACTTATAATCAGTACCCTGATTATCAGTGAAGATGTCGCCTTTCACACAAGTCGGTTACCGGCTCTTCTCTCCTCATGCTATGACAGTGTGAAGAAAGGAATGCTGATGACCAGCAAGTGTGTTTACACCGTGATCAGCTGTGATTGGACACCGCTGATCACATGATAAAGGGCCACTGAGACTGGCATTTTGTGTGCCACAGTGGGCGCATGGGGGGCATAGTTCTGGAAGGACGCTGTAGCCATCATTCAGCTATAGTGCGGTTGACAAGTGGTTGATTCACATTCATTTAAATATGCATGGGACAAATAGTTGAAATAAAGATAAAAGCTATCTTCTTTCATTTTCACCTCTATATGATTCTAAGCTCACTTTTAAAGGTTTATTGTACTTTGATTGGTCTACAAACCTCTTCACTTTCTCCCAGGGGCCAAAATATGCAAAGTTTTTGTGTATAAGAACTATCTTGGTTTTAAGTAGCTGTAACGCTGGTCATACATATGGCAATTTGATAGCGTGATGATGATATTTCCATTCCATTTCATCAAAATCATAAGGTAATCTGAGACAAAAATTGTGCTTTTGCTCAACCACAAAGAGATGGGTTGAAATTGCCCTAAATGAACCCGACAGAAAAATCCAATTGCTTTTAACAAAACACAGTCAGGTCCATAAATATTGGGACATCAACACAATTCTAATCTTTTTGGCTCTATACACCACCACAATGGATTTGAAATGAAACCAACAAGATGTGATTTAACTGCAGACTTTCAGCTTTAATTTGAGGGTATTTACATCCAAATCAGGTGAACGGTGTAGGAATTACAACAGTTTGTATATGTGCCTCCCACTTTTTAAGGGACCAAAAGTAATGCGACAATTGGCTGCTCAGCTGTTCCATGGCCAGGTGTGTGTTATTCCCTCATTATCCCATTTACAAGGAGCAGATGAAAGGTCCAGAGTTCATTTCAAGTGTGCTATTTGCATTTGGAATCTGTTGCTGTCAGCTCTCAATATGAGCTCAAAGAGCTGTCACTATCAGTGAAGCAAGCCATCATTAGGCTGAAAAAACAAAACAAACCCATCAGAGAGATAGCAAAAACATTAGGTGTGGCCAAATCAACTGTTTGGAACATCCTTAAAAAGAAAAAATTCACCGGTGAGCTCAGCAACACCAAAAGACCCGGAAGACCATGGAAAGCAACTGTGGTGGATGACCGAAGAATTCTTTCCCTGGTGAAGGAAACACCCTTCACAAAAGTTGGCCAGATCAAGAACACTCTCCAGGAGGTAGGTGTATGTGTGTATGTTTGTGTAAGTCAACAATCAAGAGAAGACTTCACCAGAGTGAATACAGAGGGTTCACCATAAGATGTAAACCATTGGTGAGCCTCAAAAACAGGAAGGCCAGATTAGAGTTTGCCAAACAACATCTAAAAAAGCCTTCACAGTTCTGGAACAACATCCTATGGACAGATGAGACCAAGATTAACTTGTACCAGAGTGATGGGAAGAGAAGAGTATGGAGAAGGAAAGGAACTGCTCATGATTCAAAGCATACCACCTCATCAGTGAGGCATGGTGGTGGTAGTGATATGGCGTGGGCATGTATGGCTGCCAATGGAACTGGTTCTCTTGTATTTATTGATGATGTGACTGCTAACAAAAGCAGCAGGATGAATTCTGAAGTGATTCGGGCAATATTATCTGCTCATATTTAGCCAAATGCTTCAGAACTCATTGGACAGCGCTTCACAGTGCAGATGGACAATGACCCGAAGCATACTGCGAAAGCAACCAAAAAGTTTTTTAAGGGAAAGAAGTGGAATGTTATGCAATGGCCAAGTCAAACACCTGACCTGAATCCGAATGAGCATGCATTTCACTTGCTGAAGACAAAGCTGAAGGGAAAATGCCCCAAGAACAAGCAAGAACTGAGGACAGTTGCAGTAGAGGCCTGGCAGAGCATCACCAGGGATGAAACCCAGCGTCTGGTGATGTCTATGCGTTCCAGACTTCAGGCTGTAATTGACTGCAAAGGATTTGCAACCAAGTATTAAAAAGTGAAAGTTTGACTTATGATTGTTAATCTGTCCCATTACTTTTGGTCCCTTAAATAGTGGGAGGCACATATACAAACTGTTGTAATTCCTACACCGTTCACCTGATTTGGATGTAAATACCCTCAAATTAAAGCTGAAAGTCTGCAGTTAAAGCACATCTTGTTCGTTTCATTTCAAATCCATTGTGGTGGTATATAGAGCCAAAAAGATTAGAATTGTGTTCATGTCCCAATATTTATGGACCTGACTGTATCTGTAGGTTTTCTGTTTTTGCTTCAATTCTTCAATAAACGGTATTGAAGCAGAGAATTTGTTGCATAGTGTTGACTTCGCAACCAATCAAATTCTGGTGGTTGATTGAACCAACTCATGGATAGCATATTGCTTAGTTACTAGTGATTAATTATGACTGTATGTTTGATTCTTAGTGAATAGAAAGTTATTGAAATTGACCGTGGTTTGGCACATGTATAGCCAGCTTTCAATTTTTTTCACTCAGCAGTCTTTTTCTTCATTACTTCTACAAGCACTGCCCCCATGGACCTGATTTTACGTGATAGAAAGTGTGCAATCCTGCCACATTTAACCAACAAAAATTGATTCCGATTTATATAATTATGTTACAAGTTCCTACCGTCTTTTTAAAGAAATCTATAATCATAGTACCCACTTTCATTTTATAACATCAACATTAGATTTGAGAAATTTGAGAAAAAGTCTGTGTTTGGGTTCAGGGTTTGGGTATTTTTTCGTGTAAAAAAAAAAATTTGAAATACTACATTTGCGGCCAGCAGTGCATTTCTTGCACAAAAATAAAAAGTGCGTCTATATTGCTGGTTTAAAAAAAAAGAATAATAATTTATTATTTTTTTAGTATTAATAAAATACATTTGCACCTTGCTATGCACTTCTTGCACAAAATTAAACCACCTACACCGCCACGGTCACCGCCTCCTCAACCTCCTACTCCACATCCACCTCCTCCTCCATTTTTTTTTTTTAATGTGATTTTAAGTTATTTCCCTATCCACATTTGTTTGCAGGGCACTTGTCCTACTCTCACCCCCATTTTGCTTCCTTTTGCAGCCCTCTAGCCCTTTCCAGGACTTTTTTAGAGTCATTTTAGTGCCCAAAAGTTCGGGTCACCATTGACTTCAATGGGGTTTCGGTTAAGTTCGGGTCAAGTTCGGGCCGAACTCAAGCTTTTTCTCGAAGTTCGGCTGAACCCGCCAAACCCGAACATCCAGGTGTCTGCTCAACGCTAATCAGCATTGTAATAGCAGTACAAACAATAGTTATATTTGACATTCTAGGATACGCTTACTTAAATACTTAAGTTAATTGAAATGTATTTTCTTGCTGTGAGTTTTTTTGTCTGCTGGCCATCTCTTTCCACAACTTCCTGGATTCCTGGCATGCTTTGCAACTTCTTCTCTGCTGTATACTTTCAATTTCTAAGGACTACATATCCCATGGTATCTTGCTGTCAGCAAAATGATTCCGGTACTGACTCCGCCTCCTGAAACTTCTCCTTTCAGCACCTCTGTAGTTCAGAAGGCAGATTCTGTGAAATGCGTGACACAGCAGTACAACTATAAAAACAAAGGGAGGCGTGCACACCTAGTGCATTACCAAACACATTTAACCTCTACAGGTCCGCGCTATTGACAAAAGACGTCAACAGCGCGGACCTGAAAATCCGGGTGGACGTCCATGGACGTCCGCCCCTTTACACGCCCCCTGCGCGCACTTTGCGGCGGCGGCGGCGCGCGCGCGCCGCCGCCGCACGCTGCGTGGGCGTGCCCGCGGGTCGGGCGGACTCGATGTCCGCTCCTGATCCGCGATCGCCTTACAGAGCAGTAGAACGGGGAACCGCCGATGTAAACACGGCGGTTCCCCGTTCTGTGACAGGGGACAAACAGATCTACTGATCCCTGTCACTGGGATCAGTTAGATCTGTTATGTCCCGACCAGCCCATCCCCCCCACAGTTAGAACACACCCAGGGAACATTGTTAACCCCTTCACTGCCCCCTGCTGGTTAACCTCTTCACTGCCAATGACATTTACACAGTAATCAGTGGACATTTAAATTTCTGATCGCTGAATAAATGTCATTGGTCCCAAAAAAGTGTCAAAAATGACCGACATGTCCGCCCCGATATCAAAGTCCCGATAAAAATCGCAGATCGCCGCCATTACTAGTAAAAAAAATAATAATAATAAAAACGCCATAAATCAATTCCCATAGTTTGTAGACGCAATAACTTTTGCGCAAACCAATCAATAAACGCCGATTGCAATTTTTTTTACCAAAAATATGTAGAAGAATATAAATCGGCCAAACCCGATGAATAATTTTTTTTTATTTTTTTTATTTTGGGATATTTATTAGAGCAAAAAGTAAAAAATATTGTTCTTTTTTCAAAATTGTCGCTCTTGGTTTTGTTCATAGCGCAAAAAATAAAAACCGCAGAGGTGATCAAATACCACCAAAAGAAAGCTCTATTTGTGGGGAAAAAAGGACATCAATTTTGTTTGGGTACAGTGTTGCACGACCGCGCAATTGTCATTCAAAATGCGACAGCGCTGAAACCTGAAAATTGGTCTGGGCAGGAGGGGGGTTTAAGTGCCCAGTAAGGAAGTGGTTAATAAGTATAAAAAGGTTACAAGTTGATACTCCCAAAAGGGGCGACCCAATATGAGCCATACAACCTCACAAAGTAAAATGGTATGGAAACAGCAAGGTTATAGGCTTACGCATTTCGGGGGCGCACCCCCTTCCTCAGAGCCAAGCTAGTCTGGACGCCAATGCCCAGCACTTAATATGAGACAAAATGGTCTTGAATAAATTGATTAATGAGTAAATTATTTAAATAATAGACAAGTGCATCAATTGATTGATTAGTTGATTAAGAAGGTCCACCCACCAAAGATGAATATTTTTTGATCAATTTTTTTTCTCGCCCCATGTTCATCTTTGTTGGGTGGACCACCTGGTGATCTGTCCAGTAACACACCTCCTATTACAGTGCCCACACTCTAGATAAATGAGCACAGTGGCACAGCCATAGGCGTGCACACAGGGTGTTCCAGGTGTGCCTGGGCATACCCTAATCACCTTGTGCGGGGCCAGTTTCCACTGTTTCCTGGCACCCCTGTCTGCCCTCTGTAGTGCTGCCAGCTTCTGTCCTCTCTTCTCCCACTGGCTGCTGCAGGGGATGTTTCAGAATGGAGAGTGGCGGAAGGGACCGGTAAATATTTAATTTATCATTCCCTTCCTTTTCTGAGTAAACACAGTGAGTGATCTGTACCAATCGCTCCTGTGTTCATTCTTAACTGAAGAATAGTAAACTATGTTTACTGTGCTTCAGTTTGTGAATGAACAAGAAGCCACTTAGCATAACACTTCTTATTTGTTCATTGCTCCATGCAGCTGAGGCTGCAGAGAACGAGGACTAGGAGTCTCTGTCCTCAGCCCTTTTCTCTGTCTTAAAAGTGAGACATCAGGAGTCTGTTTAGTCTTGATATTTCACCAAAGCCCCTCAACAGGGCAGCTAAAAAAAATGTAAAAAAAATAAAATAAAATAACATTGTAAAAAATAATAAAAATAAAAAAACTACTTACACCAATCTCTGCTCTACTGATGCAGTCCACTGCTCTGCTCATATACACGCATGTGTGTTTGTGCTCTGGGGTATACACCCTAATGCAATAGACTCCGTACATCAATGGATAAAGATTTTACTGCCTCTGGCAGTGTTAGTTTCCTGTAAACTGATACATATGGAAGAGAGCTTGTTCTTTTGAAACACCACAGACTTACTGGCTGGATCACCAGATGAAAAAAGAAGAAAGCCTAAAAAAGAAAACAAATGCGGCCATTGCATCTGAGAAATGGTAAGCTGCAACATACTATATGTTTGCTTTTGGGTTTTATACTGCTTTAAGATTATTCAAACAATAGGAGTATGTGGGCAGGTCGGGTGACAGGGTGTTTGCCACGTCCTCCATGTTCCCCTCCTCTTTGGATGCCAAGCAAGAGTCACATGAGAGGCCTATGCCAGAGTGGGTTCTTCTGGGCTATGCTAGGCTCTTTGTACAGAGTCACTACCATACACACGAGGTACCTTTACTGGAGCCACACTCACGACCCGTTAGATGACAAACATGAATGAACTCTAGTAAACTCTCTAGATTTCATATACACCAACACGGTCACTTGTGCATTCAGGAGGGACATGCAGAGCCAATGCCCTCTTCACCTGTCCAGTGTATCACCGTTACCTCACTCCTAGTAATAGTATGGGGTCCCGCTATGCACCTAGCGCTGACTCCATGCATGCATTTCGCTTCACTTCTCTTCCATACCTGTGTACAGGATGAGGCGTGCAGTGCAGATTTGCTTCTGTTGTTTTGGGAGACGGATCTTGGCCGGAGGGGTGCCGCAAGCATCTCCCTCTCTGCAAGAGGCTATCACACCTGCCACATCCTTGGTAACCACTTGTATCTTAACTAGTGTTGAGTGAACCCGGACTGTAACGTTCGGGTCCGTACCGAACTTTCGGGTGTCCGGGGGCCCGGACCTGGACATTTCAAAAAATGTTCGGGTTCGGTCCGGGGTTCTGCTATTTTACTCCACATGTTGAGAAGCTGCAGGGCAGCCAATCAACAAGCGTTTCACTGGTTTGCCCTTAGAAGCCATCACAGCCATGCCTACTAATGGCATGGCTGTGATTGGCCAGTGCATCATGTGACCCAGCCTCTTTATAAGCTGGAGTCACGTAGTGCTGCAGTCACATGCTCTTGGGTTAGCTGTAGGGAAAGGAAGCTGACAGCATGAGGGAGAGAACAGAGACATTTTAAGATCTGATCCTGCATCCTGAGATAGATTACTTTACTACTGCTGTGCTGTTGCTCTGAGGACAGATAGCAGAAATTAGAGCAGGGTTTCTCAACCAGGGTTCCGTGGAACCCTAGGGTTCCTCCAGAGGTTGCTAGGGGTTCCTTGAGCAATGGTCAATTTCTACCTCTCAGATAAATTCCCAATGACATCATTGATCTTTTTAGCTATCTGTAAGGGGGTAATTCTTCCCAATGACCACAAGTGTAAGGAGCGATCTTCCCATTGACTATAACACTAATGCAGGGTTTCTCAAGCAGGGTTCCATGGAACCCTAGGGTTCCTCCAGAGGTTGCTAGGGGTTCCTTGAGCAGTGGTCAATTTCTACCTCTCAGATAAATTCCCAATGACACCATTGATCTTTTTAGCTATCTGTAAGGGGGTAATTCTTCCCAATGACCGCAAGTGTAGGGAGCATTCTTCCCATTGACCATCACACTGATGTATCAGAAGTTGTAGATTTTTAATCTTTAGCAGGGGTTCCCTGAGACCGGAGAATTATTTCAAGGGTTCCTCTGTGTTGAAAAGGTTGAGAAAGGCTGAATTAGAGATTTCACATACCGCTGCTTTGAGTTGCAGATCAAACTCTGCATAAAACAACGATCGCTACGATCGTGCTCAACGATCAGATTGTTGGAGGAATTTGAGATTTCAAATGCTGCTGCTTTGAGTTGCAGATCAAACTCTGCATAAAACAACGATCGCCACGATCGTGCTCAACGATCAGATTGTTGGAGGAATTTGAGATTTCAAATACTGAGGCTTAGAGTTGGAGATTGCAGATTAAACTCTGTCTAACGCAACGATCATACGTTCGTACACAACGATCAGATTGTGGGATCGTACACAACGATCAGATTGTGGGAGTAATTTGAGATTTCACATACTGCTGCTTTGAGTGATCTGACTGCACTAGGTAGAGGCTTCTGCTTAGAGGGACAGATTCTTGTTCCAAAACCATTGCCTACTCCTATAGGGCCAGCTGTTGCTGTAAGTGACACATTATTGTTCAAAAATCATCTCCATCTCCTAGTTCTAAAGGGAGAGTTTCCAGGTGTTGCTTAGAGGGACAGATTCTTGTTCAAAAACCATTGCCTACTCATATAGGGCCAGCTGTTGCTGTAAGTGACACATTATTGTTGAAAAAGCATCTTCATCTCCTAGTTCTAAAGGGAGAGTTTCCAGGTGTTGCTTAGAGGGACAGATTCTTGTTCAAAAACCATTGCCTACTCCTATAGGGCCAGCTGTTGCTGTAAGTGACACATTATTTTTCAAAAATCATCTCCATCTCCTAGTTCTAAAGGGAGTTGTGGACCTTTGAGAGGGAAATCTTGATCCTCTACCTCTACTAAAA
>BLSH010235563.1:33876-46376 GCA_018402905.1 Glandirana rugosa | reverse complement strand
AAGTTTCACAACAGGTTATGCATTGATTATCCAGGATCAGGCATTCCACACCCTGAATGTTCACAGGAATGACTGCCGTGGGTTGGGAACCACCATGTCTGGGATCATCACTGACGTATGTATGGCCATATTTGAAACATTTACACCATTCAAATATCTTACTGCAGCTGATCAACGATCAATATAACACTATGTACTTCTTGGGCAGACAATGGGAATACAGTTCACTGGAGCAAGAACTTTCACAATCCCTGATGTGTCAAGCTCAGCTGCTCTCATACAAGGAATATAAGAGAACATATACAAACAACTAAGCCAGAGCAGGTGATGTAACATTCTGTGGGTTTCTACCCTGAAATCTGTCATAAAGAAAGAAATCACTACTACATGACAGCCTCGTATACAACGGTAATCATTATCAATATGCACTAGATGTCCTTCAGCTGTTTTCTCAGATCTGAACTTTGTGCATTGGTAAACACAAATTACATGGTCTTATGACATTTTTTAAGCCTAGGTATACAACCATGTAAATCTTGCCAACCCTGCCCTGCAAACTTGCACTTTACTACTCTGAAGTCCTTGATGAGCGCTAAGTAGAGTGCAACTCTCTCCTTTCCTGGCCCAATAAAACAATTCAACTGCTTTAAAGGCAAGGTGTAGAGGGCACATGGGAGGTAACCCAAGCCCCATCTTCATCAGGCTTTGCTTGATCTGCTCAGATGTTCCACTCTTCTGTGCTAAATTCTGCCTACACCTGAGATCCCCCCCCCCCCCTCGTTAACTATACTTTTAAACATGTACTGACAAATTTATCTTGATAGCTGTTTTATAGCGTCAGATGTTTTATAGCCCCAGGTAAGGTGAAGAAAGGATGGAGGCCTGGGCAAATGTTCTGCTTGTGTAGGGCATTGTAGGATAGGCTTGGAGAAGAAAGGGTTACCAGTTAATACGTTTCGTGAACCTCAGAGGCAGTCAGCAGGAGCGGATCAAAGTTTCATACTCTCCCTAATATTATATTTGTTTTTTTTCTACTGTTTAAAAGCATAATAATTGATTTACTTTAAATGCAAGTAATGGCAGCAGGGCTGGGTCACAGGGTTTTTAAAGATGGTCCCTTTGGTTGGTTATTTGGGGCCTATCTTAGGTACTGTCTCCATTCTTAAGTGCATTTATTTATGTGGCCCTTGGGTATCACATGCTATAGACAGTATTTTTTATTAAATTGAAAGTTACCTGCCCCTAAGTGGTGTGTTGTGGCTGGGGGCCATATATGTGGTTTTGCAGACATGAATATGTTGGTTCTCACTATGTGTGTTCAAAACCACAGAGATATAGGGGGATTGTAAATAATTGTTTTTCTATAATGTTTTTTTTAATTCATTTGTAGGTTACTAATAAAAAACTGTTATAGATAGTCAGAAAACAAATATGGTTTTCTGCTTATTTAAAGTGATACTAATGTCTCGTTTTGTTTTCATGAAAGCTCTTCATTGCTCCTTGCCCCTCCCTCCTGTTGAGTGCCCCCGCAGCAAGCAGCTTGCTATGGGGGCACACAAGCTGAGCCGCAGCTCCTTGTGTCCATTCAGACATGGAACTGCGGCCCACTCCAGCCCACCCCCTTTCTCTCCACATTGGCTCACTGACTTTGATTGACAGCAGTGGGAGCCAATGGTGCCAAACTGCTGTCTCAGCCAATGAGGAGGGGAGTCCTGGACAGCCGAGTCTCTCGTGCAACATTGTTGGATTTAGATGGACCTCAGGTAAGTATTAGGGGGGCTGCTGCACAGAGACGTTTTTTACCTTAATGCATAGAATGCATTAAGATAAAAAAAACCTTGTGCCTTTAGAACCACTTTAAAGGTGCTGGGGGGTGTTTAGGGTTTTGTACACGATTATATATTGACTAGCCTTTCCATCTGCAATTCCTTAGTCAACTCACAAACTGCCACACATATTAAAAAAGCAAAACATCGGGTTAGACATAGCATAGTTCCTGTGCAACTTCTTTTGCAGGGATCCCAAAGAACTAGAGGGCCCATTGTGATTCTCTTCAAGGGAGCCAAGGGGAAGACGTGAAATGCCAGATCATTAGCCTCCCATGTGCAAAACAGTTTCAGCACCATGGAGAGCTGCTGACAGATAATACATATGCATACTTTAAGTGGAACTTCACTCTTTCAATCAACATTGAATATGTTTAATCCCTATGCTGCTAGCATTAGTAAATAGATAGGAAGGTACGGGGGACTTTCTTCACATGGTTTGGGATTACTCCAAGAGCAGGCCTTTCTGGTCAGAGGTTACTGAGTTTATTGCCTCTAATTTTGAGCTCCCCAATGTTTGTAACCCCAACTGGTGTCTACTGGGAGTATTTGAGGCTGTAGATCTACTGGCTAGGACCAAAAGTTTTCTTAGACTACCGTTTTTCTACACTAGGAAAACTATTGCTCTGCGTTGGATAATGGTTTATTATCGTATCTCCACCTGGGCCTATGGAAAAAACTGATTAATTGGGACAGTAATTTAACAAAAAATGATGATCAGTGTTAGACACCATAATCCAATCCCATCCCATCCCAATAATAAAGTCATAGAAAAATTCAAGGTGAGGAAACCTCACCAATTAAAAAATATGTAGGAGGCTTCCGGTTCCGGCGCCTCATGAGAGAGGAGTGAGCGCGCACAGCTCCGCTCCCTCAGGCACAAATATGGCCAATTACACCGGGAATCAGCTAAAACTAAGCATCAGGTTAGTGAGGGGAAGCTGCCAGGAATCGGATGGACAAGTTTCTTACCGCTCCTCGGTCAGAATCCGCCGCTCCAGGCCGTGCCATTACTCAGGGCCAGACACCAGGGTGTACAAAGATGGCCGCCGCCACGGAGCAGGCGACGGTCACAATGGACACACAGGCCCCGGAGCCCCGCATCGCGGAGGGACCGGACGAATATGCTAAGATAGCCCAGGCTGTGGCGGCCCTCCTGCTTCCTAACATATCCCAGGTGGTGGACACAGCAGTGCAGTCAGGCATGTCACAACTGAGGAAGGAGCTGGGAGAACAGGCCCACAGGATTTCTGCTACAGAAGCCAGGGTATCTGATATTGATGACGAACTGTACCAGATCACAGACACGCTGGAAAAACAAGACAAAGCGTTCTCAGCAATCCAGGAAAAGCTCTAAGGTCTGGAAAATCGGTCCAGAAGGAGTAACCTAAGGATCATAGGCCTCCCAGAGAACTGCCCTAACAATGCTCTTGCTCATCTCTGCTCTTCCCGCATTCCTGAGGCGCTAGGTCTGCCTGCACCTTGTACCGTGGAACGAGCCCACAGAATAGGCCCTCCAGACCCTAACCGCAAATCCCCTAGAGCTGTCATAGTCAAATATCTCAATTATGCGGACAAGCTGGAGATACTGCAGGCCTTCAGGAAAAATCGCAATCTGAGGATAGAAGGAGCAAATTTGCTAATATTTGCTGACTACTCTGCTGAAGTATCCAAGAAGCGTAAGGCCTTCCAGGCGGTCTGCTCAGAACTCTTTAAACAGAAAATACGTTTCTCCCTGGCCTTCCCGGCAACTCTACGGATGCAATCCAATGAAGGCAAACAGCTTACATTTCATACCCCCAGAGAGGCAGAGGCCTTTCTTAGATCCGCACTCTCTAAACAGTCCAGCCCTTCAGCCACCCAAGGCCCTACCTCACCAAACTCCAGGGAGCAGAGGAGCCCCAGAAAGGATCCAGCGAAGCGGCTGCGTCCAAACAATAATGGAGGCGTACCCCCGACTCCATCTTGAAGTTATCCTGTTCCTTTTAAATTCCTCTTTTATATTACAGACGCTCATCCTGGGTAAGCTTAACCTCATTATCTCAACCTTTCCGCATCATTACCTCGGAACTCTGCAAACCGGTGCTCACTTACCCACCATAAATAAGCTTTATTCATAATCTGCTGAGACTTCCCCCCCACACTATCTTTAGTTGCACTATTGCCTGACGAGCGGACTAGCCGCGCGGGAGTTTATTGCTCTTGAGGAAAAAAGTGAAGTGCAGAAAGTTTGTTCTGTTGTTGTTTGTACTAATGTTCTTCCTTGCCTCCCACAGTGTCAATATCTTCACCTGTTTCCATCCTTTGCGGAAAGAGGCTGCCGATGTACAACTTAGCAAGCTCAAACCCCCTTCTCTACTAAACCGTGAGTCCTCCTTACCTATCACACAAATACACACTAGATTCCACAACAGATCTCCCCTTTTACACACACATTCATTCGGGTAGTCTCATGGAATGTTAAGGGGCTACAATCCCCCTCTAAACGAACCAAAATCCTCAGGCATCTCAAAAGCCTCCGCACCGATGTGGCCCTGCTTCAGGAGACCCACCTCGGTGCAGACGAGTTTCACCGTCTTCGAAAACTATGGGTGGGTAGCGTACATGGCTCCCCAGCGGTCGGCAGGAAAGCCGGAGTAACCATACTATTGCATAAAAAACTACAACCAACCATTATAGAGGAGAAACATGACTCCCTAGGTCGCATAGTGACACTACACCTCAGATTCCAATCGAAAGACATCATGATATCAAACATTTACGCACCGAACTCCCCCACCCTCTCATTCTTTCAAGAGACCACGAGATGGCTTATGAGTAAACCACATATTCCCCACCTTGTTGGAGGAGACTTCAACACGGTGTGCAACCCAGCAGAGGACAGGTCCCCTTATAAACCCCCACCGCGGAACTCCAGTACCTCAAGCCTTCCGTCCCTACTAGAACGTTTCGCCTCAGACACGAACCTAACCGATACATGGCGCTTATCTCACCCTACAGACAGGGAGTTCACTTACTATTCCCCGCCACATGGGTCCTTCTCGAGAATCGACCATATCTTTGCCTCCCACTCCACACTCCACTATGTAAAGGAATCCCACATCCATGACATAGCAATCTCCGATCACAGCCCAGTCTCAGTTACACTATCGGACCTTACGGCCCCCTCATCCCCAAAGATTTGGAGATTCCCTTCATACTTAGCAGGGGACACACATCTACAAGAGGTTTTACGCTTAACCTGGGAGGACTACTCTAACAATAATAGATCCCACTGTTCCAACCCAAACTTATTCTGGGATGCAGGCAAGGCGGTCCTCAGAGGCAAAATCCTTGCCTACGTGACCCACTACAAAAAAAACGCCTCCAAACGCTACACAGAAGCTAGTAATCAGCTGCGGGAATCACAGAGGGCCCTACAACATAACAATACTGTAGAAAATAGAGAAAAATGGATGACGGCCAAACAACAATTTGAAACATGGGCGGAACATTTAGACAGAGTCCATACGGCCCACTGGGATCTTACACTACACAAACAGGGGAACAAGGCTGGGAAATTACTAGCTAGACTCTGCAAAGGCCAACACAAGCCCACCCACATCTCTCTTCTTAAAGACTCATCAGGGAAACTAACCTCATCTCCAAAGGAGATCAATGACATTCTTGTTAAATACTATTCCTCCCTATATGCCTCAGACAGTCTAACACCCTCTGCCGCTGACACTTTCCTAAACAACCCGACGCTCCCGCACGTGGGATCAGACCAGCTAGACACTCTAAATGCACCTATCACCAGGGAGGAAATCGAACAGGCTATAAAGAATCTGCCCAACCACAAATCCCCTGGCCCAGACGGCCTCTCTGCCGAATTCTATAGACTTACATCATCATACATTCCCCAAACTCTGGCCCTAGTATTTAATGAAATTTGGAAGGGTGGCCCATACCTACCATCTGGCCACCAGGCATACATAAAACTAATTGAAAAAAAGGGTAAAGACCCCCAAGAGCCGGGCTCCTACCGCCCCATTTCCCTGCTAAACGTGGACTCGAAGCTGCTCTCAAAAATAATAGCATCACGCCTAGCGAAAATCCTGCCATCACTGATTCATCCGGCACAGGCAGGTTTCACCCAAGGTAGAACAGCCACATCTAACATCCGCAAAGTTCTAGCGGTGCTAGATCATGCCAAACTCCACCCCTCCCAAAATCTTGCCATCGTCACCCTCGATGCCGAAAAGGCTTTTGACAATGTGAGTTTTCCCTGGCTATTCCAAACCCTCAGCAAGTTTGGATTCTCCGGCCCTTTCCTACACTTTGTCAAAAGCCTCTATGCAGCCCCCCAGGCACAGGTAGTAGCAGCGGGACTCATCTCAAATCCCTTCCCCCTCCACAAAGGGACCAGACAGGGATGCCCCTTGTCCCCTCTTCTATTCAATATCGCACTCGAACCACTCTCGCGACACCTGATATCTAGCGTCCCTCTCCATGGTATTACACTGGGTAAGGAGGAGCTGCGGGCAGCATTGTTTGCGGACGACATCCTAATATTCACCTCTAACCCCCAACTAGATCTCCCGGTAATTATGGACACGTTTGACCTATTCCGCAAATGCTCGGGTCTTAAAATAAATTTCACCAAGAGTGAAATTTTACCCCTCCAACCAAATCATAGGGCAAAGTGGATTGCTTCCTCCCCTCTCCCCATAGCCAAAAACCACATCACATACCTGGGCGTGAACATCGGCAGAGACTCTTCTTCAATCCATACTCTTAACTACCCTCCACTAATCTCTAAAATATTAAGTCAACTGGAATCTTGGATGAACCTGCCCCTAGCGCTCACGGGGAGATGCTGCTTATTTAAAATGATAGTTTTGCAAAATTGTTATACCCCATGCAGACAATTCCAATTCTTATCAAACACGCAGATCTCCAAAAACTGGACAGAGGATTAACAGCTTTCCTTTGGCAGCGTAGAAAAACCCAGAAATTGCCCTGTCCAAGCTGCGTCTCCCGAGGAGCGAGGGGGGCATGGGGCTTCCCCATGTAAGACTGTATAACTTATCCTGTGTTCTACGCAGTGGCATAGACTGGATTACTAAGGAGTCTAAATTCACGAACTTTAACATCGAAACGGCCATGGTCCACCCCTATGAACTGGGCTCTATCCTTCACTGTAACCCGAATAGACTCCCACCCCACCTCAAACATAATCTCCTAGTGAAGGACACCCTGGTAGCCTGGAGAAACACAAGGAAAGCCCAACATCTCCCTACCAACATATCTGAGTTCCTAACCATAAGGGGAAACCCAATGTTTGCCCCCTCCACCCAACACGAGGCCTTCCGTATATGGGACTGCAATAACCTAAGAAACCTGATTGACTTGTTCGACCCAACATCTGGACAGCCTCTACCAATCCAGAACATACTGGAACGCTATAAACTGCCTGACCACCACCAATTTCACATACACCAGCTCATAACCTTTGTACGCAAAACCTGCCCAGATCCTCAATCCAGATTTTGGCCCTCTGTCTTGGACTCTATGATCTGCAACAAAAGCTTCCCTGTATCTCACATTTATAGAAATCTCCTTCCCTTCTTTTCAAAAATGCTGGAAACCTCCTCAGTGAAAGCCTGGACTAAGGAGCTGGGACTGGACCACCTTCACGACTCAGTTCTGAGAGGTCACAACAAAATCCTGAAACTGACCACTAACGAAACCTGGAGAGAAATGCAACTCAAGATCATACATAGGGCGTACATCCCCTACTACACCGTCGCTTCCTCCCCCAGATCAAGAATTTGCCCCTGGTGCAACAAGCCTAACCCGTCTCTCACGCACAGATTTTGGCAATGCCCAGAAGTATCAGATTTCTGGACCCAAGTTCAAGCACTAGTCGCGAAGGTAACACACCAAGTCATCCCTTGCCATCCGATCTTAATGTTATTTGGAGATGGCACCAATTGTCAACAGTGTTCCATCCCTCTCGGTGCTCTGACGGACACATGGATATCCCTCTGTCTATTGGCAGCTCGCAAAGCTATCATGTCTCATTGGACCCAAATGCACCCACCCACCATTGCAGAGGTACAGAGACATTTAAACATCCTTCTATACAGGGAGCTTCTCGACTTTTGGGCCAATAAACAAGGCTCCCAAATGCGACTACACAGACGCTGGAAAGCCTACATTTCCACTACCTTCTTCAAACAAGCACAAGAAGGACTAGCACCTCCCCACCTCTATGATCTAATCCATAAACATAAAGACTCACCAGCCAGAAACTGCCACTCAAGCTCGCTTACTCCAATTCTACATTCTTCCGGCACAACCTCCCACATGACATCGGCAACCAGAAACCAACCATCCTGCCAATAATGCACCAGCAGCGGCCTATCTGCACTTTCCCTTTTGCTAAGAGGCAGGAAATCTTCTCTTATACATCTACGGTTAAATAGTTCAATTATGTTCAATTGTCACTCCCATCAGAGGAATTCTGCAATCCCACAAGCCAAGCGACCATCAGATAACAGATCATAAACCCTGAGATCAAGTTACCAACCCCAGCTACCCCTGGAAGCAGACTTGCCCCCGGCGGCCCCTCTCCTCGCCCAGCGTGGGGGAGGGGGGGGCGCCGCGAGGGGGTACATAGTCTCCCTTATCTAACCAGGCACTTCTTCTTCCATATCTAATTGATTGTCAGGGAACCCCCACCCTAAATCCCCCCCCCCTAAGGTACGGCTTGCAGGATTTCCTCTCGATAATTTTCCCCCCCCCCCTTTCCCTATTTTCCTCCTCTCCCTGTATATTTCTCTTCCTTTGACCTTTAATCTCCATCTCCCCCCCCCCCTCTATCCAGTGTTCCCCTCCCCCCATTAAAAATGTTATTGTAACCTGGTCATGTTATAAAAATGTCCATTTATCTTCAATAAAAAATTTTGAAATAAAAAAAAAAAAAAGTATGTAGGACTTTTATTGGATTGGTTACGGTCATAAGTGAACACAATAATACCAATACTTATAAAAATAAATCTTTATTGATATCAATTTGTTTAAAATATTATTCATAAAATTGTGTACTGAATTGTATCCAACATTTTACATACACATCCATATACAATACAGTGTATTTGACACATTGGGTGGTGGAATGGTGATCGACGTTTCGCAATGGTATTGCTTCTTCAGGATCATTACACTTTTTATAATTATCCCTCTTCCACCAATTCATCAGCAAAATGGCGCTGCACAGTTAGGTCCGAATCACGGCAGTGGAGCACCCAAGCCTCCTCTGATGGAGGCTTGGGCGCTCCACTGCCGTGATTCTCCGGTCCATGTGGACAGATGATACAAAAAATTGGAATAAGGATGGCACTACTGAGGGAATAGTCCAAAGACAGGGTGGGTGGATCTGGCACCACCTACCCGGGAGTGGGGGTTTATCCTCCTGACCTAACTGTGCGGCGCCATTTTGCTGATGAATTGGTGGAAGAGGGATAATTATAAGAAGTGGAATGATCCTGAAGAAGCAATACCATTGTGAAACGTCGATCACCATTCCACCTCCCAATGTGTCAAATACACTGTATTGTATATGGATGTGTATGTAAAATGTTGGATACAATTCATTACACAATTTTATGAATAATATTTTAAACAAATTGATATCAATAAAGACTTATTTTTATAAGTATTGGTAATATTGTGTTCACTTATGACCGTAACCAATCCAATAAAAGTCCTACGTGCTTTTTAATTGGTGAGGTCTCCTCACCTTGAATTTTTATATGATTAATTGGGACCTTCTGCTTTATAAGCTGACATATGAGGCGCAAGGTTGCCCTAAGAAATCCTTTAAATTATGGGGACCATGGATAGACTCTCAGTATACCAGTGATTTGTTGCTTCATTTAGTGGGCGACCCGCTCCCTTAGTATGTTCTCATATACTCTGATGACGTTACAGTGTTGTGTATCTGAACCTATTCTGACCATTGATGGCTTCATATTTCTCAAACAAAATTATACTATGGGTGAACACCACAAAATTAAAGGTGGGAATGGCACTGCTCAGTTGGGATTTGAATGCCCTGGATATAAAATCTCCAGCAGGCTGGTGAGAAAAAAAAGGAATATATATGTATTATCTGGAAACCATGGGGTTAAATGTCTAATCAATACCCCTTTCTATGATAGTGGATGAAAATATTGAGGTAGTTTGAATTGGATCAAATGGAGCACGTATAAAATATATATATCTGTGTTTCTGTTACAAAAAATGGTACTGAAAGTGTAAAGGGATGTGAAAAAATAGTGTCTACTACAACATGCAATATACAGGTATATATAAAAACATTGAAAAATTGGTATAAAAGGATATAAATATAAATCACATGAGTGAAATCTTAAAGCTGATAAATCACATGGATAAATTCTAAAGCTGGTACTTAGGTTTAAACTTATATACTAAAAACACTTTCAGTACCATTTTTTGTAACAGAAACACAGATATATATATTTTATACGTGCTCCATTTGATCCAATTCAAACTACCTCAATATTTTCATCCACTATCATAGAAAGGGGTATTGATTAGACATTTAACCCCATGGTTTCCTGATAATACATATATATTCCTTTTTTTTCTCACCAGCCTGCTGGAGATTTTATATCCAGGGCATTCAAATCCCAACTGAGCAGCACCATTCCCACCTTTAATTTTGTGATATTATTTAAACTACACATTTGTGTAGTTTCTGGTGGTGGCAGCAGCTCATAGATAAAAGATTTCTATCCGTTTGCGCGGAACATCCAACATTTATATCCTATGGATGAACACCAATTACTGTACAATATAATGTTCTTTGTAGTTCTGTACCCCATACGTTTACGGTAATTGTAGTAGCTCTGTTTGTTTCTGTTCCTTCAAGTACCACTGTCATGTATTGCAGATTATTATCATATGGATATACCTCATGCCAATACTATGTAACTTTTGATATTGCTTTTTTCCATGTTTATTGTATGTTTGATATACACAATTTGTGAATAAAGATGAGTTCCCCAGGTTATAGGTTATAGGCATCATAGGTCAATTGGGGTAAGTGATGATTAATGATAAGGGAAAATTAAAACTGTAGCCTAATAGAACATGTGGGATGAGTGGAAAGAGAAGGATGGAAAGGGAAAAGGCTGAATTTTTGCACCTTCGGTTTTAAATAAGTGGAGAAAGAATAAAGGAAGAATTAAGTAGAGAAGAATGCACTACATCTAGAAATGGAGGCTGGCGCAGGTGCAGATGCACAGTGGGGTTCTGCATGGCCTCTTGGAGTGGCCGTTAACCTCTGTGGCAGGCCTGAGCAAATGTGGCAAGTTTCCATATAATATAAAATAAAGGTATTTAATAATGAATGTTGGGTAAACAGTAGGTGGTATATACCTTTTTAGCTGGATTTGATTTTGTATCTATGTATTACATTGGGTCTGGGTATGGCCATTAGGCTCTGTATTTAAAATTTTATATGAAACTTAATAAAAATATAACGTTAAACAAAAAAAAAAATAGATAAAAAGATATATTATATTTAATTGTTTTAAATATTTTTTAATCAATTTCTTCAGTTACTTTCTGATATCTATGCTTAGGCAAATGATGACATACATCCCAGGGGTCTTCAGGAGGGAATGAGGGTTTTTTCAGATAAGTACATCCTCCTACCTGCATGCCTGAGCTAAGGGCAAATGTATACCAGGAAGTAAATTCTACATGAATCATCAAAATGCCACTGCCAGAAATGCTAGTGATTGTATTTCAAAGTGATTTCTCAGCTAAAGAAAGCACGGAGACTTGGATGGATTTGCTTTGAATACTAAAAAATAATGAAATACGCTTTAAAAAGTTATTTCCAAGCTACTGTATAAGTCACATTCTGCGGCGGTTCGCCAGTAGCTGCATTCACCTTGTGTGCATTTATCCCAGTATATATAGGGTGAATGTAATTGTAGCAAACCCTAAAATGTCATGTGGATGAACACCAATAAAAGACTGGCTAGGCTATTTTTTTTCAAGTGAACTTCCCTAAATAGACCCCTATGTATTTTTGGGGCCCCAATACTTCTGTGATCACTCTTCCTGCTCAGTTTTATAAAGGCAGATGTGCTTAAAAAAAGAAAAAAAAACGAATCTCCCATAATACAACAGCAATTTTCCCTGCTCGTAACTGTTTAATAGTTGTTGCCATCCAAGTCCAAGATAGTAAAGGGGGTGGGAAATTCACAGACGCAGAAGTGTTCAAGGTCAGGAAATGGACTGCTCATTGCTATTTTTCACATTCCAAATGCTTAAGTGTAGCAAAGTTAATAGGTTATTTTAGTAATTACAGCAGCTCCTCATTTATGTACATTTTTAATAGACCCGAGTTCTTCCTTGATATGTGTTGATTATAGGGTTGCAACCTGGGACTTGTAGCCAATGTCATTAATAGGAAAAAGATCATAAGGCTGGAATTTTTTCTTTGAAAAGGTGGCAACCTTAGCTGACTGACCTGTGAGATGTCTCAAGCTCTTAACACAAGTTATATTTTTAGAGGCATGACATCACTGCTCACCAGCTACAGAGATATAGATGAGCTATATACTGCTTCCATAATGTGATATAATATCA
>BLSH010235563.1:0-28921 GCA_018402905.1 Glandirana rugosa | reverse complement strand
CGGGTGTTTTATAACTCTGTATAATTTTTTTTTTGTTCATATGGTTACCGACACACTCTGGCCAGATTTACAGATAAGACGTGTTCCATGTCTGTTCAGAACACCCTAGGTACGGACCAAGTAAAATTATTTGCAATTGAACAGGTGCAACCGACACCTGTCCGCCGACGCGAACAGACACTATTACGGGGGACGGCACGATTTGTGTGCAAGTCTGTTATGTGACCGACGTCCCGTCCGGTCGTGGAGGTTCCGTATTTCCCGTTCGAGTCCGGTACACGGGTTAAACCTCTGTGTCTTCAACTTACCCCGTCTGGGTAGTCAGTCATGCACATCCGTACCTTGTGCAGAATAGACATTTAGACCGGTCTCACACAGCCATTGGTATACTTGTTTTTTTTTTAATATGTCTCAATATTTTGTGGGCTACCCCAATTAGAAAAAAAAACAAACAAACAAATAACAGTGTTGGCTACCTCCTCCTCTTCCTCCTCCTCCACCAATGCCACTTCCACCTACACTGCCACGGTCACGGCCTAGTCAACCTCTAGGCTCCTACTCCACATCCACCTCCTCCTCCCATTGTTTTTTGTGATTTTTAAGTTATTTCCCTATCCACATATGTTTGTAGGGCACTTGTCCTACTCCTTACCCCCATTTTGCTTCCTTTTGCAACTTTCTAGCCCTTTCTAGGACTTTTTTACAGCCATTTTAGTGCCCAAAAGTTCGGGTCACCATTGACTTCAATGGGGTTCGGGGTCCGGGGTAAAGTTCGGGTCAAGTTCGGTACCGAACTCGAACTGTTCCGCGAAGTTCGGCCGAACCAGACGAACCCGAACATCCAGGTGTCCGCTCAACTCTATTAAACATGTTTCATTTTGGATAGAGAGTAGACATGTGCAGAACAAACCCATTTGTTTAGTTTTGTTTTGATTTGTTATTTACATGCATTCGTATAGTTAAATTTGTTTAATTAGTTTAATTTGTTTTCTGAATTTGTTATGCTTATTCAAATTCAAAGCAATTCAATTTTTTTCATATTCCATTCGAATTGCATTTGAATTGAATTCCATTCAAAATCAAATTCATTCTATTCGCAATTAAAATTTTGGAAGATGGTTATATTCTTTCTATTCCATTATATTCTACTGTTTTTCTGTTCTATTCTTATATTTTCTATTATATTCTGTTCTTTTCCATTCTATTCGAATTTGAATTTATTCTATTTAAAATTTGGATTACGGAAAACGGTTATATAGTTATATTCTTTCTATCCTATTGTTTGCTATTGTTTATTCTATTCTATTCTATTCTTTTCTATTATATTATTTTATTTTATATTCTATGCTTTTCTATTATATTTTTTTCTATTCTATTCAAATTTGAAATTATTCTATTTAAAATTTGAATTTCAGAAGATGTTTATATTCTTTCTAATTAATTCTATTCTATATTGTATTCGATTCTATTCCTTTATTTTCTATTCTATTTTGTTTTGTTTTACTCTACTCTTTTCATTTCTATTCTATTTTTATTCTGTTCTGTTTTACTCTATTATATTCTATTCTTTTATTTTCTATTCTATTTTATTCCTCTATTTTCTATTCTATTTTATTATCTTCAAAAATTCTAATTTGATTTGAAAACTATTTGAATCTGATTTTAAAACTATTCAAATCTGATTTGAAAACTATTTTAATTCTATTCAAAAACTATTTGAATTAGAATTTTGTCCGAAATTTTGATCCGTTATTTCAGAATCGTTTAAGTTTGTTACTATTGTAATTCAATTTCAATTCAGAACGAAATAAACCACACATGTCTAAGGGTCCTTTCACACATACATTTCATTTCATTTCAGTTCATTTCATCAGTTCAGTCATGTCAAAATGGATGAAGTATTAATTTTTCATACGGTGCTGACCAGTTTTTCATCCGTTTTTCATCCATTTTTCATCTATGGTCATCATTTTTTCATCAGTTTTTTTTACATCCACTACCAATGTAAAAACGGATGAAAAACTGACCATTTGTCAGTTTATATCTGTTTTTCGTCCAGAAGCAGATGAAGACGGATGCAAATGGATGATCATCCGTTGTCATCCGTTTTTCCATATAGATGCATTGATGTCCGTTTTTCATTCGCCAACGGAGGGATGAAAAATGAACAAACTGTCCGTATGTGTGAGGGGGCCTAATAGAGAGTTTTGTGCCATCTGTGAGCCATTGGGGAGATTTACCTACACTATCTGGCCCATAGCCAAAACAGGAAACCCCTGCAAATTAAGGATATCTCTTGATCCCCCCACCAAGGTCACCAGAACTAGTGTTCCCATTGTAAGACTTCCCCTCTATTACTGTTCTGGAGACAACCTAAAATTTGGGATTTTCTTTTACTTTCACTTTGAATGATCATGGTAAATGGACAAATAGAGAGCGTAAATCTCCCTAATGGGTGCAAAGACAGCAATAAAAAGGCTCTAGTCCCTCTCCCCTCTATTCAATGTTAAAAAAGTTTTGCCTTTAGTTATATTTTAAGATGTTGGTCTCAATGACTTCAGTATTCTAATAATAACCAAATCTGCATTTTTACTTATGCTGTATGCACTATTTCATACTTTTTTCTCAAGTATTAAGTAAGATAATAATTGAGCAAAATTTGTACACATTTATATTATACTTTCTAATACAGTACATTAAACTGAAGCTGTTACCATCAGTACAGGGACCATGAAACAGCAGTGGTTCTTTGAATTATACAACAAACACACTGCATTAAGTTTTATCACATTCTTCATTTAATTAACATAACCAAAGATTCAAAACAAGAAAACGTTGGGGATTATGGGTGAAAAAAGGACAACTTTCATCCAGCTTAACTAGAGACCAATTAGAAAATGTACATAACAGTGCAGCACCACATGTGTTCTTAATTTCCGGTATGTAGACAAAGCCAACATTTTATATATTTTAAAGACTTTACAGAAACATTCCCATCAGACCTGGCACCTGAGGAGCTTACAATCTAATGACCCTGCCACAATCCCATACATCCATATCAGGGCTAATTAATTCAAAAGTCAATTAACCTGCTAGCATGTTTTTTAATTGTGGAAATAATCAGGGAAAACACAGGAAGATCATCAAAAACTCTACAAAAATATTTTTCATGACTGTGTCCTGCTCAGTGTGCAGCCAGACTCCAGCACAGCATCATCTGTGAGAATACATGCTGATGCACGCTGGTAGTGCTCACAGACCCACAAATAGTCAGGAAATGGGGACTGCAGGGGCTTCACGGAGCTGGAGGAGGAAGGGTGTGGGTGGACCAAGAAGCTGAGGGAGAAAGGCTGCATCGGGATCAAGGAGTTGAGGAAAAAAGGATGCAGGGAGACCTAAGAGCTGGGAGAGGAAAGTTGCATGGGGGGTCAGGGAGCTGGGGGAGAAAGGCTGCATAGGGGCCAGGTTTCAGGTAGAGGGAAGCTTTCTGGGCAGCCATTGAGCTGGGAAAGAAAGGCTGCAGGAGATCCAGTGAGCTGGGGGAGGAAGGCTTGAAAGGGTTCAGGGAGCTGGGGAATGGAGGCTTCAGGAGGCAATGGAGTTGTAGGAGGAATGTTGCACAGGGGGCAGGGAGCTGGGGGAAAGGCATTAGGGGAGGCAGAGAAGCTGGGGAAGGGAGGCTGTAGGGTGGCCAAAGAGCTACAACACACTCCTCCCACCTACTTTGCCCTTCTACCTTACAAAACACCCCCACCCACCTTGCCCCCCAGGTCACGGAATATCCGTCCAACCCACTTTACCTACCTGGTCACCTCCCACCCACTTTGCCCTATAGCTCCTAGCATATCCCACATCCCAACCCTCAGTTCACAGAACATTCCTCCCACACACCTTGCACCTGCCTCCCAAAGCATTCTTCCCATTTACCCACCCCCTAATTTTAGCCCCTCCACCCACCTCACAATTCATCCTTATCTATTCTACCTCATGTTCCTCCTCATAACACATCTCTCCCATTCACCTAGACCCCCTTCCCCACCTCACGGTACAGCTCCTTCCTCACATGCTGCCCCTCTGTAATACATAGCCAACTGGAAATTGTAAACAAAAGTTTGAATTTGATGCAGCACTCAACTCGACTTCTAGATGCAAGTGTGACCCTTGGGCTCTTTCGAGTTGGACAACACTGATTAAAGTGATTGTAAAGTCTCTTCTTTTATTTTATACTTATCTCCTCCGTTCAGATGGTTTTGCACAGAGAAGCCCTGATCCTCCTCTTCTGGGGTCCCTCTTTGCTGCTCCTGCTCCCTCCTATGAACGCCCCCTCAGCCAGCAGCTTTCTATGGGGGCACCCGAGCCGAGTCAGAGCTCCGTGTATCCATTCAGACACAGAGCCCTGATCCAGCCCTGCCCCCTCTCCCACCTGATTGGCTGACTGACTTTGATTGACAGCTGTGGGAGCCAATGGCACCGCTGATGTGTCTCAGCCAATCAGGAGGAGGGCTTAGACACTTGTGGACATCCCTGCAGAGAGATGGGGCTCAGGTAATTAGGGGTGCTGGGGAGGCTGCTACACACAGAAGCTTTTTTTATCTTAATGTATAGAATGCCTTTACAACTCCTTTAATATATTGCCATGAAAATAAACTCCTGGCTGCTATAGTTTGTTTTACATTTTCACTCCTCTCTGCTGATTATGCAGTAGAATACATTTGGAGGCTTTATACTTATATTTAAATGATATATACCCAACTCTATCACTCACAGTAGCTCAGTGATTGGCACAACTGCCCTCCAGTTCTGGGGTTCTCTGTTCAGATCCGACCAGGACACAATCTGCATGGAGTTTGCACATTCTCTTATGTGGGTTTCCTACCACACTCCAGAAACATTCAGGTAGGGTAATCAGCTCCTGTCTAAACTGGGCCTAGTATGTGTTTGCATGTACAGTATGTGAGATAGAGAACTTAGATTGAAAGCTCCTTGACAACAGGAACTGCCGTGAATGTACAATATGTAAAGTGCTGTGTAAATATAAAGCACTATATGAATACCTGTAATAAAAATAAAATAAGTATTCTGTTTGCGTGCACTAAAAGTTAGTTTGAATGTATTTTTTACTGAAATTATAAATCTGATAAACAGTATCACAATTACAATTTGACAAATTGCAAATGCCACTATTTAATTCTACTGGGTCTCTGCTTTCAGAAAATGTACAATGTTTTGGAAATGGGCTGCCTGTTGCTTACTTGATGTTTTCACTACCACAGCCTTCCCATGGTCCAGGGCCCTGTAATAAGTTTCACACACATACACATTGTTTCAGCCATAAACATAATAAACATTTACATCACATACCACTGCTGTCCATAGTGAGACCAGTACATGCACAAGTTTTTGTTTTTTAAAGAAATAGTTACCCTATAAGTGATACTATTATTAAGGCATCCCAATTTTAAAGCTGATGTTTATTCTGCTTATATTTTGCTTTCCCTGAACCCCCCAGCATCAACATACTTATCTATGCAATGCAAGCAGATCATGGCTGGTAGGAGGGCGCTATACAGAGCTTCCTGAAATTGAAAGATCTGAAGTCCAATGAATGAAAGGGGAGGGCAAGGGAAAATAAAACTGGGTAGGAGAGGGATATATGATGCTGCATGTCCTCCAACCTGGAAATGAAGCAGGCTCTGACTTGCTACTGCTTCTAATACACACTGCGTGAAGCTCACAGTGTGCAGTAAAATCAAAGTAAGCTATTTTAATATAGAACAAGAGCTTGTAAAATTGTGCAAGATGGATGGTAAGGCTGAAACCTTGAGTATTATCACTGAAATGAGACACACATCAGTGTAGACTTGCTACAATCTAGTTTTCCTAGAACTCACATCACCCCCCTAGTTTCAGTATACATTTTTGGCACCTTCATAACATGCTAAAAACTCTTTGTTATGTGTCTTTTACATATTATATATGTATATGTAGCATTATCATTGCAATGCAAAAAAATACCAGAAATCCAGATAGTAAATGTTTGGCTGTTTGTTGCTTATTCATGCCATACTTTCTTCTCTGCTGGCAGGTGTATACCTATGGCTCAGTCTGTGGTTAGCCATTGAAACAGGTATAGTTGTAGAAAGAATAGACAAAATGGGATAATACTAGGAAGGGTGGAAAAAGTTGATGCTGAGTGCAGGGAAGAGTTTCATGGCACACAACTGAGAAGATAAAAGATTTATATTGCCCTATATGCTGCAGGCATATTGCCTAATAAACATTTTTATTACCAAAACAGCATGTTATGAAATTTTCTCTTTTTTGTGCTTTGTTTATGTCTCTTATAGTTTTTCTTTTATTATTTATGCTTGGTACACTGCCAATTGAATATGATGGAGATGAATTAAAGGGATAGTAACGGATGTTCAGTTTTTTTCCTTTAAATGAATGATCACATACTTTATAGAAACATCCATGACCTCATTGAATTACATCTATAGGGATTGTAAGAAATGCAAATTGAAGGGTGATATGTCATTGTACTTTGTTCAATTTATGTATAGTAATGACATTGGTATCCCTTACTGACATGACTTGTGGCCTTGGGGACAATGTAAAGGGCTCTTAAAAGGGAACCTTTTTAAAGACATACTAGTGAAGAATGCTTATTCCTTAGAAGGTTAAAATGCAGAAACACAAAAAAGACAAAGATACAGAAGAGCAATGGCTGAAAAAAACCCCATTTTTTTTATTTTACAGTGCTCTTTTTTAATATCCTCACTAATTATTTTATTTAATATTTTTTATGAATTTTGTGTGATTTCTGTGTATGGATGACAGTTCATGTGGATGTGGGATGTGGTTGTTTTATCTAGGAAAGGGGCTAAGTGCATGTGGGATGTGGTTGTCAGTAATGAGGTGAGGGCTCTATAGGGTGAAGCCTGATCAACAGCCTTGACTGTCACTACAGAAGGTGACTGTTAAGTCTATGCAGTTAGGAAATGAGACATGCCTGTCATTCTGCAGGTTGGGACTGGAATGTTCTGTTAATCTGGGAAGTAGGACATGGGATGAAGGTACAGTAACATTCGGTTGACAAGTGGTAACATTTGGTTGCTAAGCTGGGAATAATTGTTTATGGAATCTGTAGATTTCAGGGAAATTAGGGAATGGCAATGTGGCCTTCAATGTGAGCATTGCTATGTTCTGGTTTTGCAGGCTATGTCTTTTAGATAGGGTGGGGATGATGTGACTATCTGAGTAGGAGAGATAGACATGACTCATATGGGAAGCAGGAATGGTAGTGTGGCTGATAAGGATTGCTATGTTATAGATGACTGTGAGATTCTCCTATCCCATCTCAGGTAGGTGTTCACTGACACCAATGGTCATGCTAGCTGTTTGTAAGGGGGACATTCTTCCCATTGCTCACTGATGTAAGAGACATTCTTACCACTGCCCCTTAATCTATGGGGGGGGGGGGCACTACACTGACTAATGGGTATTCTTCCCACTGACCAACAATGTAACATGGTATTCTTTGTGCTAATCCCAAGCATAAGGTGGCCCATCTCTCATTGGCCACCAATGTGTTTCACCATGGTATCCTCCAAGGTGAAAGGGTTGAAAAGGCTGTCCTGGATGCTGCTTCCGACCAGGCTGATGCTGGTTGGTGCTGGAACATGAACTCTTTGCTGGTTAAGCTGATCTCCTTTTTCGGGAAGTGTTCAGACTTCTTATCTGCCTTTGGCTCCTCACTGGTTTCAATGCCACAAAAAGTAAAGTGCTAGGTGGAGAAGTGACTGAGTTGCTTTTTAATCAACTACTTCTCTTTCTCTGGCTTCATAGTGCTATTTCTAGAAATTTTAGGTTGTTTGGCCAGTAAAACTGCTCTTGAGCTATTGATAGGTGTGTTTTTATATTTATAGCAATAATGACATATCATTTCACTATTTATTTACAAATATTGTTATGCAAAATACATTTCATATTTAGTGGCTTTCTGAATTATAGTTTTCATGATCATATGTCATATGCAGGGTACACTCTCTGATGGTTCTCCTTGTGTCAGGTAGAGCAATTAGCATGTTAAATGCCTGCTGAGAAAATCAATTACAGGATAAACCACCTGCTGAGTATATTGGTTTTCCAGTCTATTGGTAATTTAATGAGGTAAAGAGTAATGTGCAATAATAGCTATGTGTAGTGGGATTGTAAAGCTTTGGTCATACACAGCACAACAACAGAAATTATGCTGCAGACTTCGAGCATCATTTGCATTTTTCATGCCATTTCTGCTGAAGGGGGCTTCCAGATTCTGATAAGGTACCCCCCACACCCCCACAACCACTGGGTCAGGGTTGTGGGGAAGAAGCCCTTGTCCCCATCAACATGAGGATAAGGTGCTTTGGCCCTCTGCCCCTAAGCACCCCCCCCCAAGTTGAGGGCATTTGGCCTGGTATGGTGCAGAAGGGGAGTGCGCTCGCTTGTCCAACCCCTTTCCTGGCCTGATAGGCTGCATGCTCAGATAAGGGTTTGGTTAGGATTTTGGGTGGATCCCATGCCGTTTTCGGCATGGGGTTACCCTTTAAATCCATACAGTACCAGACTCAAAGGGCCTGGTATGGATTGGGGGGACCCCATGCTGTTTTTTTCTGCATCTTTTATTAATTTGTATTTATCATTGTATCATTATCATATTCCATATGTGGACCCATATATCCATAAGTCAAAAGCATGTTTGTCCTTTCAGTTGGGATCAACATAAGTAATGACTGTCTCTCCTTAAGCAATACATCTTTAAATGGTAACCAAAATGGCCAGCCCTCTTCCTGAATCCACTCCTTGCAGTGTGAGATGCAAGTACTCAATAGAACAAAAATTGAACCTTGTATAAAGAAGACTCCACATTTATTAAAAAGCAAATAAAATGCACTCACATTTTAATGTATGTATATATTGCACACAGATAAACGCATGTAAAATGGACTCTAGCCCCTTAAGGAGCATGAAACATTGGCTTCATCTTCCCAATTATGGTCAACATCACTTCTGGTCTTTTGGCTCCGTCCGACGCGTTTCATCAGTACTATGTGACTTTATCAAGGGAGAGAAGGTCATTGTTATCGCAGGTTTTTATTGATAAAAGGGTAGGTGGGTGGCATTGGATCTCTAACCTAGTTCCACAGGAGAAAATGGATTGGAATGAATTTGAACTGGCCAGGCAGCTTGCATATACAGAAGGGTCTCTGAAAGCACTCCAGATTTCAACCAGAAGGAACAGTTGAAGTGCCACACTCACAGGTTAGTGTCCTAAATAGATTTATTACATTAGAATAGTCTACTATTAATACAGGTGGATTTTACAATTTAATGTCTATTGATTAATCTTTGTATAATCAATTGCATTACATTTATTGTAAACATTCAAAGCATCTTATGTCTTAGCTATATACAGTATATTTATTTATTGTTTACTTTAAGCTTTGAACCCCCACCAAATGTGTTGGATACTCTTGTGGAAAGATAAATTGGACTTTAACTTTTGAGTGTGACATTAACCACTTAAGGACCGGAAGGATTTCCCTCTGTAGGACCAGAGCACTTTTTTCAATTCGGCACTGCGTCCCTTTAACTGACAATTGCGCAGTTGTGCGACGTTATACTCAAACAAAATTGATGCCCTTTTTCCCCCCACAAATAGAGATTTCTTTTGGTGGTATTTGATCTCCTCTGTGTCACTTCTGATCACCGCTATTAACAAAAATTTGTGACAATTTTGAAAAAAAAACAATATTTTTTACTTTTTGCTATAATACATATCCAAAAAAATATATAAAAAAATAATTTATTCATCAGTTTTGACCGATATATATTCTCTCTTATATTTGTGGTAAAGAAAATCGCAATCAGCGTTTATTGATTGGTTTGCGCAAAAGTTGCCGCGTTTACAAACCATGAGAGTTAATTTATGGCGTTTTTACTTTTTTTTTTTTTTTTACTAGTAATGGCGGCAATCTGCGATTTTTACCAGGATTGCAATATTGCAGCAGACATGTAGGACGTTTTTGACACTTTTTGGGACCAATGACATTTATACAGTGATCAGAAATTTAAATATCCACTGATTACTGTATAAATGTCATTGGCAGGGAAGGAGTTTACCTGCAGGGGCAGTGAAGGGGTTAACTGTGTTCCCTGTGTGTGTTCTAACTGTATGGGGGCTGGGCTGCCAGGGGCAAAAGAGATCTAACTGATCCCAGTGACAGGGATCAGTAGATCTCTTACATGCCGCATGACAGAGCGGGGAACCGCCTTGTTTACATTTTCTTCTCACCAGCGGACATCGAGTCCACCCGACCCGCGGCTAAACTGTTGGAGAGTGCGGCGGGCATGAGAGCATGCCACCGCCGGTGAGCGTGAGCTGGCGTTTATAGATGGTGATCCACACTACAGCACCACTCTGCAGCAGTAAATGTACGAGCCGGTCCAGAGCCGGTTAATACACTTCCTTCAGGTTTCTATTGTTCTCTGTTTTCCCCTAATGGAGAGTAGTGTTGGGTGAGCGGGTGGGCCCAAACATCACCCGTTTTGCCCATTCGATGAACACCCCAATTTGCGGGGAGCTTTGTGGGACTGAATAAACATACGTTGGATCTTTGGTGGAATGCAGCCGATTTTCTCAATTTTTTGGATTTCCTGAGGTGGCAAGCCAGGGCTGGCACCCAGCTCCTTGGATTTTCTGATTCATCTCACCTGGAGCAGCTATACCTCCCTTGGCTTCATTCTAAGCCCCGATTGGGCAAAGCCTTGCCCAATCAGGGTATAGTGAATAGTTGGTTGTTTAAGGACCGGGAAGCCAGCCGCTTTGTCCTTAACAACGGCTGAGTCATCAGCTGTCAACGGGCTTCCCCACTGACAGCTGAATGAAAAAAAAACATTTCTGGCAGTAGAAAAATGTGAAAAACAAGGTGTGGGGGTACTCCCCAATCCATACCAGGCCCTTTGGGTCTGGTATGGATTTTAAGGGGAGCCCCACGCCAAAATGAAAAATAAAAAGGAAGTCCCCTCCAAAATCCATCCTGACCCAGCATGCACTAATAGGTGATGTCACACGGGGTTGGTGCCACCAGGTGACATCGCCAGGTGGCTGTGCCCCTTACCTATTTAAGAGCTGTCAGATAGCAGAGCAGGCACATGGCAGTTAGACTTCGAAGCAAGCAGAGAATCTTTTCTTTTTTTTTTCTGGTCCAGGGTGGAGGCAGGTGTCATGATTGAGAAAGGATCTACATCGGTGGACATTGTATTTTTATTTTTGATATATGAATAATAATGAATTGTCAGAAACTGTGTGTGTGTTTTTATTTATTTTTGACACGTTTTTGGTGAATGGGTAGGGGTAGAACGTACCCCATACTCATTCACATATGGGGGGACCTGGAGCTGGGGCAACCCTTGTTAAAGGGGGCTTCCAGGTTCTGATAAGCCCCCCACCTACAGACCCCCACAGCCACAGCCCATGGTTGTCAGGAACAGGCCCTTGTTCTCATCAACATGGTGGCAAGGTGCTTTGGGGGGAGGGGGCAGAGCCCCATGGCATTTTTTTAAATTTTGGCATGGGGTTTCCCTTAAAATCCATACCAGACCCAAAGGGCCAGGTATGGATTGGGGAGACCCCCACACCTTTTTCTTTTTTACATTTTTTTATTGTTGACAATGGCATTGTATTGCCGGCAATTTAAATGTTATTTTTTTTATTTATTATGTCAGTTTTGCTGCAAAAGACTAAGACTAAGGCGACCCCCCAGGCACTATATTTAAATTATTTTTTAATTTCTATTGTTTCACTTTAAGCATCATTAAAATCCCTGCTCCTGTAAAAACAATCTTTATTAAAAAAAAAAAATGTTCATTGATACATGTTCCCCAGGGCAGTACCTGGGCCCCATACCCTTTTTATGGCCAATAACTTGCATAGAAGCCTTCAAAATGTGGACTTTTGATTTTTCAAGATATACTGCTGCAGGGTGGCCCTCCTGCACGAAATCACATACTTGTACATGGTTTCATGCACTGGGTCTGGGGCGTGCGCCGCCAGTGACCCGCTCCCACTGTGATTGACAGCAGGAGCTAATCAGCTGTCCACTGGCACCTCGCAATCATTCTCATGAGAGGCAGAACGGCGGTTTGCCTATGTAAACAAGGCAGACCACCGTTCTGTGAGAGGGGAAGATGAATATCTTGTGTTTCTGCTAAGCAGGAACATAGATCTCTGTCTTCCCCCAGTCAAAGCATCCCCCACACAGTTATAAAGCACTCCCTAGAAGCACATTTAAACCTTTGATGTTATAAACCCCTCCCTGCCAGTGTCATTAGTACCGTGACAGTGAATTTTTTTTAGCACTTATCACTGTATTGGAGTCACTGGTCCCCAAAAAGTGTCACTTAGTGTCAGATTTGTCTGAGGCAATGTCGCAGTCCCGCTAAAAATCACTGATCGCCGCCATTACTAGTAAAAACTATTTTTTAAAAATTCCATAAATATATTCCATAGTTTGTAAACGCTATAACTGTTGCGCACATAATAGTTCATAGCACAAAAAATAAAAACCGCAGAGGTGACCAAATACCACAAAAAGAACGCTCTATTTGTGGGGAAAAAAAGGAAATCAATTTTATTTGGGTACAACGTCGTGCATCAGTAAAGTAACGCAGTGCCGAATCACAAAAAATGGCCTGGTCAAGAAGGGGGTAAACCTTCCGGGGCAGAAGAGGTTAATAGAGTTCACGGCTCGGTCCAAACTTTTTACATGTTCGGGAGTTCTGGTGCAAACCAAACCGGGGGGGTGTTCGGCCCAACTCTATTGGAGAGTTTTCTACTCTTCCCATTGGGGCAGAGAGAGAAGGGGAATCTCTTTAGTGGGAACACATACAAAAGCTGATTTGGAGTCAGGAAGGGTTAGAACTTAAGAACTGACAATGTTTTTTTGTTGTTGTCTGTGTCTTCCTGCCTGGGTGACAGCCACATTTTTTCCTGGTGTGAAGGGAGTGAAAATCTCCTCAGTGGGAAACAGAAAGAAATAAAAACCTAACAGAAATGTTGACTCTTCCCCGCTGTATCCAATAAAAAACAAAATACGCTGAAGTTCAGCTTTAACTCTCCAGCATCTACCAACAATGAAAATTTCAGTTTTGGATAGAGTTACCCTTTAACATCATCTGCATTACAGTTTGCATGCAGATTATTATTAATTAGAGTTATTCTTTAAAAGTGGCTCTGATGAACCCTCTTGACAGGAGTGCAGGCAATATTTCATGGCACGCTTTAGCTTTTTTTTCTGAGAGCACTCTACACATCCCCATAAATTACATTTGACAAATACTCCGCTCATATAAATAAATTAGTGACAAACATTTCAGTGTTTGTCAAGGAAGACGGAAAATAATCCATAGCAACCTTTCAGATATTTGCTTTGATCAATCTGCAGCATATCAAGCTAATTAAAAAGAAGGGTCCCTACTGGTTACTCTGTGTTTTCTTTTAATTGACAAACAAGTAACTAATTGTCCTGATTTTTCTTCATTTTACACTTACACCACATTAATAGGAAGTCCTTTAAGTGCCGAGGCAGAAAACCAAGTCGATGCTAGCTTCTGTGACCCTGCCACATCTTGTCACTATGAGGTTTTCTGTCACTAATGAGTCCTCAGGCCAAGCACAAGTCCTTACTGGTACTCTCTGGATAGAATGCAGTATAATCATTGTACTCCCTGTGGGACTGCAGGCTCTGAACATGTCAGATCTCTTGATACTACTGCTGGGATTTTGTATTTCCCTTGTAATATGCAGTGGAGGATTTTTCTGAACACTCTAATAAACAAGGAATTGTACAACAGCTCTAGTAAGTAAACAGGAGCAATGTGAATTTGCTTGTTATAACAATGGAGGTCACAGCTATACACAAAGATGGTTTGTAGGGTCATAGCAAGAAACTTTCTATATGCCATAAGATGTACAAAACTAGCATTGTCCATATGTTTAACCACTCCAGGTCCGCGCTATAGCCGAAATACGGCTCCAGCGCGGACCTGAAATGCCGGGAGGACGTCCATGGACGTCCTCCACTGGGCATGCTCCTGCGCGCCCCCTGGCGGCAGCGGCGGCGCGAGCATGCCCTTGGGTCGGGCGGACTCGATGTCTATCAGTAAGATCTGTTATGTCCCGGCCAGCCCTGCCCCCCCACAGTTAGAACACACCCAGGGAACATATTTAACCCCTTCACTGCCCCCTGCTGGTTAACCCCTTCACTGCCAATGACATTTACACAGTAATCAGTGGACATTTAAATTTCTGATCGCTGTATAAATGTCATTGGTCCCAAAAATGTGTAAAAAATGTCCGACATTTCCGCCCCAATATCGCAGTCCCGATAAAAATCGCAGATCGCCGCCATTACTAGTAGAAAAAGAAATAATAATAAAAACGCCATAAATCAATTCCCAGTTTGTAGACGCAATAACTTTTGCACAAACCAATCAATATACGCCGATTGCGATTTTTTTTTTTTACCAAAAATATGTAGAAGAATATATATCGGCCAAAACTGATGAATAATTTTTTTAATGGATTTGTACTTTAGCAAAAAGTAAAAAATATTGTTCTTTTTTGCAATATTGTCGCTCATTTTTTGTTTATAGCGGCGATCAGAAATGACGCAGAGGGGATCAAATACCACCAAAAGAAAGCTCTATTTGTGGGAAAAAAAGGACGCAAATTTTATTTGGGTACAACGTTGCACGACCGCGCAATTGTCATTCAAAGAGCGACAGCGCTGAAAGCCAAAAATTGGTCTGGGCAGGAGGGGGGTTTAAGTGCCCGGTAAGGAAGGGGTTAAAGGAGAATTACAGCCAAAGCTTGTTTGGTTGTACTTCTCCTGTGGATTGTAGGAATGCAGTTCGTTCTGCACTCCTATAACCCATGTTCAGCAGACAGCGGGCTGAAGCCTGCTGTCAGCTGAAGTCACAGAGCCAGTCCAGGTGCAGGCAAGACTGCGACAATGAAATCGCCCAAATTCCTGGACTGGCACCCGGCTCAGTCTCTCAGTAAGCCGCTGGGAGCCTGAGCCAGCTGCTCCCACCCCCCCCACAGCCCAGTGCTCCAGTGAGCGAGGGGGGGGGACAGAGCCGAGAGCCTGTGACTGACAGTCACCAGCCCTGAGAAGCACATGATCTGCAGTGTTTAATCACTCAGTTCTCAGTGTTAGAGCCATCGGGGGACAGATGCATCTACCTAGGTAATATGATTCTAAAAAAACCAAAAAACCCATACTTCTCTTTTAAGTTAACCAGTGACGGCCCATCCATACGGGGCGAAGGGGTGCCACCCCCTAATCCATGCACCCGGCCCTAATCTACATGCAAGGCTCTGTACACATGGATTGCAATGGGTTTTTTTTAAGCACTTGATTAGAGCCTGAGGCTCTAATTGGCTTCAAAAAAGGGTGGACACGGGGCACAGAGCACTGCACCCTGAGCCCACCCAGTTGTGTGACAATAGCAAATTAATATTCGCTATTGACTTCCTGCTTCTCCAGTCAGGAAGTGGGTCTTAAGACTCGATTGGTCAACAGGAGAAGCGATCGTATTGGCCGGTACCGGGGGCGGGGAGGATGTATGGTGAGATCAGAGAGATGGCCGCCGTAATCGGAGTCATCTCTCAGCTCTGCATCACCGACAAGAGCTCAAACACGTGAGTACCACCCACGGGGGTCAGAGAATCCACTTGCCGCCCCTGGCGGGGGGGTCGGATGGTTTGTTTACCACCTGCATCCCCCCTCAGCTGGTGCATCAGCTGCCACTGAAGTTAACTGTAAGGAATCATCTGGGGCCATTGGAATGCCTATGTGCGGGCACACGTAGCGCGTGCGCGTTTGTGTGCGCCTATGCACCGGCATTGGCGCCAAAACACCCATTTAAGTAGACAGCACCCTGCAATCAGTGCTGTCCATTCTACAGCGTTTGTGTGTTCCTGAGTGACCTGTTATCTTGATTATCTGTTCCTGTGACCCGGCTTGTCTTGACCCTGCTTTGATCTCCACCTGCACTGACCTCGGCTTCCACGACCACTCTTCTGCCTGCTCCCTTGTGCCTTGCTGCCCGCCTGTTAACAAACTCTGCCTGTGCCCGACTACTCTCCTGCCTGACCCTCCTGCTGTACTGCACCGCCAGCCTGTTACCGACCCGGCCTGCACCACTACGCCTCTGCTTGCACGAGCTCATCAAGGACCTGCACATCACCACCAGTGACCCAGTCCGACCATCGTGCCTCCCTGCACTCTTGAGCCTCCTGTTTACTCTATCAAGGGTTCCCGAATCAGGGTTGTAAGAGAGGTTGCCCACTGCATAAGTCAGATTCCACCACCAGGTACGTGACATTAACCATAAAAATTGCAAATTACATTTGGTTTATGAAGCTTATTTTGTAGTCACTAGAGCCTTAGGCTGTAGAGGGGGCTGGAGCGGCTGGCTCACGCTCTAAGCTACTGACTTAGAGGCTGAGCCAGGTGTTGATTCAGGCATGTGGGTGGATCCCGACCATATGGTCATGATCTTCTCCAGCCTGGACTGACTCTGTGACGTTAGCCGACAGCGGGCTGAAGTCCCCTGTCTGCTGGGAAGGGGTCACAGGAATGTACTGCACTCCTATAATCCACAGGAGAAGTACAGCCAAATGAGCTTTGGCTGGGCTTCTTCTTTGAACATTAATAACAGAGAATGACACCCCTCTATCAATAAGTGGCAGAGAACATAGATTTTGTGCTAACCTTTTTTTTTTTTTTTTATATTCCAGCTCCCCTATGTACCAATACAGCATTAATGTACTTCTTTTGCAAAAATAAAACAGCTTTCCCTTAATTCTACACAGGATTACCTCACTCTCTTCATAGCTGTTTAAACACACAGCTCGATTACTTCTGCCTTACTTCCTGGACAGATTTTAGGTCATGACACAGGAAGGAGTTGACCAGCTGACTTCATTAGCACACATCCTGCAGCTGGTCGACTCCTTCCTGTTTCATGACCTAAAGTCTGTACAGGAAGTAAGGCAGAAGTAATCGAGCAGTGTGTTTAAAGAGCTATGAAGAGAGTAAGGTAAGCCTGTGTAGAATTAAGGGAAATCTGTTTTATTTTTGTAAAATAAGTACATTAATGCTGTATTGGTACATAGGGGAGGTGTAATTTAGAAAAAAAAAGAATTTAGCATAAATACTACATCCCTACAATTTTAAACACAGATAATGAAAAGTGGTAGGTCCAGAATGTCTACTATCTCATCTCTAAAGTCTACAGTATTTACCTGCCCTCTAGCAATGTGGACT
Organism: Glandirana rugosa; assembly: GCA_018402905.1. NCBI lineage: Eukaryota > Metazoa > Chordata > Amphibia > Anura > Ranidae > Glandirana > Glandirana rugosa. The sequence continues at coordinate 11,543 of BLSH010235563.1, read as the reverse complement.
CCCTTGCCAGCACTTCCATCTTTGCCATTTTTTCCTCCAGGTTCCCTGTCTTCAGCTATCTTGATTGGTCAGCCTAGAATCAAGTAACTGCATTTGTACAAAAGTTAAATCATTCCAGCACCAAGGAACGCCAATATTGCACATTGAGCATCACAGGAAGCATTTATTGCAGAACAGACATATTATTTTGCTTCTTTTACAAAAAGCCTTCCTGCTAGCAATTTTTATCCAATTCCCCTCACACCTGTTTACTCACAAAGGACCACATTTTTACCATTTTGCTATGGACCTGTTTATTTGGCAATAACTTTATAATTACTTAAGATAACAAGGTAATACATATATTGTTTTTTTAAGAGCAAAGAGGGGATTTTTTTTGTGATATTGTCTTACAACAATGATTTTTGTTTCCCAACAATAATAGACAATAAAACGTAACAAAACGAATCAAAATGCACTTATTTTTTTGCCAGTGCTAGTTTAATAAGGATAAATAGTATTACTGCAGATAAAAAGTGCACATTTTAATCTATAATTTGTCCTGTTTAAATTGACACGTAAATTATGATTCTGATACAAAGCATTGAAACGTTATTTACAATTTTTTTTTCAATTTGGGCTTTTTTAAATGTGAAATGTGTTAAATGTGTAAAAATGTTACTGAACAAAACAAACAAAAGCATAATATTTTAAATATTATTGGTTTCAAAAATAGAAAGAAACAAAAAAAAAACCAGCAGAAAATAATATTTGAATGGAGAAGGAGAATAAGGTGTCAATTAGGGCTGATTAGTGAGAACTGAGGGTCCGTAAGGGGGTTATAAAAAGGAACATTCTATTAAAAAAACAAGAAAACAATACTTTTTTTACTTGGCGGGTTGCTTTAACAGACATCATCTGCAGATTAATCTGCAGATGAATGAACATAATAGATACAAAAATAACGTTACTTTGTATCTCTATTTTACACCTGAACATTGTTGTTGATAAACACTGAGTTTGTTTTTAACAGCAGCAGCTGCAAGAGCTGCTCTGTGTAAACAGCAACTCCGGCTTTGGTTAATCAGAGTCCAGAATTGCTGTGTAGGGGAAGAGTGATCCTGGCAGCAGGGCAGCAGACTAGAAATGCTACACATATCCTGTACTATAATGATTATTTTGGGTGTGTGTAGCACATCCAAAGTCTGAAATTAGTTAAAGGAAAGTTTATTGCTTAGCTGTTATGAGGACCCTCTTGCTTCAATAAGTCAGTGACAGGTAAGGTAACAATTGTGTGTTAACCACTTAAGGACCGAAAGTATTTCCCACCTTAGGACCAGAGCACTTTTTGCGATTTGGCACTGCGTTGCTTTAACTGACAATTGCGCAATCGTGCAATGTTGTTCCCAAACGAAATTTGCGTCCCTTTTTCCCCCACAAATAGAGCTTTCTTTTGGTGGTATTTGATCACCTCTTTGTCATTTCTGGTCATCGCCATAAGCATAAAAAGAGCAACAATTTTGCAAAAAAGAACAATATTTCTTACTTTTTGCTAAAATACATATCCAAAAAAAAAATATAAAAAAACAAATTTATTCATCGGTTTTTGCCGATTTATATTCTTTCTCATATTTTTGGTAAGAAAAAAAATCGCAATCGCCTTTTATTGATTAATTTGTGCAAAAGTTATCATGTTTACAAACCATGAGAATTAATTTCTGACGTTTTGACAATTTTTTCTTTTTTACTAGTAATAGCAGAAATTAGTGATTTTTATCGGGACTGTGATATTGGGGCGGACATGTTGGACATTTTTTACACTTTTTTGAGACCAATGATCTTTATACAGCCATCAGAAATGTAAATATCTACTGATTACTGTATAAATGTCATTGACAGGGAAGGAGTTAACCTGCAGGGGGCAGTGAAGGGGTTAACTGTGTTCCCTGTGTGTGTTCTAACTGTGAGGGGGCTGGGCTGCCAGGGGCACCAGAGATTTAACTGATCCTGAGTACAGGGATCAGTAGATCTCTGACATGCCGCCTGTCAGAACGGGGAACGGCCGTGTTTACATCTACGGTTCCCCGTTCTGGTTCTGTCATAGGCCTTTGGAGGTCGCTGGCAGACATCGAGTCCGCCCGACCTCAGAGATGACTATAAGTGGCGATTTTCGGGAGAGAGTCACACTGTCGCCGCTTATAGTCATTACGCGGTCGGGAAGTGGTTAAAAGATGTTGACTTTTATGATCTGCATGTTGGTTCCAGGTTGGGTAAGTAAAAATTATTGAAGCCATAGGGGCAGTATAACAGCCATTCAAATCCCCAGAATACTCTCTTGCTGCTTGGGGTAACCTGAAACACCTCCTCCCTGGAGTACTACCAGGCCACATTCTTCATAAATGTGATAATCACTGTATGATAGCAAAGGATTGTCCAAAGCTACAGGAAATTCATAATTCAGTGAGTTTTATCAGTGTACTATATAGCAGTGTTTATCTTGACGAACACTTTGGGTTTGCATCATTCTTATCCATAACTGCCAGTCAATTAGCTATTACAGAAGGAAGTCAGCAATAGTAGCCCTATATTTCTCTCTTGACAATTTTACTTTAAAATGAAATCCTGCCTAAAAGGTGACACATAGTGATGTCCATTCTTATCGTTATTAGTTAGAGAACATCCTCTGTGCCCCTGTCTGGTTGAGGCTGTCTTTACACTGATGGGAATTGGATGTGGGTTTCCCTGCATCCAATTCGCATGACAGGAGACTGTGAGATGCTGATGAAGGAGCATGGACAAGGCATCTAAGAGATGCCTGATGAAGGAGCGTGGACGGCTGGATGCTCCAAAAGCGAGCTTGCCTTGCCACACCCCCTGACCTTCAGGCCCCGCATGTGGACGCGTTGACAGCTTGCCTGGCTAACCTCTCTTCTGGACTGGAGCCTAGGACACCCCCGGAGCAGCTGGACCAGGGATTCATGCTCAGCAAGGTAAAAATGGACATCTGTGGCTACTAATTGTAATAAATGCCTGTTTATCTTCACTAACATGCAGGTTTATTACGAATAAACCCGAATTTTACTAATCTATGCTGCACTCAGATTGGTGCCACTCTGCTTTCTCCTCTCTTTATTACAGAGTCTGCTTCTTCTCTGACAGCTGGTCGCCTATATCCCTAATCAGAGCCATTTGGTCTGATTCAGGCACCTATGTGGACATTCCCTCACTGGACTTTTCAGTTGCCCTTTTCCCTGTGCTACCACCCACCCCCCCCCCCCTCCCCCACCCCCTAGCTGTATACCAGTGCTTCAGTTATGACCCTTATCTCTTTATCTGTGACCACTACAGTGTGATATTTAGAATTTATGTTTGTTCCAGTCCAACATTTCTTGGTGTGTTCCTGATTCATTTTCTCTTTGGTTTGTGGTGCCTAGAGCAAGGTAAACCCTTGTGAGGGGGTTTCCGATGATTCCTCTTACATGTGGGTCATCCTCCAACACCTTGGTGAGGTGCAGATCCTTAAAAGGTTGTGTGCAAAACTTCCAGCTCCCAGGCTCTATCTGTTCTGGTGTGCTTCCTCAAACTCCTTAGCATGACACAGATCTATCGAGGGCTGTGTGCCATGCTTCCAGCAGCTTGATCCTCTCTGTTCTGGTGTGCTTCCTTCAACATCTTGGGAAAACAAAGGTCTAGCAAGGGATGTGGTCCACAGCTCCACTTCCTAGGTCCTATTCTGTACCTTCACACAGGCGTGCCCTGACATGAACACATTGTACAGTAGAGTGCAACACGCTGTGTATTGTGGTGCACTAAGTTGCTGAGTTACTTGACATCTCAATTATAATGAATAGGCTGTCTTAACCTAAGGCATGATAACATGCACATTAACGCACTGCCACCATCACCAAAGTGTGAATAAGCTCTAAAACAAGGATGAACATATGGCCATGCTGTTAATGTTTCTAGAGAGCACTGTTATCAGAAATGCCTTTGAAACATGGCTGCATATGTGAATACCTGTGTTTGGGCACCCTAAGCTCTTCATCCTAACCATATTGTGGCCTTAATTTCAAGAGATATTCTCAGGTTTTGACTTGTTTGTGGTGTTAAATACAGTATTAGTGTAATCTCATGTAGAAAAAGAACAAAAAAAATATATATAATGTAAAAACCAACATCTTGTCCATTCAGAGCAAAGTGACAGAGTCTCTTTAAAAGGGAAATAGGGCTAAAGCTCTTTTCGCCCTACTTCTCCTGTACGTCACAGGAGTGCACTTCATCCTATACTCCTGTATAGAATGAAGCCAGCCTCTTCCCTCCTCTCTACAGCCCAGTGCTCCAGTGAGTGCTGGAGGGGCAGAGCAGAGAACTGGTGACTGACAGTCACTGGCTCTGTGCTCACTGAAGACTGGTCCAGAGTCTGGAGAGATCCAAACTTTAATGTCAAAATCCACCCAGAATTCTGACTGTAAGCTGGCTCAGTCTTTGAGCACATCGCTAAGAGCATGAGACAGCTGCTTGCACCCCCTCTACAGCCCAGTGCTCCAGTGAGTGGTGGAGGGTCAGTGCAAAGAGCCGTTGACTAACAGTCACCGGCTCTCTGCTCACTGAAGACTGAGAACCGAGCAATCAGTGGTCTTTGATTGTTTGGCTCTACATCTTAGGGGTGAAGGGGGACAGATGCAGCATCAGATTGATGCTGCAACCACCTAGGTGAGTATTTAGGTTTGTTTTTTTCAAAGCCCATACTTCTCTTTTAAAGCTCACCCCACATCCACTTATCATCATCTTCAACATGTTCCTCCTCTGCTCCATTCCTCTGCAGTCCTTAGCCTGATTCAAATGGTGTGAGAAATTACATAACATTGATGATCTCATCCCCTTGTCACACGACAGTGTCCAGGCTCCCCCAGACGTGGAACTGATGAATATTTTTTGGCAGCATCTATAGAGCAACAGAACATCAGAAGAGCTTGAAAAGGTAATCACTTTGTACTAAAGGGGTAGAGTGACAAAGTCTCTTTAAATAATAGCTAGCAGTAGTAGTTAGTCACTTTTACCTGGACATGTTCTGCAATGTTGAAGAGGTTTCATAGTTAATCTAAGTCATGTCTTCAGTTTCAATGAGTGTAAGGATGATACCCCAGCATTTATATCCACACAGATAACGCAACTCCCTCCTCACTGGCCTACCTTTACACAGGCTATCCCCCCTTCAGGCTATGATAAATGCTGATGCCAGACTTATACACCTTACTAACCAATCCACAACTGCTGCCCCACTCTGCCAATCGCTTCACTGGCTTCCCCTAACCCACCGTATAAAATTCAAAATACTAACCACAACATACAAGGACATCCACAACACTGCCCCAACTACATCACCAATCTCATCTGCAGATACTGCCCTAATCGTCCTCTCCGCTCCTCCCAGGACCTCCTGCTCTCTAGCTCCCTTGTTACCTCCTCCCATGAAAATTCACTTATTCAGGGAAGCCTACCCCGCCTCCACCTAAGAACTGTGCTTGAGTCACCTCTATCAGATCATCCCCTGCAGCCATTACCTTTTGTACCACCTCACCCTCCCTTTAGATTGTAAGCTCCATGAGCAGGGCCCTCCTATTCCTTCTGTATTGGACTGTATTGTAATTGTACTGTGTCCCTTCTTTATTGTAAAGCGCTGTACAAACTGTTGGTGCTATATAAATCCTGCATTATAATAATAATGATAATAATAATAATAACACGGACATGGTGCAAAATGTATCCTAAATTTAACATTGAGCTACTCTGCTATTTCTTGCCCAGTTAGAGTGTCCTTAATGACCACTGATAAAGTCTCACTGGACAGTGAAATAGTAGATGACAAAACACCTGTTCTAATTGTTATAGTTCCCCCTGAAAAATTGGCATTGGCATAGGCAGGCTATGTGAGTCTCTCCTCCATTACTCTCTTCTCAAGGCACATTCACACTTGTTCCTTCCAAACAAAGTATGTGTAAAACACAATCACGCAATGCATGGCAACTCTCCTGCTCTTTGCATGGTGCATTACATGTTTGTGCAACCTATGTGGATATAAATGCCGAGTTATCATCCTGACACTCATTGGAACTGAACTGAATAAGTGGCTAGAAAATGCTACAAACATTTCCAACATTACTGAACAAATTCAGTGGAATGTGATTAAGTACTGCAAACTATACGATGACCTGGATAAATGAGAACCTTCACAGACATGAATTACATTTTTATAGAGGTATGTACATATAACTAGAAGAAGAGACAACTTATGAAGGGCAAGGGACAAAGGGTTTTGGTTGCAGAAAAGGGCCATTGTCTCCAAATGAGGAACAGTTGATAGAGATGTAATATTCACAATGTAACACCATCAAACCTGAACTTTGCTGTCTGAATGTTTGATTTAGCTTACATGTACATGTCATACACTACATCCAGCACACTTCAAGTTACTCTGAACACTGCTTAATATATGTGAAATGATCTCTCATACAAACATTGATTGACTGAGAGCAAAGTCATTTTTCAAATATTGAGTCATTTCCGTATGTAAGTGATTTCTGAGATAGGCTTTACGATTGATGGATATTGAGTAGTAATGCATTTTCAAGCTATGTGACTATCATAAAGAAGGGTCTTAAGCCTCAGAACGCTACTTATGTGAATGCATGTCAATACAAGGAGACAAGCATGACTGAGCTGAAGGTGAGTACTGGTATATGAACAGATCAAAGCTGAGCTTAAAGTAGAAGCAGACTATTGATTAGGCTTGTAAGAGAAAAAAAGGCATAAACAACAAAGCGTACAAGAGATGTTACAGATAAAGTATCCAGTCTCATAAAAGTACATGATTTTTTTTACTTCCTCTTAAACTAAGAAAAATGACCAGCTATTAGGAACATTAATGAAAGACCAGATGCTTGGATGTAATCCAGGTACTCTTGTGGTGATTGAGGTAATGGTGGGTTTTATATCAAACTGTTATCCTTGATTGTTACAAATGATGCTTGGTTGCCTTTAAGAATGGTTACTTTTGTACAGTTAGGCCCCTTTCACACGGGCGGCTGTTCTGCTGTTGAGAAAAGCATGTTTTGTTATTTTGAAATTCCAAGACTCCAGGCACAACGATTACTTGCAGTTGTACATTGCGTTTAGCTGCATTTATCTGCATTTACATGCAGCTGCGTTTAGCTGCAGTGGAACATTCTTGACATTTCTGATGTGCTTCCTGTTGATTTTATTTGTTTGTTGCTGCTGCTATCTGCAGGTGACACAGTGCACTGCTTTTACCTGCAGTTATGTGCAGATAGCTGCGCTACATCGTTCCTGGACACATTCAAATCCATTTTTTCTAATTGTACATAATCATCTGTAACAAAACTGTTGCTAAATGCAGAGTGTGAATGGGGCCATAGGAAAGCATTGTCAGAGTATAGCTGCTGTAGATAACTTCATCTATCCGCAGCTAAAAGCTGAACTCTATCCATCCTTGTGAAAGGGGCCTTATCCTTTAAATGATTGCCCCACCACTATATTGTACAAGGGTATAGAAGACTGAAAATGTATAGTGCAAGGTAACTATGGTATATGTTAGTTTAGGGCTTGCTTGAGGTGTGAAATTTATCTGCCCATTTCCTGATCCCACTGAGCCAATAATGGTGTCACCTTTGCTAAACTGCATTTATAATAAAGTCCTTGTTTGCTAGTCTTTTATCTTCAATCATTTTTATTAGATTTTAGCATATGAATACAAAGAAAAGTGTGAGACAATGTCCGTCGTGTGGTAAGTATCAAGAAGTCTGATAAGTCATGACTTAACAAATAAAGAACAAGAGACAAGAGTAAGGTTACACATAGTATGATGCTCATATTTACATATGAAGTATCTAAGCTTGATGGGTGAGTTGCGGTTATCTCATCCCAAGACACCCCAATTGGGAAGTTATTGTATCTCAGGGGAGGTTGCATCACATACGAGTATTCCATGCTATAAGCATTGCAAAAATCAGATTAATACATTGAGGTGACAACTATTCATGAAGAGATAATGGTTTTAACAAAAGTAGTCAGAAGAAGATGCTTAATAATTATATAACCGGTTTATATACAGTATTATACCAGCCGTACCAGAGCGACCAATCTGAATCTACTTGTTTCGAGTTACCTAGGGTGCTAGCAAGCATGCTTTCAAAGGTGATGTGGTTATGCACTATGTGAATAAATGCTTCTATGCAGTGGCATCACTGGGGGGTGCAGCCTGCACCCGGGTGACACCCGCCAGAGGGGTGACACCCGTCGGCAGAGCCCTGTGCAATGTAAGTGCACCTATCCGACTCCGCATCTCTTGCTGGCTGTCTGAGGCTGAGCTGTCCTCTCTGCCTCACACAGCCAGCAGAGCGAAGCGCCTCCCCCTCCTCTCTGTTTACATCTACAGAAAGGAGGGACATCGCTATGCTGCACATAGCCACAGCCCATGGCAATAGGTTCATTTTATAGCCCAAGATACCAGTCTGTGCTAGCTTCTGCGCAATTCCATTACTGTTTCTCTTGTTACCGATTTTATTATGACTTTGCTTGTTTGCTGCCTGCCCTGATCTTTTGCCTGTCTCCATTTCTGAAACTGCCTGTTGGTTTTGCACCATGTTCTGATTCTATCGCTGATCAGCTGCCATCTGCACAGGTATGCCCGAGGGCCACAACCTATTATACCCTCAGTGAAAGCCCATCACTTCTTATGGGGGTGCTCTAATGAAAATCTGTTGGTGTGTATTTACACTGTGCACCTTGGCCCTTTCCAGATGTGGAGATAGCACAGAGGGTTCACTATTTTATTTTGTCTGTGGCACACTCTTTGCAGCATTGATAAACGTTACGATGGTGAAAGTTGCCCTCACTTTGAATGGGTCAGTACAATCAAGAGGTGATCATTTTGATGATATCTTGAGGATGATCCTGATATGATAATAATCAAGAGATGATAATATTATTGGTTTCAAGTTGCTGCCATAATCACCATTAAATGTTTTTGGAGTACAGTAACCTTGAGACTATTGGACTATGTACTGTTTATTTTTATATTTGAAGGAATTAAAAAAAAAACAATAATCAGTTAATTGAACCGGACCTGGTGGATAGGCTGATATTTTGTAACTATGTTTGCTATCCTGAAATTGTAACTGTTGCACAATGTTGTTTAGAACATTAGGGAGCACTGTGGGGGGTCTGGAATGGTACAGGGAATTTATCTGCTGAAATATTATGGTGTCTACTCTTGTATGTGAGGTTTGGTTTATAATCTTATTTTTCAAGATACACAAATAAAGAATTTCATTTAAATGAAGAATGCGTGAATGCATCACAAATAAAAATGTTGGAAAAGGTCCATTTGCACATACGTAATTCTCTGCGTCATACAAGCATCCAGTGAATACTGCTGTTTTAATTCTGCATTGACAATACACCATAAAATAACTCCATGTGGCTGAATCCTCAGGCAAATCGATTTATTTTATTTTATTTCATTTAATTCTTTTGTTGGTGTTGTAATAATTCTCCATGTTTGCCGGCTGCACACATCACAATCAGCAATGTCACTTATACTATACAAGTAAAATCACTGTAGGCAGATGAAGCAGCGTATATATCAGTGAGCAGGAAGATTCTCATGTCCACTGAGCTAGATCGGATGCTAATCGAGTTTTACATTTCCAGCGCATACAATGTAAAAGGGGCGGGTACACACAGCAAATAGGATGACATTTTTGGCTATCTGTGCCCAGCAACTGGAGTACATAGGATGATGGATGCTAATATTGATAGATCAAAGAATTACTTGTCCCTAAAAAAACTGCAGTACACAGGCTGCACTTTTGAAGGTAAATGCAGCCAAGCTTCAGAAACAGACATCTTTTACTCATTTGTATTTGCATTATATTTGCAGGCAAATATGGAAAACATTATTTGTTTCAGTTACGTAAGCATTCAGTAATCATTAAAGACCATTTTTGCTTTTTGCAAAAATCCCCCAAAAGCAACCCACAACCATATGTTGAAAAACTTCAATATACTTACCTTAAATCCAGGTTTCATCTAACCAATCATTTCATACTATAAAAAAATGAATATGCGTGCATTAAATCCAGGGTTCTTCCAGTTGGTCATGGGTTTTTCCATTTCCTATCCATTTTTGAATGTGGGCAGTCATTATTGCTGGATTGAACAGAGCTTATGTAATGACGTTTAAATGCAATTCTATTCAACTATACACTGTGAGCTTAGGTTGCTTATGTTGCATCTACAGAGGGAGTGTCATTGGCAACCCTGGTTTCCAGGAAGGGGTAGAATGACACTAGCCATTACTCAACCTAGCATTGGAGTGGCTGATGGAGCAGAGCTTCTGTGGGTGACAGGGGGGCTCTGTAGACTCTGATGTAAGGGACGCTCTGCGGACTCTGATGTAAGCGGCTCTTCAGACTCTGATGTAAGGAGGGCTCTGCAGGCTCTGTAAGGGGGGCTCTACAGACTCTGATGTAAGGGGGCTCTATGGACTCTGATGTAAGGGGCACTCTGCAGACTCTGATTTAAGGGGAGCTCTGCAGACTCTGATGTGAGGGGTGCTCTGGGACCCCTGATTAAAGGGGAATTCTAGGAACTCGGATGTAAGGGAGAACTCTGCAAACTCTGATTCAAGGGGGGGGGACTCTGTGAACCTGGATTAAAAGGGAATGCTACGAACTTTGATAAAATTGGGGGCTCTGGTTACCAGAGACCCCCTTATAATAGAGTTCCCCTTTACACCAGAGTCTGCAGCGTTCCTTCTTATATTAGAGTTCACTACTTACATCAGAGTTATCAGTATCCCCCTTTAAATTAGAGTCCCTGGAGTTCTCCCTTACACCAGGGGGTGCAGAATCTCCCCTTACAGTGTAAAGGAACTTTGCAAGTTCAGATGTAAGGGGAACTCTGTGGATTCGGATGTAAAGGGGAACTCTGCAAATTCAGATGTAAGGCAGAACTATGCAGATTCAGATGTTAGGGGAAACTCTGCAATTTAAATGTAAGGGGTAACTCTGAGGATTCAGATGTAAGGGGGAACACTGCGGATTCAGATGTATGGGGAAGCTCTGTGGATTCAGGTGTAAGGGGGGACTCTTGTGAATAAATCTATATAATTAAAAATCATTTAATCACAAAATATATGTATAATAGTGTATATTACAAAAAAAATTCCCATGCACCGCTAATGTGTTTGGGTTTTGCTTCAAGAAAAAGTGGCAACCCTACCAAAGATGGCAGGAAAGGGGCCTACAGTGAGATCACAATAAAGGACCCCAGGATCAATGTGAAGGGCTCGGGGGTCTGGGGGCCCTTCATGGATTCTTGCATCAGGGTCCTGACGGTTCTAGTTACTCCTCTGATATAAGATAAACTTCGTCCTACACCTGGAAAGCTTAACCTATACCCATAGGGGTTTACCAAAGATTTGAAAAGATCTGGAGTGGATGGCTTACCCTAGCACCACCTGATTTATTCTTGAACCGACT
>BLSH010235562.1:1186568-1215683 GCA_018402905.1 Glandirana rugosa | reverse complement strand
CTGCTATCTGTCCTCAGAGCAACAGCACAGACAGCAGTAGTAAAGTAATCTATCTCAGGATGCAGGATCAGGTCTTAAAATGTCTCAATTCTGTCCCTCACGCAGTCAGCTACCTTTCCCTACACTAACCCAAGGAGCATGTGACTGCAGCACTGTGACTCCAGCTTATAAAGAGGCTGGGTCACATGATGCACTGGCCAATCACAGCCATGCCATTAGTAGGCATGGCTGTGATGGCTTCTAAGGGCAAACCAGTGAAACGCTTGTTGATTGGCTGCCCTGCAGCTTCTCAACACGTGGAGTAAAATAGCAGAACCCCGGACCAAACCCGAACGATTTTTGAAATGTCCGGGTCCGGGTCCGTGCCACGGACACCCGAAAGTTCGGTACGGACCCGAACGTTACAGTCCGGGTTCGCTCAACACTAGTGATCACATCCAAGAGAGGAGGTGACAGGTTTGGCTACCTTTGTCGTAGAGAAGTATACTGGATCTACCATCTAGGTACCATAATACCTGCAGGTATGAATTTTAAGTGGGATGTATCTTATTTTTATGATTGACATATACCATTTTTATGATTGTCATATACCACTTCTGTGCTCATATAATATAATATCCCATTAGTCAATTATACTTATTCTTTGATGTCCTGGCCATATGAGTTTTTCACTCACAAGTCCCAATAGATTCATTCTATAGATTGATTCTTAAACTAGCTCCGTATGAAGAATTTTAGTGGCATTAATGATGTTGCTATTATTATCAGTATTTCATCTTGCCCCTTTATATGCACACATATTAGTTTTTTTCATAAGGGAAACTTTTGCTCCCCTCTTTCTTCTCTTTTTTTGAGAAAGTACGTCCTTTTCAGATCTATTAGTCTTCAGGCTATATCTCCTATCGTGATTTCGATAAAGATGGTATTCCCCACAGGTTTAGTATCATGTAGCATTCACCTGTACACATGAGTTATTCTGTATTAGTATACATCTTTTGGCATATTTGAGCAGTTTTCTATCTCTGCCTGTATGATGATGTATGAATGTAGATAAAGGTGTTATGATAGTTTTGGTTGTAGTGATTTTGCTACATGGTATTCTATATACCATATAGTGGGGTTTGTTTCTCCTTTTTTTGACACAGTATCAAACATGCTCATGTGGTTTAATTGAAGAATGGGATTTCCCCTCTTTTTATTTCCACATGATATTTTTTTTTGTCTTTCACTGTTGTTTTAAACATCATAAAATATCCGTTATCACTGTGCCGAGAAATGGTTATATGAATATTTTAATTGTGTTTGACAAGTCACGCATATTAATTTTAATTTTAATCAATATGTATACTAAATACTTGTGCTTTATGTATGTAATGACACAATTGATTTCATGCAGACCTCATTCGCTGCTTAAGTGAGCCATTGACTTACTAAGAACTTTTGATTCAGAGGTAATTGCATTCACCTGGTTCTCTCCTTTTCCCCTCCCTCTCTCCTTTGTTGAGAGGACCTTCAACTCATATTTAAGCAGCGATATGACCATACTGTTGTTAGCTATGAGTAAGCGTCAGATATAGACGTGAAACGCGTTAGCTCCTGTACCTGGGGTCTGTCCCCTGTTATGCTCTGTCTGTACTATATTTGATTTTTATCAATAAACGGCAATCTTCTGGAGTGCACTCTGAAAGAACCTCATCCACTACATTAGCATTAAAGGGATCTCATCATACTAGGATCGACCTAGCCCTTACCGACCTTCACACTCTCCACCTGGTCCAGTCAGCAACTATAGAAAATATAATTTGGTCGAACCATGCCCCAATAATATTAATCATTTCCAAACAATCTAACGACAGGCCTACCATCCTGTGTCGCAATAATACGTACATTTTTCAACAGACATCACACCGGGAGGCGGTCGCCAAGCACTTAAGAGAATTTTTCATGTTTAACAAAACTGAAGACAGTGACATTACCAATAATTGGTGCACACACAAGGCCTTTGCAAGGGGTATCCTTTTGCAAATTGCTTCATGGGAAAAAAAAAGAGAACACAAACACTGAATTCCCTCTTAGCTCAAATCAAAACCCTAGAAGGGCAAAATAAACAAGTAACTTCCCAGGCCAATATAGATAAACTCAATCAACTTAGAGTAGATCTTAAAAACGTTTATGCAAGAGCATGGAAGATGTCTTAGCTATTTAAAATCCTCTTTTTACTTGTACGGAAACAAAGCGGGTAAAAAGCTGACGAGGCAAATTCAAGTTAAGCAAGCGAAACGTAGAGTAGTACTTTTTAAGAATCCCCACACAGGTCAATCGGTACATCATCCCACAGACATAGAAGACATTTTTAAGAATTACTACGGCGCCCTCTATAACCTAAATGCGGACCCTAGGACACCCCAACCAACCCAGGAAAAAATCCATGCCTTGTTAGATGCATTAAACCTTCCGTCTATCACTCCTGAGCAATTAGAATACTTGAATGCCCTCTTCACCACCAAAGAGCTGAAAACAGTCTTATAGCATCTAGCACTGAACAAATCCTCTGGCCCGGATGGCCTATCAGCCGAGTATCACGGCTCCTTTAAAGAAACACTCAAACCTCAACTCCTGGAACTATTCAATACTACAGCTTCCTCCAAGATTCTCCCTAAACAAATGCTCGAAACGATAATTGTAACCTTACCCAAGCCTAAGAAGACCCAGAATTTCGGCAAAATTACAGGCCGATTTCCCTTCTAAACATCAACCTCAAAATATATGCCAAATTAATTGCCAATCGACTCGCCACGATTACCCCCTGCTTAATCGACCAAGACCAAGTTGGTTTTGTTCTGGACAGGCAGGCACTCAATGGTTCTAGAAGGATACTAAACCTGCAAAGAGTAACGGAAAGCCGAAAAACTCCAGCAGCCTTTATAGCCTTGGACGCTGAAAAGGCTTTTGATAGGGTTCACTGGGGGTATATGGAGGCGACCCTATCAAAGTTAGGTCTTTCAGGTTTCATCAAGTCAGCCATAACAGTCTTATATACCTATTCATCGGCCCAGGTGTTTACATCATCTGTCCTATCAGAAGAATTCCCCATCACAAACGGCACTTGTCAGGGGTGCCCTCTTTCGCCCAATTTACACTCAATTCATACCTGAAACACTATATATGGAAGAGTAAAACAGCACGAATAGCATTCTCCATCTTAACCAAGCATAAATCTAAGGGAGGGATGGGAGCCCCCTCGCTGGTAGATTACTATAGAGCATCCCTACTGGAACAAATTAGAGCGTGGATTGACCCCCACTCCACGAAGCCCTGGGTCCAAATAGAGAGGCATATGATACATAATAAATGTCTAAAAAGCCTACTGTTAGTGGCCGCCACTAACTTACCTATTCACTTACAAGAGCACCCCTCAATCCAAGCATCTTATTGGCATGGAAAGACCTTTTGAGAGCGAGCAAGGAAATGATTCAGATACAAATCCCAGAAGCCCCTCTCCAGATACTCGAATTCCTAATCCCTGCCTTCTCTGTAAAAAATGGACCAGCCTGGGATTCTTCTCATGGAACGCAGTACCAGAGGAGCTAAAAATGAGTGATGCCTATAGAAGTAGCCAAATAAGACATCTCTTTAAAATATGTCATTGCATGAGTATACATATTGACAAAAGATATGGAATTTCTATCGTAGTCAATCAAACTCTAAAAGGGGAATTTCACATATTTACTATCTATTGCAAAAGGACGACCCCATTAAGCAAGTGAAAGCCATACAGACCTGGGAAAGGTACCTGGGGAAAACGTATACAGAACAACAATGGTTAAACACACTTCAGAGTAGTATAAGGGCTACACATTGCGTTCTCCATTGGGAGAATATTTTTAAGGTGACATATAGGTGGTACTTAACACCAGTCCGATGTGGACAAAGGGGCAATTTGCTACATATTCTGTGGTATTACCAGTCTGGCAGGCGACATTTAAACTAATATCCAAAGTTACAGGCTATATAATTCGACCAACTCCAGACCTTGCCATACTGAATCTAATGACAGAACGGTTCCCTCCAGGAATTAGGCAAGTAGTCATACGTATCCTGTATACTGCCAGGCTGACGATCATGAGCAAATGGAAGAGGACTTGGCCCCTAACATAGAGGAAGTCATCTCTAGAACTAGATTACAATGGTCTCATGAATATGTTTTTGCAAGAGTGCGAGGCAACACTGAAAAATTTCTTCACACATGGGACAGTTGGCTCAAAGTTTTTTCTCTGAGTGATCCTTCACCGACAGGGAAGTTGCCATCCAACAATTATTGGCTATATGTATCAGAGAACTGGTATGGACATGTTATTGCTTTTAGTACTGTGTTAGTCCAACAGGTTGCTATTTCTATTAAAGTTTTACTATGATATCCTTAGACACCGCCGAAATATCCATCTAACTTTTATCTAACATGATATACTTTCTTAACTAGCTGCCAATACTTTTATACATCTAGAAGCCTGTCCACAGTGAGTACCAAATGGGGTGGCAGGCTCTTCCTAGTGAGAGTAGGAAGATATGACCTTTTCATTAGGCTAGGGTAGCAGCTCAACTACTGACAAATGTATTCTCAGCTGGACATTTATAGAAGCAACTTTTTCTGTTCATTTTTCTTGTATGCAGCGTTATACTGTAATTGTATATCCCTGATGACGCGGTATCGCTTGTATGATCTGGCTTGGATGTATATTTCTCTTTCTCTGTGTACATGTTGTAAAACTAATAAAAATTAATATTAAAAAAAATAAAAAAAAGAGAAGAAAACGCATGTTGTCTTGAAGCCTGCTAAGAAGTCTTTGTTCCAAGCGGATGAAGTAGAGGCGTGTGTTGAAGTAGCATAAAGTGAGCATAGAAGCTTGTATAGATCGGATATTTTGTAGAGGTCTCGTTATAAAACTATGTCCAAAAACAATTTCTTGAAGCGAAGGTGCTTTGTGGGACATGTGCTGGCCACAAAACTGACCGCCTGATGAATATATAGATGATGGTGAGGTGGAATTTTTGGCAGATCGTTGTTAAGGGAAGCGGATTGCCCATTGGTGTGTCAAACAATTGTGCAAATCTAAGTAGACCTAAATAAGTCCAAGAGTAGAAAGTAGTATATTGCTGCGCCTGTGGGAAAAGAGGGTGACCACAAATGGGAAGGTGACTGGACATATAGGGAGAGATGCCCAATTTTCTCCTTACCTCTCTCCAAGCTATAACCGTATCGCGGAGAAGGAAGATATGTCTTAAATGGACAAGGAGTGCTTTGGTAGAACAGTGTAGCAGTGAAGTGAGCCCGAAGGGGGTAGTAAGCTGAGACTTGGAATATCTCGAAGCCTGTGTTGTCCAATCCAACCCCAATACAAGAAAGATTATATAATCTTGTATCCGGGAGGTTTGAACCCCCCTCATGTTTGGGTAAAAAGAGTTTCTGTAGTGCTATGCAGGGTTTCCTACCTATCCGAAGAAAGGTGGAAAGGACTTTGTACATTTGTTTTAATATCCTTGTGCTTTAGTAGAAGGGGGGAAGTTTGAGGAATGTACAAGGGCTTCGGAAAGCTCACCATTTTGTATAAATTACATCTGCCAAGCAAGGAGTGGGGTAGACTAGACCATTGTTCTAACTCATAACAGATTTTGTGGATGGCAGGGAGAATATTGAGTGGCATATTGAGGAGGGAGTCTTTCCTATTTGTATTCCCAGATAGGTTATGTGATTTCTGGCTATAGTGAAGACGGATGAGGTAGCCTGGGGGGGGGGGGGTGTAGAATAGGGGGAGGATTTCCCTTTTGGAGAAATGTATCCGTAGTCCCATACAGTCACGGAATGTGCCAAATATTTCTTGGATATGAAATATATCCTCTGCAGCATTCGATGTAAGTATAAGGATATCATCTGCGAAGAGAGCGGTGCGCAGTTCAGGCGTTATTATTGTCAAGCGTTATTATTGCGGATTCCTTGGCCAGTTTTTGCCATCTCCAATACCGTGAGAACTTTTCTGATACTGGATGTGGCAGATCTACCTTGAGTGAACCCTGCCTGCGGGGGATATATAAGAGAGGGCATAATAGGGGCCAATCTGTTGGCCATAATTTTGGATAATATCTTTGAGTCCACATTGAGGAGGTAGATGGGATGGTATGAACCTGGTTCTCTGGGGTCCTTACCTTGCTTGGAAATAATTTTGATGTCTGCCTGATGGCCCATAGGTAGATATGTATTCCCGTCTAGGATCTTTTGGAACACTGCTTGGAGTGTGGGGGCTACTGTATTGAGCGATAATTTGTAGAAGTCAGAGGTTACTCCGTCCAGGCCTAGGGATAAGGAAGTAATGGTGTGCGTAATTTCCCTCATGGTTATTGGGGCGTTTAGCTGTGAGAGAAGGGTTTCGTTTATGGTGGGAAGTGTGATCTTTTTTAGAAAAGATGACGCTTTGTTTTCATCTATAGGGTCCTGTACATAAAGAGCTGCGTAGAATTATTCTGGAATGCGATTGATCTGTTTTGGGGAGGTTGTGAGTTTGCCTGTTTTGTCTCTGAGGACAGCAGTGTGAGTAGAGGAGTGGGGGCCTTTACATAAGCGTGCAAGGATTTTCCCTGGTTTATTGCCATACTTGTGAAATTTAAGGTCTAGCAGGGACTGGTGAATTCTCTCCTGGGCCCCTGCCCACAACTCAGAGCAGTCCTTGGCTTTGCACCATGCTTCCCTATGTGGTCAGGAAATGTCTTTGGGACAACTGGGCTTGTGCTAAGCGTAACGCTTTGCTCACCTCGTTAAATTCTTTGTGGATTTTCTTTTTGTAGCTAGAGGCATAGGAAAGAATTCTGCCCTGAAGGACCATTTTGCCCACATCCCATAAGAGGTTGGGATTATCGATATGTTCTAAATTAGTAGAAGTGTATTCTGCCCACGCTTATAATCTGTTTCAGTTTTTGATCATGGGTTAGGTAGGAGGGGAATCTCCAAATATTTAGGGGACTCAGGGAAAGTAAACCAGAGACTACAAGATCAGGGCATGATCTGAGATAACCATATCATGTATGTGTGGCTCAGAAGCATGTTTGAGAAGGAGGGGTTCAGAAATGTGTAGTCGATTCTAGAGAGAGACTTGTGGGCTGGTGAGTAAAAGTTGAAATCTCTGCCCTCGGGATGTGTCAGTCTCCAGAAGTCTGTTAGTTGGAGGCTATCAGTAAGTTAAGTTAGGTGGGAAGGGCAACTACCCAGCTTGTGGGGAGTGAGATGGGAGGTGGCTAGCCTATCCTCCCGTGGGTCTATAGCTGAGTTAAAGTCTCCCACTACCAAAGGGGAGAGATGCAGGAAGGGTGTTATATGGGCCAAAAGGGTTTGGAAGAAATGTTTGGTCGGGAGTTGGGGGCATAAACATTGGTGACGGCCCATTCTTGGTTGGAGGTTTTAAGTTACAATGAGAAAAGGTGGCCTTCCTTGTCTGGGTGTGAAGAGAGAATCTTGCATGCAATATTCTTGTGTATTAATAATAGAACGCCAGCCTTGCCCCTGACTGCAGACGAACCAGCCACTTGGCCCACCCATAATTTCCGCATACCGGAGGACTGCAATACGTTTGTTGGGCGACCGAAGCCCCTTGACATTGCATGAAATTATCTTCATAACAGAGTGATATTAAGGGGTCTTTATTGCATGTTGGAATACAACAGGTTGGTTGATTGGGGAAGGTGGGACGTGGATATGAGGAGGAAGTACTGCAGTAGGGCCAGGGGTGGAAGGGAGTGAGGTGGGTGCAAGGGAAGAGGGGGATGGATTGGACAACTGGGCCTAGCGAGCTGAAATATAAAAGCAAACAAAGACATACCCAGTGGAGCTTGTGCTTATCTTTTTTACTCCTATGACTCATACTCACATACCGGGGATGCGGAAGTTCTCACCCGCAGAATGTGATGCGAGTCTCCAACCAGAAGGGGAAGCCCACCAAGGATAGACAGTGCAGACACTTCATCTGAGATGTGAAAGCCTTGGGTCGCTTGCTGAATCCATCCCTCGATAAGAATGTTCAGGGCTAGGAATCTAAATAGAATAACGTTAAGTTGAACAATGAAATAATCAACAGTTTAACATAAGAAACTGAGAACCTAAATGTTGCTAAGTTGAACTAAGTGTTATAGTACATCATAAGTAGGTTGTGCCATGAATAACCCGAGTAGGACAGGGATGATAGGCTCAGAGGAGCGATGGGACAAGTTACTGTATAGTGCCAGCGGTTGCTATTCGAGGTGTCTGAAAGGCTCTGTTTTTTGCTGGATCTTTCCGTGGGCTATGCTGCTCTCTCGTGTCACCAATACGGTGGGTAGAGGGAGTTGCTGTAACCATTGGGATATGGAGGTGGGAGTCAAGAAATTGC
Organism: Glandirana rugosa; assembly: GCA_018402905.1. Lineage (NCBI taxonomy): Eukaryota > Metazoa > Chordata > Amphibia > Anura > Ranidae > Glandirana > Glandirana rugosa. The sequence continues at coordinate 1,207,272 of BLSH010235562.1, read as the reverse complement.
ATTGCTTCCTCTGGGCTGGAGAAGAATTTTGATTCGTCAGTGGAGTTGGAAAGGCGAAGGATAGGCCAGGGAGAACTTAATGCCTTTTTGATATAATGCAGCGCAGATCAGCTGGAAGGCTTTGCATCTCCTGAGTTGGGAGTAGTCCGCAAATAATAGTAGTTTGACACCGTCTAGCTGCAAGGACTTGGAATTCCTGAAGGATTTCAGAATGTTGAGTCTATCAGTGTAATTCAAGTAGCGTACTATAATGGGTCTGGAAGAATGTCTGTCATTTTAGGGTGTCCCCAGGCGGTGTGCTCTCTCAACTATACATGGCGGAGAAATAAAAAGGTGCGTGGAATGCGCGAGGAGCATATATCAGCCAACGCGTCTGCATTGATGGATTCCGGGAGGTCAATAACCCTAGGGTTATTGCGTCTAGACCGATTCTCTAGGTCATCAAGTTTATCCAGAATGGCCTGATGCACCTACTTGTACTGGTGGTTGCTGAGGAAGGAGTTTTGCATCTCGTCCTTTAGGTCTGACACATGGTGCTCAATGTCAGACAGCCTCCCGGCTTGCTCACTGAGTTCCTTTCTAAGCTGGGTGATGACCGCAGTAAGAGCTCTATTTGCAGCTGCCGTGATCATTGGTCAGCCCTGCAAATTGTTCCTCAGAGGGTGGCAGCGTTATGGCTGTGTTGTGGGCGGTGGTGTAATACTCTGCAGTCGCGTGTGCTGTGTCCGCTCAGTCAGCCATATTAGGAGCAAGCAGGCCGTGTGAGGGAGGCTCGGGATTTGGTGGCGGGGCAGCTCCAGAGGGGCCGTGGACAAGAAATTTGTCCATCAGTAGAGACTCTAGCCTGTCTGGGGCTGGATGGAGAGTCGCTCACGGTCTGCAGGCAGAGATTGCTGGCTTTGTAAGAGGGATGAGACAGAGCCACCGTTCCTCGCTCCTCTCACATGAGGCGCCGAAAACAGAAGTGATTTTTTTTAACATAGTAACTAAAAGACCCAACTTTTTCATGAAAGCATGGTCATGTGACGGGTAGGGTTTTAATTCATCTTTTCCCTGGTTTGTAGTATGGGAGGGTCTTTCTTGTAGTGCCCACATTGCTTTCAGGTAAAGTGGATGCTGCTAAAAGAGTCCACTATTTGCTCCTCAAGCTAAGTCCTTACATGGTCTTCATTGGGTCCTCAAGACTTCCAGTGTTAGTGGTATGATGTCATGATGTCACGCTAAAAGCTGGCAACAAGATCGGTTGCTTTCCCAGAGTACGAGAGATGTTACTGAAAGTTACATGACAACAGACTAAAGTAAGTGAGAGCTTGTATTTAAATTAAAATAGGTACAAATAGCTAGGATTAGGGTGCGGAGGCATTGACTTTTTTTTCTTAGAGTTGGACTTTAAAGTACTGTATATCTAAAACCTAAATATTTTCATTTATTTCAGATAGAATAGGGAAGGGAATTTCCATAAGAGTATACTGCTATCTGTGTCTTTGCTAAGCAAATTAAACCTATCTTTTTTACTAGGACAGAACATGATGGGAAATTCAAATAGTTATAGTTGTCACCAGAACAGGTGAGAGAAAAATTTTAATAGGAACACCTGTCCCAGTGAAAATGATCTAAGAAGGGATTTCCTCTCATCTTTGAGATTTCTTCTGCCCGTTGAGCCCCTGGCACTGGAACTGTAGGGACTTCCCTAACAGGCCACAGACAGGGAAAAAATTCTCTAGCTATCTAGCTAGGCAGGTATTAGTACATGCAGCACATCTATCAACTTTAACCTTTCATAACTCCAGATGTTTTGGTCCACAGGAGAGCAAGACACAATTCTGGGAAACTGTAGCGAGTTTTCTTTTTGCTCAAAAAAGGAAGCATGTTCTTAATGAATTCCTAAGGGTAATCACAGAGACATACCTAGAACCTTCAGGGTCCCAATGCAAGAAACCATGAAGAACCCCCCCTGCCCCCCCCCCCCCAAAAAAATGTATCTGCCAGCAATGAAAGGGTTAATCCTGTCCAGTCAGCAGGGATCTTCTAGAAGATTTTGCTGCCAGATGAGATCCCAGTTGGAAGTGCCTGATTAACCCTTTCAAATCTGTGTTGGAAGTGTATCTTGCTGACCGCTCACAGTATATATATATCATTACTTTAAAGTTAAATACCAGGGTTATGGCAGCAGCTAGCTGCCATAACCCCGGTATAATTTTTTACTGTGGGTGATTCGGCGTCTGATAAAAGTAGTCTCACAGGTACATTCACTGTGGCATCACTTTTAGAGGCAGCTGCAAAGGTCCCCCCTCCTGCTGCTTCCAGGTCCTTGCCGAGCTTACCATAGCCGTCGGTAAACCCGGAAGTGATCCGATGGGGCCTATGGCTAGACATGAAGTCGAGTGAGGGCAAGATGGCCCTCACTCGACTCTATGCCCTTGGAGGACCGGAGCGATCTCTGACATCACTACCCGTTCTCGGGCATAAAGAAATTATTATTATTTTTTTTTTTTTTAAGTCAAAATGTCCAATTTTTTTATCTTTTGCTTTTAAAGGTAAAAGAGAAATCTGGGGTCAACAATAAAGAGGACCCGTCATGCTTATTTCTATTACAAGGGATTTTTACATCCCTTGTAATAGGAATAAAAGTGATAAAACAATAGGCACAGTGTAAAAATAAATAAGTAATAAAAAAAAAAAGATAAAGAAAAAAAAAAAAAAAAAATAAAGCACCCCATCCCTCCGTGTTTGTGTCCAGAAGTGAACATATAGGTAAGTTGTGCCAGCATATGTAAATGTGTTCAAACCACACATGTGAGGTATCACCACAATCGTTAGAGCTAAAGCAATAATTCTAGCAATAGACCTCCTCTGTAACTCTAAAAAGGTAACCTATATCATTTTTTAAAGTGGTGCCTATGGAGAATTTTAAGTACTGTAGTTTGTCGCCATTCCACGAGCATGTGCAATTTTAAAGCATGACATGTTAGGTATCTATTTACTCTGTGTAATATCATCTTTCACATTATACAAAAAAAATCTGAGTAACTATTGTGGGTTTTTTTTTTATTTCATTAAAGTGTTTTTTTTTTTTTGCAAAAATATTGTGTTTGAAAACATTCCCAAAATTCTTTATTATTAATAAAAGTGTTTCATTCAACAGGGTGGAATTCAAGAGTCCAATAGTGGCATACTTTATGGGACCAAACATTGGGTGGGGTGGGAACTAGGTGGTCCTTTTATTGTTAAACAAAGGTGGGTTTTAAGACCCAATACAGGTTCCTTTACTTCACCATTAATTGGAAAACGTAACCCCCCGTTTACATCGGCGTGATTTGACAGGTCAAATCGCAGCCTATTGCCAGCAATGGCACTGTCCCAATTGGTGGGACTTTGCGGCACCGCACTGATTTCCAAAAGTGGTTCCTGCACTACTTTTAGCAACTTCAGGGGTGACTTCAATAGACATCTGTGCATTAACCCATACAGATGTCTTGCAAGTTGCCCCCAAAGTCGGACTGAAATGCGGCTTTGAAGTCATGCAAGTTCAGATGAAGTCACACGATTTCAAAGCCACATTCAATGTGAACGAGGGCTAAATGTTTTGACTGGTGCTGACCTTTAATTTGTTTGCCTCTAAACTATCTACAAAACTCAAATGTAATTTTTACATTGTGGTATCTAAAAACAATAATATTCCGGGTCAATAATTAGCCAACTATTGAAAAAAATAATGGATCACTATAAAATACTGCAGAAGGAGTACCTAATAGGAATAGTTTATTAATTTTCTAAATAAAAGCAAGCCATCTTTGTACTACGGTAAGTCAATTTTGTGCTGGGGTGTAAAACTATGTTCAGGCTTTGCCTTTTTATCTTACACATATTTGTGCACCTTCTTGCGTGATTTATTGTTTTGAGAGAATGGGCAAACGCATCTTTCTAGCTGGCATTTAAATGCCCCAAGGGAACAGCTGCCTTTTTCTAGTATGTATTCTAGGAAAAATGGAGTCTAAATGACTATGACTGGGGAATTGTAAACCTAAAGAATATGCAATTTTTGAGGAACAAATTTAAATCTGACATAATAAAATAACTTGGTCGATCTTCGTTTCTGCTAGAGTAAGACTTTATGCTTTTTTCTTTTTTTTCTTTTTTTTGTGCTTCTATCACATCCTAGTGCCTTTTTAGCATCCGAACAAATATAAAGCTTTCCGCAGCTTCCTACACCTGGCTGTCACACATGACAGATGGCAATGCTTTGCAACGAGGACAATTCTTACAGAAAAAACAACCTTATCGCCCAATGGCATCAATGTGCTTCTGAATGTAATAATTGTTGTAACAACCTTCTCCTTCCAAATGTTAAGCATAAAGTCACTGCAACACACAGATTCTAATAAGTAAGCGGGTATCTCAGAGCTGATGCACTTTCTCCAGTATGAAGTATTATTATCATTGCTTATATAAAATTGATAGGAGACACTGCAGCGAGTTCCAGGATGGTTTATGAAACATAATCCCCACACTCTAAATAAATCATGACAGAGAAAAACATACAATTGAAAAAAAAGCAAAAAGAAAAAACATACCTGACAACCAAAGTATTTGATGTTCAATCCCGTTGGAATAAATAATTTATTAGGCTGCTAGGGAAGTCTAAAATTCTGTGTATTCAGGCTGACCTACTTGTATCATATAAAAAGTCATATATTTTTTTTAAGAGCAGGGCAAGCATCCTCTGGCTGTTAATGAACTACAAATCGCAGCATGACCTGCCACTAGCAATACTTAAAAAATAGAACCATGCAAATGAAAATACATGTCTCCCTAGAGGGCCAACCAAGATCTATGACCCCTTTGCAGGATTGTGATTAAATAAGAAGACTTCAAAGTACACTACAGTCAAAACATAAACATCTTAATTTCATGTGAACCTGTCAGTTCCTAGAAACTGGTTATAATCACAATGCCAATAAGGTGCAGGAACCTTATAGGTCCCCATATCTAAAACAAGTAATGGCCTCATTAGTGCATGCTAGTGCTGTTAATGGTTTAATTGCTATTGCAACTAATAATGGTGACAAGGGGCAGCCCTGTCTAGTTTCTCTTGTCAAGGTAAAGGGATGTGTTAGCCATCTGGCTTCTCTAATAGCTGCACAAGGACTCTTGTAAGAGGAGCCTGGCCAAGGACAGGAAACCTTACCCAAAGCCAAGGTTAGCCATAGTGACCCATATGTGCTGCCACTCTATACTATCAAACACTTTGGTGGCAGCAAGTGAAAGCAAGGCTCTGTTCCCCATATTATCTGCCCGAGATTGGAGATTGAGAAACAACCTACAGTTGTGCTCATACGTTTACATAACCTGGCAGAATTTATGATTTCTTGCTTATTTTTCAGAGAATATGAATGATAACACAAAAAAAAAAAAATTCACTCATGGTTAGTGTTTGGCTGAAGCCATTTATTATCAATCAACTGTGTTTACTCTTTTTAAAACATAATGAAAACAGAAACTACAAATGACCCTGATCAAAAGTTTACATACCCTGGTGATTTTGGCCTGATAATATGCACACAAGTTGATACAAAGGGGTTTGAATGGCTATTAAAGGTAAACATCCTCACCTGTGATCTGTTTGCTTGTAATTAGGGTGTGTGTGTAAAAGGTCAATGAGTTTCTGGACTCCTGACAGGCCCTTGCATCTTTCATCCAGTGCTGCACTGATATTTCTGGATTCTGAGTCATGGGGTAAGCAAACAAATTGTGAAAGGATCTGCGGGAAAAGGTAGTTGAACTGTATAAAACAGGAAAAGGATATAAAAAGATATCCGAGGAATTGAGAATGCCAATCAGCAGTGTTCAAACTCTAATCAAGGGGGGCGTGGCTACTGAGCTCCGACATGGACGTCTAGTCCCGAAGCTCCGCCAGACCGCCGAGAGTTCCAGCATACATGGGAGCCGTGACCCTGCAGGAACGACACCGCAGCACCGCCAACCACTCGGGGACACAGGAGCCATGACAAGGAGGAGGAAAGAGTCTCTGATCCAGCCGGGGAAGCTCACAAACTTCTTCCCCGTGACTCTCACCAGGCCGCAGCAAGATGGCGGCGGACACACTGCCGAGAGTGAGCCCGCTCAGGCCGCGTCGTCCCTGCTATCTCCGCAGAGAAGCGATCAGAGACAGCCTGCACATCCGGACAGCAGTAATTCATCTGCAGCCTCCACACCCACAACAAGAAGCCCAGCCAAGGCCAGGCAACACACGGGATCCCCAGGGAGCACCCCCGGGACACAGGACATGGAGGTGAGTGCAGCACAGGCTGCAATAGGGCCTAGCATCCAAGCACAGCACGACCCCATAGTGGGCTTTCCTACATCAGGGCAACCGGTGTCAGACACTGTCCTAAAAGACATGCTCTTATCTTTGAGGTTTTCGCTCCACAATGACATACTCTCCACAGTTAAGCACTGTCAAAAGGAGGTACAAGATCTAGGCTGCAGAGTAGAACATATGGAAAGGGCTATGACTGACTATTCCACCTCCTACAATGTAATGGTAGATGCACATAACGACCATAATGAGGAGCTGCTTTGGATTAAGGATAAATTGGCTGATTTAGAGGACAGGTCTAGAAGGAACAATATAAAGATCCGTGGAATCCCAGAATCTGTCACGTCAGTCCAGTTATTATCCTATGCCCAAGACATGTTCACAGCCATAGCGCCAACACTCACTGCATTGGAACTATCAATTGATAGAATCCATAGGCTCCCTAAACCTACATTCCTAGCAGAGGAGGTACCAAGGGATGTTCTGCTTAGAATGCATTTTTTTAAATCCAAAGAAGTTCTCCTTCAAAACTTCCGTAACCCGGACCACCGCCCAGCAGCCTATACAAACATACAACTCCTTCCAGACCTCTCAAGGTACACCATACAGCGTAGAAAGAATCTGGCCACCATCACCAAAGCCCTATGCAATCATAACATAGCCCACAAATGGAAGTACCCAGCAACTCTTTTGGTCACTCACAATGGCTCTACCAAACCGATATCTTCCCTCGAAGAAGGCCTCACAGCACTCTGCCACTGGGGAATCATATTAGACTCACCACCTGCTCCCATTTCAACCAACAGGCTCCCACCTATGAACGAAGAATGGCATGTAGTGACCCGCAAGAGATCAAATAAGAAACCTAAACCCACAAAGGTCACTTAACATGCGACAAACAGCACTAACCTCTCAATGGTCACAAGGTTATGAACCTTTACCCCCAAGCAAAGCAAACATACTGTAAATGTTTTCGGATCCCCCCGAGGATCCTGTTTTTATATGTTTTTTGTTCTTCTGTTTACCCTCTCTCCTTCCTTCCCCCCTCACACATGTGGCATGCAACGAGGATGAACCGAGCTACACCCTGGTCTCACCACCTACAATGAATATCGCGTTACCCTTCCTGGGATCTACAAGCTCAACCCTTCAGGCGAACCTTTGGCAAATAGATGTCCAACGAGCCTGGCCAACTAACGCAGTGAGTGACACCTACCTTTACACGCATCACATAAAAAAAAAAACACCATGAATATCAAGTGCCTATCCTATAATGTCAAGGGCCTAAATCACCCAGCTAAGAGACACTCAATGTGGAAGGAGGCCTTGAAACACAAAGCGGACATCCTATGTGTCCAGGAGACACACTTCCTCACCTCAAATACACCTAGATGCTCGCACAAACTATTCCCTCACATATTCCTGTCATCCTCCCAGGAGAAGAAAACCAAAGGAGTCCTCATAGCAATTAGAGATTCTGTGACATTCCAACTAAAAGACTCTATCCTAGACTCGGAGGGTCGCTACATCATCATCACTGGTGACATTAACTCTCGCCCTTATACTTTGGTGACCCTATATGCACCAAACAGACACAAACTAAGATTTCTAAACAGGCTTCTCAAGCTCCTAATATCAATTAAATATGTTAACCTGCTAATATGCGGGGACTTCAATACAACTAGCGACCCAATTATGGACTCATCAGCACACACCACCAGAATCAGACCTTCTTTAAACAAACTTATGCATAACGAAGAACTATTTGATGTCTGGAGGTGTCAGCATGCCAATGAAAAAGACTACACCTACTTCTCCCCCAGGCACCTAACATATTCCAGGATAGACATGATACTAATGGACAAATGGTTGCTTCAGAGGACAACATCCTCTGCCATCCACGACATTACGTGGTCTGACCACGCTCCTGTATCTGTCTCCATCCAAGAGACAGGTGCCCCCCTACCGAACCCCATATGGCGATGTAATATTAAGCTGCTACAAGAGCCGGATAGCCAGAAAAACATAGCACGACACATTGAAGAATTTTTTGCAAACAACATAAATTCAGTTAAGGACCCCCTTGTGTTGTGGCAAGCCCACAAGGCATACATCAGGGGTATACTAGACTCAAAAAGCGTTTCGACCACCAACTAACTAAACTGACACAGGACATACACAATCTCGAAGCCCAAAACAAAAAAGCACCTTCCCCGACTGTCCTACAATCTTTACATAAAGCGAGGGATGACTTGAGACTCCTCCTACTACAACAATACGACACTTACCTCAGAAGGCTGAAACTCCAAACAAACGCACACGATAACAGACCAGGCCGATACCTAGCCAGGAAAATGAAGGGCATGCAAACCAAATCCAGAATTCAACATCTAATCCACCCAACCAAACACCACAAAATAAGTAACCCCCAAGACATTGGGAACCAATTCGCAGACTATTACGAATCACTGTGCAATCTCAAAAATGACCCACACACGGCCCAACCTACAGAAGACCAAATTACAGCCTTTTTAACCAAAATCAACCTACCCAAACTGTCAGCAGAACAACTCTCTGACCTGAAATCAGCCATCTCTCCTCAGGAGATAACCGCAATCATAAAATCACTACCAAATGGTAAGTCACCGGGCCCTGACGGACTACAAAACGAATACTACAAGACTTTCCACCACATACTGACCCCACATCTCACCTCAACATATTCCTCAGCAATATCTAGCTCCTCTCTCCCTGCAGAAATGTTAAGGGCACACGTAGTAACCTTACCCAATCCAGGGAAGGATCCCAACACTCCGGCCAATTTTAGGCCAATTTCACTCCTTAACTCAGACGTCAAGATTTACGCCAAATTAATAGCGCAAAGAATCTCAAATATCATGCCGGCTCTTGTAGGGAAAGACCAGATGGGGTTCGTGAGAGGCAGGCAACCCTCTGATGCCACCAGATGGGCTCTCAATATTATCCACCTTGCCAAAAAAACACAAACGCCTTCTCTGCTTCTTTCCATAGACGCAGAGAAGGCATTTGATAGGGTCCATTGGGCCTATATGTCACTGGTATTGGAGACATTTGGTTTTCAGGGTTTTATTAGGCAAGCAATTGCAGCCTTATACTCCAATCCATCTGCACAGGTATATAATTCAGGCTTCCTCTCAAGAGTGTTTATAATATCGAATGGCACACGCCAAGGGTGCCCACTCTCCCCACATATCTTCAACCTTATGATGGAGCCACTAGCTGAAACTATCCGTACAGACCCCCACATTCGAGGTTTCCAAATTGGTACCAAAACACACAGTATAAATCTGTTTGCAGACGACATAATCCTCCTCCTAACTAACCCAGCACGATCCTTGCCCCAAGCTCACCAAGTCTTAGAGACATTCAGCGCAATCTCATACTACAAAGTTAATTTCTCTAAGTCCCTGATACTAAACGTGGGTATCCCACCGGCTACACAAGCTCTCCTCCAAGGCCAATTCCCCTACAAATGGAGTTCCCAAGGCGTAACGTACCTAGGAATAACCCTGATGTCCTCAATGAAAACCTTGGCACAGGCCAACTACACCCCACTAATACAAAGCATCAAGCTCCAAACTCAAAACCTAACCTCTACAACCACCTCCTGGGTAGGAAGATTGGCAGTATTCAAAATGTTGATCCTTCCCAAAATACTATATTTCTTTAGAGTACTCCCCATTCACACTCCATGCAAATTTCTAAAACTCATGACAAAAATCCTAAATGAATATCTATGGAGCAACAAGAAACCTAGATGTGCACTAACTAACCTTATGAAACACAAATCTGTAGGTGGAATGGGCATGATTAACATCACCCATTACCAACAAGCGGCCATTTTATATCAACTAAAGCACTGGACTAGGGGGGACGACCCCCCGCTCTGGGCAGAAATAGAGTCAGAAATCTCTCCTACTAAAAACCTTAACCACCTCCTAATCCTAGACTGCTGGGAGACGTGGAAGAACACGGCCCTACCACCCACAATAGCAGCCACACTAAGTGCTTGGCGCAACTTACAAAACCAATCTAACCCACCCAAGCCCATAACAGCCCCCAACATACCAATACAGGTGCTAAACTCCCTGATGCCATTTATGTATACAAAACCTGTCCAATTACACGGCATAAACTATATACAAGACCTGTTTGAAAACTCCACAATCAAAAAATGGGAAACCCTTAAAAAAGAATATCAACTACCAGATAACACTAGATTCCTGTGCACACGTATACTCACGTTTTTAGCTTCCCACCCCTTACCAACAATCAAGGCCCCCCAAGAGGCTTGGAGCTTCCTACAATCTAACACTACCACCCAAAAAGGTATATCCCTGTTCTATAACATCCTAAATGAAAAAAACAACCTTCCAAAAACTTACGGTACTTCAAAAGTGGGAAAGAGACCTCTCTCGCCCATACTCCACTCAACAGTGGAAATCAGCCATACAATCTACATATAGATATTCCAAGTGTATTAATCACTGGGAGATGATGCTCAAACTTCTGCATAGATGGCACTACACTCCATACAAGCTCTTGAAATTCCTACCCAACAACTCTCCCCAATGTTGGAGAGGATGTGGCAAAATAGGCAACTTAATACATACGTTGTGGGAATGCCCTTGCCTCACAAGCTTCTGGGGACAAACCTTCAAACTAATAAGCTCTACAACTGGTGTCCTACTCACCCCTAAACCCGCACTAGCCCTACTAAATTTAAACATAGAAAAAATTCCCATACAAATGAGACAAATAACAACTCATATCCTCTTAGCAGCCCGTAACACGATCCTTAGAAAATGGAAAACCTCAGAATCCCCCAACATATCGGAAGTCATAAACACAGTACGGCTAAATCACTCATACGAAAGAAGCTTGGCAGTTAACTCACTGAGATGCAAAACCTTTGACGAAAGATGGCTCACTTGGATGAGCATATCTTCCCAACCCATAACCTAAGGACCAACTAGATCCCTGATTCTAATTATTGAAATCTACATACACCATCTCCACATTGTATGCCATATTCCCTCCCCCAACCTCCCCCCCCTCTCCCTGTTCACAATTTATTCTTCTTTATTGTTACTAACAAACAAACTCAAAACAAACAACCTCCCATCACCTCCGAGCACAGCTAGTACCCATAAGGGGTGCGAGAGGGCAATGGGCGATTAAACATCGTCAACTTCAATACATGATAAGACCAACATCGGGTAGTCTAAGCAGAATGATGTAATACTGTGTCAATAGACTATTGCAAGGCTTTGCCAACCCATGTAAATGTTTGTGCATCTGACACTCTTGTTAAGTAACAGTTATACATAGACTTGTACATGTACTACTGAAGAAAATACTAATAAAAATCTATTGTTAAAAAAAAAAAAAAAAAAACTCTAATCAAGAAGTGGAAAATGAGGGGTTCTGTTGAAACCAAACCACGGTCAAGTAGACCAACTCAAAATTTCAGCCACAACTGGGCTGTTTGTCAAGAGGAATAGGCAGCTTTACCATCTAAGAAGATAAAAAGCCTCATCTCCTCTTGAAAAACAACCCAGTTGTGGCTGAAATTTTGAGTTTGTCTACTTGATCGTGGTTTGGTTTTTAACAGAACTCCTCATTTTCCACTTCTTCATTTGAGTTTGAACACTGCTGATTGGCATTCTCAATTCCTTGGATATCTTCTTATATCCCTTTCCTGTTTTATACAGTTCAACTACCTTTTCCCACAGATCCTTTGACAATTCTTTTTCTATCCCCATGACTCAAAATCCAGAAACATCAGTGCAGCACTGGATGAAAGATGCAAGGGTCTGTCAGGAGTCCAGAAACTCATTGAACTTTTATACACACACACACGAATTACAAGCAAACAGATCACAGGTGAGGATGGTTACCTTTAATAGTCATTCAAACCCCTTTGTGTCAACTTCTGTGCATGTTATCAGGCCAAAATCACCAGGGTATGTAAACTTTTGATCAGGGTCATTTGGGTAGTTTCTGTTGTCATTATGATTTAAAAGGAGTAATCATGGTTGATTGATAATAAACGGCTTCAGCCAAACACTAACCATGAGTGAAAGAAATGTTTTTGTGTTATCATTCATATTCTCTGAAAAATGGCCAAGAAATCACAAATTCTGCCAGGGTATGTAAACTTATGAGCACAACTGCTTGTAGGTGTATTGCCATGGAATTTTGGGGCATAAAGCCCAAGTGATCTAGGTGGATAATGGTGGAAATTGCCTTGTTTAAGGTGCAGGAACTTTGAAAACACATGTAATCATCTTAAAGCTTATTTCCACTGTAATATTGGGGGGGATTTAGCTCAGTGATAAATGCATTTATTCAGGGAGTCAACAGCAATCAGCTATCAGGTTTAAGGGCCTGGCAACCCATTTTTATTAAAATGAACAAAATAAAAGTTTATACACATGATTGCCCACACAGGGGTCAAATGCAAAAAATGAAAAAATTCCAAGCCACCTGGCCCTTAAGCTTACTCTGCATCGAATTGCAGTTCCTTGCTGTCCAGGCCTATTCCTGGCTTTAACAGGATTCTCCAGCCCCCCTGGGCTTGCTCACTGTCCCCAAAACTTCAGGACTTCCTCCAGCCCTCTTGAACTTGCTAGCTGCCTCGGCTCTCCCAGCCTGCCAGACCCTCTTCTCGTCTCCCAGGCCTGTGTAGCCGTCCTGACCTTCGCAGTCCTTAAGACAAGAAGTTCCCCCCTCACCAGGGATGTAGTCTCAGACAGAGACAACCAGGTTCTCTGACAGGGCTCTGAATCCAATTGGCAGAAACTAGTCCCACTCTAACTTCCACCACCTCCTGCTCTCACCAGCCCATCATTATATGGGCTGTGTGCACCTGGGCACACTCCTTGCTGGCTGTCCACAACACCCTGACACAGGTTTGGAGGTTCTGTCCCATCCAAGACTGTTAGAAATCCCTAAACTACTGAGCCCTATCCGGAAATAGCAAAATTCAGAGAAAGCTGCAAGAGCAGATATCTCCTCTCAAAATAACTGCTATGTAGCCCTGCAGTCAGCAGACATGCACACTCTGTTTATTTTTTAAACATTTTATTCCTGAGGCAGGGACTCTGTTTATCACACTACTTACACAATTTTGCTGTTAAATTTGATAAAATCACACTATATTTGTTATGTGTTCCCATTCATACAACATGCCAAAAAAAATTGTTTACATTTTTTTCTCACCTTTTCAGGTGTTTTTCTCAGGAGGAGGTGTCATGACTGATTGCAAGGTTTTTTGAACAATGTTAAGGCCCGTACACACGATGCAACGGTCGTACAACAACAGTCTTACAACAGCTTGTTGTATGATAATCCGACCGTTAGTATGCGCGATTACAACAGCCAATGTTCAAAAGTCGTACAACAGAAGTTGGCAGAGCAGACTAGAAAACTTTTATTGTACAACAAGCTGTTGTACGACTGTTGACTCGTGTGTACAGAAGTTGGCCCAACAAAAGATATGCGTGCAAAACACGCATGCTCAGAAGTCAGGAAGGCCCGGAAGTGTTCGGTTGTGTAAACCTGCGTTCCTAATTCACAAATCACATTCACCTGAACTTCCTCTTTAGACGCTCGTAACACGTCACTACGTTCGGCTTTGTTGTACAATTACTTAACTCATGTCAGTACGCAAGACACAACCGCCAACAGCCAATTTTGGACAAAAGTTGAATGTGTGGTTGTACGACCGTTGCACCGTGCACGAGGCATTAGAGCGAACCTGTCCCAAGTCTATCCTCATTAACATACAGTGAAAGATGCCCAGCCTTTACACCTTTTACCCTTTGTTAGAACAGTGGCCAAATCTAGTTACAATTGATAATGAAGATCTGCCTGCACAGTACAGACAGGATTAATTATGGCACACACAGGTAACCAGCCATCTCTTAAACAAAGAGAACTACCTAGCATGTTTTTCTTTCTGAAGGGTCCAGAATAGAGCATCTAAAAAATGTAAGCTGCAATTTATATTTTTTCAGTTATGCTATATGAATAGGGACATGAAAAAAATACAAAGTAGGTGTTATCCCAATTTAGCTGCAAAATTGGAAATACATATTAAGAATAATCCCAGTATCTCTTGTGGATTCCCTGAACTCTGCAATGTATACAGGGCCTTGATTCCGGTCCAAGTCTGTAGTAAGCTCATCCTTGCTGTTGGCTAGGGAGAGGTAAGTGTGTGGTGCTTGCACTAGTTTGGACAGGAGTTGAGGCTGGTACGCACAAAGACACCCAGAACATGCTCAAACCTGGTCTAAATAAATATTGGTTAAAACACTGTGACATGAACAAGGTGGGGAAATAGAGTGACAGATATATATGTATATATGAAAGAAATAAATAGGTACAACATCAATCATAAAAACTATTTTTTATATGAATTTGTTTTTATTCATAAAACATGAATTTTGACCTTGACCATTATTATTTTATTTGTATTATTTGTTTTTTTTTCTTTTTCTTATTCTTATTATGCAATGCACCATTCTCTCTCTATTTTCTTTTTCCCACTTTCCCCTTTTCTTTATCTACCCCCAGATTGGTCCTGTGTTGGTGATCTCATGCTATATAAACATATACTGTATGTTTTTGAAAATATCTATTAGATCATACACATACAAAAAAAAGAAAAGAAAAAGAAAATACATTTCTGTTGTGACAGACCCAACAAGGACAGGAGTTTTTAGAGGGGACTGCAGGCTAGCCTCTTGCCTACTGACTTTGGACCCTGGCGTTTGAGGGGGTCTATTCTTTGGCAAGTGTATGCCTGGGGGACCATTGGAGTAGCTTTACTTTGGATTCAAGTCCATGTCTCCCTGAAACACACAGACTCTGAAAACTGGAGGTCCCGAGTACAGATTTGGGACCTCTGTGTGTTGTCGGGGGATCGAATCAACAGCCCAAACCAGCACTGACTGCATCAACCCCCTTCTAGGCTCAGAGACTCAAAGCAGAAGATTATTATAGCTCAAAACAACATGATGCTGGGGTCTCCTGCTGTTATTTGTAATCCGTTTATTAAGGTGTCATGTGTTTACTGTTATAATTTGTACCTGTGTTTGTCTATCCTGTCTAGATGTGAAGTGACTTTCTCCCATTGTGTAATTTCCCCATTGTGTGCCTCCTAGGTGTGAATTCCCATTGTTAATTGACTAACCTATTGTTTCTGTCTGTTTGATAATCCTCCTGGATAATCCTCCTGGAGATTCCTACAGGATGTGATTAAACTTGTGTCAACCTTAACTCGCTACCTAAACTTTGTGAGATGTTTACTCCAAGGCGTAAAATTTCTTTGTATTGTCCATGTGGTGAATGCACCGTTTGGCAGAGGCACCCGGTCAGGGTATCAGGCAGTCCGTCACATCTGTGTATGCCCTTTTTTATTTTATCATGTTTTATTGTGTTGTATTTTCTTTATTTACCATTCTATCAGTCTAAGTGAGTCTTTTTATGTAAGCCAATGGCTGGTTTTATCATGATGCATTGATTGTTGTAATAGCTGCATCTGTGGTAGAGCAATTAAGCCGGAAGCTCCTTTGAACTTGCCAGTAACACCCAGTATTTAATCTTCCATGGGTAGCCCAGTAGGTATGCAGCTGGTGATAAGGCATCCACCCCAAAATGCATACTGTGCATGCTCTGAAGAGTAACATCATAAAGGGGGCCAGGCTTTGAGACAAGATCTATTCCAATAAGGCTTCTGTACCACTGAGCACAGCCTAATGGTTTTGAGGATGGCGTCCTCAATAAAAAGAGAAATCATTTTTGGCCTCACTTGCTTCCAGATTACCTATTATGTACTGTTTACCCAAAATCCACAAATGTTTAGAAAATCCCCTAGGATGACCCATCATCAGTGGCATACATTCCATTACTGCACTCCTTTTTTGAGGGACACCAAGCATGCTCAGCTATATGCTAATAACAGTTTTGGAGGCTGTACAGTATTTTCTTAGCCAAGATATTTCCATTGCTGAGATTCAAAAAAGTTTTATTTTTATATTGCTTCAGCTTTCTATGGTCATATTATGTGCAAAGAAAAAGGGTGGCCATGGGGGTTAAATTCACCCCCAGTATGACCAACCTTTTAATGGCCACGTGGGGGGAGTATGTAATCTTTCATGATTGGAGGCTGGAGTTAGTCCTCTGGAGATGTTTAATTGACATTCTTTTTATTAGGGATGATGACAGGGATTCTGCTGTTTCTTTTTTTGCAATTTTTGAACATCAATGAGAGAGTAATAGTCCTCACTTATGAAATCAGCTCTAATTAAATATATCTTTTGGATTTAAAGATATCTATTTTGGAGGATGTCATAGTAACCTTTACTTATTTAAAAAGGACGGACAGGAATGGTTATCCAAATGATTCTTGCCATCATCCTTCATAGTTGTCCGACGTGCTGAAGTGACAATTTTTATGTCTTAAGTGAAACTGCACACATAGAGAGGACTTCTTAACCCATTCAATACAGGGCACTTTCACCCCCTTCCTGCACAGGCCAATTTTCAGCTATCAGCGCTGTCACACTTTGAATGATAATTGTGCAGTCATGCAACACTGCACACAAATACTGGGTCACGAGGGGGCAGTGCCACCAGGTGATGTCACCAGGTGGCTCCACCCCTTACCTTTTTAAGAACTGTCAGACGGCGTAGCAGGCTGTAGGTTGTTTTTTTGGTCCAGTGGTGCGGCGGGCGTTGTGATTGACAATGGACCAAATTGGGGGGAATTTTTTTTTTTTTTAATAAAGGAATTTGTCAAAAACTGTGTCTGGGTTATTATTTCTTTTTGACCCTTTTTTGGTGAATGAGTAGGGGTACAATGTATCTCATACTCATTCACATATGGGGTAGCAAGGATCTGAGGACCCCTTGTTAAAGGGGGCCTCCAGATGTCAATAAGCCCCATGCCCACAGACCCCACAACAACCACCCAGGGTTGTGGGGAAAAGGCCCTTGTCCCCATCAACATGGGGACAAGGTACTTTAGGGGCCCCATCTGCTCCAAAGCACCCCCATGTTGAAGGCATGTGGCCTGGTATGGTTCAGGAAGGGGACGCTTGCTCTTCCCTCTCTTTCCTGGCCTGTCAGGATGCATGTGCGGATAAGGGTCTGGTATGGATTTTTGGGGGACCTCATACCATTTTTAAAAAAAAAATTGATGTGCGGTCCCCCCCAAAATCCACACCAGACCCAAAGGGTGTTTTGTAAAACATTTTTGTATTGCTGGCAATGGCTTGCAGCCAGGAAAATCATTTTAAATTTCTTTTTTTTCCTATATATATATATATATATATATATATATATATATATATATATACACACAGTATCTCACAAATGTGAGTATTTTATTATATCTTTTCAGGTGACAACACTGAAGAAATGACACTTTGCTACAATGTAAAGTAGTAAGTGTACAGCTTGTATAACAGTGTAAATTTGCTGTCTCCTCAAAATAACTCAACACACAGCCATGTCTAAACCGCTGGCAACAAAAGTGGGTAAGCCCCTAAGTGAAAATGTCCAAATTGGGCCAAATTAGCCATTTACCCTTCCCGGTGTCATGTGACTGGTTAGTGTTACAAGGTCTCAGGTGTGAATGGAGAGCAGGTGTGTTAAATTTGGTATTATCGTGCTCACTCTCCACTGATTGTTCAACATGGCACCTCATGGCAAAGAACTCTCTGAGGATCTGAAAAAAAGAATTGTTGCTCTACATAAAGATGGCCTAGGCTATAAGAAGATTGCCAAAACCCTAAACTTGAGCTGCAGCACGGTGCCCAAGACCATACAGCGGTTTAACAGGACAGGTTCCACTCAGAACAGGCCTCATCATGGTTGAAAAAAGAAGTTGAGTGCATGTGCTCAGCGTCATATCCAGGGGTTGTCTTAATAATAGACGTATGAGTGCTGCCTGCATTGCTGCAGAGATTGAAGGGGTGGGGGGTCAGCCTGTCAGAGCTCAGACCATACGCCGCACACTGCATCAAATTGGTCTGCATGGCT
The DNA here is from genome assembly GCA_018402905.1 of Glandirana rugosa. NCBI lineage: Eukaryota > Metazoa > Chordata > Amphibia > Anura > Ranidae > Glandirana > Glandirana rugosa. The sequence goes on along the minus strand of BLSH010235562.1, from coordinate 1,188,863 downwards.
ATCTTCCCAGAAGGAAGCCTCTTCTAAAGATGATGAACAAGGACTTCCAAGAAAGAATGGGTACACCCCTCTGAACTTCAAGACACAGGTGTGTACAGAATCTCATCTCCCGGACTAACAGGGTCCCACAGAGCCGTGGATATACGCTAATATAGCCCTACTCATCACTGCTCTCCCTAGTAATCTACTAGTGTATGATTAATTAAGAATGATGAGCAATTTCATATCCTATTAACCTGACTCTACCAATGTGGGTTAACCTCCTATACCTGGACATGGAACTACATCACATTTTCCACAACAGCTCTCCTTGGACCAACAGCTAAAACTTTAAATAAGTACCATAAGCTATACTTTGGGCTGACAACTGGTACCCATTCTATACATTTATGGAAATGGCCATGTTTTTATATATGACACGCATAAGTATGGAGAGGTTCTGAGGTCATCATTTACATGGTCCTATGCTATTCTTCACATAACATGCCAGATATCTTTTAATTTTTTTCCTGTTATGCAGGCTGATCCGGCGGGTCTCGTAGCCATGTCACCCCACTCCACTCACATCGGTAGCTCTTTCAGAGCTGGGGATGTGACTCCTGGAGTTAGCGGCAAATCTGCCCCTTACATTCTACTTTTCTTTGTTTCAGGTCTTTGCTATATGCATCCTGACCCCAATATGCGCCAACACACATCATGTTTTTTACATTACGTTATAGTTATCCTATGTAGACCCTATTGGTCATTGTCTTTCATTCTTTTGTATTTGAAGCATTATAATGTTAAGTATCAAGGAATGGGTTCTGACACTCCCTACAATATACAATTCTCTTGTGGACGCGCTGCCCTGGTGGGAAAGAATCTCTTTAGCCATAATTATGTAGCGCCTATAACTAAGTCATATAACATAACTTTTGACCCTACACATGACAGTTACATGTATCACACATAACGTGCAGGGTTTTAACTCTCCACACAACTGCAAAAGAGCCTTCTCTGGTTATAAAAAACTAGGAGCACAAATCATCCTATTACAGGAATCCCACTTTGCTTCTAATAATCATCCTGAACATTTTCATAGATCTTATAGACAAGCATATTATACTCTATACTCCTCCAAATGTAGAGGGGTAGCAATTTTTTTGCACAATTTTTTCCCATATGAGGTCCAGCGTGCCTATAAGGACCCTGAAAGCAGGGTTATTATACTTAAAGGGTTATTAGCAGGTCAAGAACTAATGATTGCAAATGTGTATGCCCCTAATGTGGCCCAAGCATTCTTTTTTTCAAATTTTTTTACAATCTTGGACAGATACTAATCCCTTCATATGTTTGTTGGAGGGGACTTTAACCTTGTAGCCCACCCTCAGCTAGACAGAAATACATCTGCCCAATTTACAAATGCCTTCCCCAAATCACTGACAAAATCTCTCCTTTCCCATCAACTTACTGATTCTTGGCGTACTCACAATACTGGTGCCAAACATTACACATTTTATTCTCACCCTCATAACTCTTTTGCGAGACTGGATTACATCTTCTGCACACCAATTATCCTTTCCAATTCTATTAAATACACAATTCACCTCTGCCCTTGGTCAGATCATAACTTGGTGTCTCTTACTACTACCTTCATTGGTCTTTCTGACACACCATACACTTGGCGACTAGAGTTGAGCGAACCTCTGGAAGTTTGGGTTCTGCTGGTCCGTCCGAACTTCGGGACAAAGTCCGGGTCCGGACGGAACCCGAACGATCGCACGGACAACGAACCCCATTGAAATCAACGAACTTTATGCACAAAAATGGCTGTAACAAAGTCCTGGAAAGCCCTAGAGGGCTGCAAAAGGAAGTAAAATGGGGGTAAGGGTAGGGCAAGTGGAAATAACTGTAAATATTTTTAAGGTAAAAACGAAAAAAATACAAAAATAAAAAAATTTTTATAAATGTCAATAAAGGTGAACGGGATGGGAATGGGGGTAAAATGAAGGAAAACGTCGGGAGATCCCGAAAGGTCCTGAAACAATGTCGGTAAAAACACGTATTTCAAGCAACTAAAGTTACCCCAAGCAACAGGCACGCTAGCAAGCCCAAGGCAGGCCTGGGCCTGAAACAGGGCTTCAAGCCTGCCTGGTCGTCTTGGGTTTGAAGGTCTCCAAGCGAGTTGAGATCAGCGGTTCACATACCACACAGTCTTTCTGGTTACTTCCATCATCATTCTCTGTGGTTCAATACTAGACTGGTTCCCGTCTCCACTTAACACATAAATTATCTTAACCTTTCCTATTAACCACA
>BLSH010235562.1:1157003-1181967 GCA_018402905.1 Glandirana rugosa | reverse complement strand
GACAGAGTTTAATCTGCAAATCTCCAACTCTAAGCAGCGGTATTTGAAATCTCAAATTCCCCCAACAATCTGATCGTAGAGCACGATCGTAGCGATCGTTGTTCTATGCAGAGCTTGATCTGCAACTCAAAGCAGCGGTATGTGAAATCTCTAATTTCTGCTATCTGTCCTCAGAGCAACAGCACAGACAGCAGTAGTAAAGTAATCTATCTCAGGATGCAGGATCAGGTCTTAAAATGTCTCAAATCTGTCCCTCACGCAGTCAGCTACCTTTCCCTACACTAACCCAAGGAGCATGTGACTGCAGCACTGTGACTCCAGCTTATAAAGAGGCTGGGTCACATGATGCACCGGCCAATCACAGCCATGCCATTAGTAGGCATGGCTGTGATGGCTTCTAAGGGCAAACCAGTGAAACACTTGTTGATTGGCTGCCCTGCAGCTTCTCAACACGTGGAGTAAAATAGCAGAACCCCGGACCGAACCCGAACGATTTTTGAAATGTCCGGGTCCGGGTCCGTGCCACGGACACCCGAAAGTTCGGTACGGACCCGAACGTTACAGTCCGGGTTTGCTCAACACTATTGGCGACTAAACAACTCGCTACTTACTGACCCAATAACTTGCCAAGAGATATCCACGGCCCTGCAGGAATATTTTACCCTGAATTCCAATCCGGAAAATCTCCTGGTACGCTGTGGGTGGCTCACAAGGTGGTCATGTGAGGGGTTCTTATTAAGATTGCCTCACGGAAAACAAAGAACACTGGTCTCAAATATATAAGTTAACCACTGAGTTAGAGCAACTACATAGACAACAAATTGTGAATCCAACACCTGATAACCGTCACAAAAAAAGGTTAGAGTTAGACACTCTTCTATCATCGAAGGTTTAGAAATCTCTTCGTTGGTCGAAGGCTAAATTCCTTCTCCATGGAAATGCAGCATCATCTATGTTTGCTTGTAAACTCAACCAATCCATACACCCTCCCCATCTATATAAACTTCGGAATTCCTCCGGTAATACGGTATCACACCCTAAAGAAGTCCTCGATATTTTTGAAAAATTCTATTCCAATCTAGCAAATCCTAGTTCCATACCTTCCCAAGAATCAAAAGATTGGCTAGCTTCCTTTCCACTCCCTACCTTAACCACCACACAAATTGAAACCCTGAATGCTCCCTTTACTGAAGAGGAAATACTTTGGATAAACGCTAGGTCGCCCAGGCCCAGACGGGAACACTGTCAGTTATTATAAACATTATGCCCCAATACTCACTCCATGCCTGACCACCATGTTTAATAATATTCCAGGGGGTAACCAATTTCCAAACAAAATGACCCTAGCAAACATGTCCCTGCTTCCTAAGCCCCTTAAGGACCACCTCCTTCCCCAGAACTATAGACCAATCTCGGTAATCAATAATGACCTAGCAAACAGACTGGCAGCTATTATTGAAACCCTAACTTCAGCTGACCAATCAAGATTTATTCCCAACAGACTTATTACCGATAAGATTGGCCTAACCTTGAATGTTATTCAGGATGCTAATCTTCATGCAAAGCAAGTGGTACTCCTTAGCCTTGACATTAACAAGGCTTTTGATAGCATGCTCTGGCCTTACCTATTCTCCACCTTACAACATATGGGCTTTATATATTCTGCCCCAAAAACAAGAATTAAGTTGCCGGGCTGAAATTTGGACTTCTTCACACTGGGCAGGGGTACCCATCAGGCATGCCCTCTATGCCCCCTTTTATTTGCTCTAGTATTAGAACCCGTGGCGATAGCAATCAGAAATCACTTGGATATCACTGGTTGCACCACTGAATCTGCACACTTCCAGTTATGTATGTATGCTGATGATGTTATGCTTTTTCTGACCAACCCACAAGTCTCATTACCCAATCTATTATTGTTACTATCCAAATTTGCAGATATATCTGGCCTATCAGTTAATACTAATAAATCGACAGCCATGCCAATTAATATACCCCCTGCCAGAGCCGCAGCTCTTTCCCCCTCCATTGGTCAACAGATAAAATTACGTATCTTGGTATTTATCTTACACCTCAGTACTCCTCAAATGTTGCAGTAAATTATCTACCTTGCGTTTCCCATCTTCGTAACTTACTCAAAATTTGGCGCTTCTACCCGATATCTTTCCTTGGAAGAGTCACAGCAGTAAAAATTAATCTATTGCCCAAGATGTTTTATCTCTTTAGATCTTTACCAATTAATGTGCCAAAACCACTTATTGAAAAATTATAGCAAGACATTAACAGGTTCATATGGCAGGATAAACGCCCTAGATTCGCTAAACTAATTTTATACAAATCCCAACCTAATTACCTAACCTTTGGCAAAACTTTCTAGCATCCCACCTCGCACAAACAGCCCACTGGAACATTCCTGATTCAAATGTTCCTTCAGTAAAATTTGAAACTGACTCCGTCTGTCCATATTTTTTGACCCACATCTTATGGTCACGCTCATTCCCTAGTTTTAAACTTGCTTCTTTCAACACAATAGTGTCTCATTTCTTAACACTGGGGCACCGATACAAAAATAAACTCAATCTAATCTCTCAGGCACCCCAGAATGCTTCCTATATAGGTGACCCCTCATTTGCACCAGCCTTTGACCACCTTGAAAGCTTTCGTTGGTGCTGCACCAATGCACTAGAGACCTTAAAAGACTTCCAAAATGATGGAAAGTTTGTTACCTTTGACCTCTTACACACACAAAAACAAATCCCACAGAGAAAATGTCATTGTTGCGCACAAATTAGACACTTTTTTGATAGCCATTATAAACTCTTATAAACTCACTCCAACCATTCCTAGTACACTATTTGAAAGACTCTGCTGTGACTCTCCCAAAGGTAAAGGCCTTATCTCGGATATCTATAAAAGCAATATTGCATTCTGCTCCCCGTCCTCTCCCCCCTACATGAGGAAATAGGAAATAGATTGTGATACACAATTTACTCCAGAAGACTGGGGTATTATGATAGACAACCTGAGGAAAAGTACTAAATCAATAGCAGTTAGAGAAACAGCTTTTAAAGTTCTGACCAGGTGGTACTACATCCCCTCTAGGTTACAAATTATCTACCCAGAATCCTCTGGATTATGTTTTCATGGTTGCCTTACTTTGGGATCATTTAAACATATAGTTTGGGAATGTGGTCATCTCTCCGCCCTTTGGAATAAGATCTCCACTGTTACCTCAGCTATAACTCGTACGTCTTTAACCCTAACCATATCAATGTGCCTAATAGGGGCTCCTATCCCGGATGTGGTCCGGAGGGAGGAGAAACTGATCCACACCACCTGTGTTTCCACTCTATGGGTCATAGCCCTGCACTGGAAATCCTCTTCTGTCCCATTCTCAACAGTGATGGAGAGAGTTGACAGTGTGATGTTAATGGGAAGAATTTTATATATGTTGCTAGACAAAATGCACTTGTTTGAACGCAAATGGGACCCCTGGAAGTCTCATAGACACCTACTGCTATCCTGATACGCAAAAACCTTTTTTAATAACATTGTACTGTATATTCGCCACCTTCGGTCATTTTTGATACACATGCATACTATGATAACTGGTTTTATACATGATTTATGTACCCAATCCTTCTTTGTAATGTATGTATGGAATATTCTCTGAATCTATGCATCTTATTTGCTATATATTCTCTTTTCTTTTATTATTATTTAATGTCCCCTGTTTTTTTTGTATATTATCTATACTTTAATAAAACAACAGTTCAAATGGTGGCAAGCATGTGTGGAGGCAACCAGATGAGGAGTACAAAGACGAGTGTGTCTTGCCTACAGTCAAGCATAGCGGTGGGAGTGTCATGGTCTGGGACTGCATGAGTACTGCCGGCACTGGGGAGCTACAGTTCATTGAGGGAACCATGAATGCCAACATGTATTGTGACATACTGAAGCAGAGCATGATCCCCTCCCTTTGGAGACTGGGCCGCAGAGCAGTATTCCAACATAATAACAACCCCAAGCACACCTCCAAGATGACCACTGCCTTGCTAAAGAAGCTGAGGGTAAAGGTAATGGACCGGCCAAGCTTGTCCCCAGACCTAAACCCTATTAAGCATCTGTGGGGCATCCTAAAACGAAAAGTGGAGGAGTGCAAGGTCTCTAACATCCACCAGCTCTGTGATGTCGTCAAGGAGGAGTGTTAGAGGACTCCAGTGGCAACCTGTGAAGCTCTGGTGAACTCCATGCCCAAGAGGGTTAAGGCAGTGCTGGAAAATAATGGTGGCCACACAAAATATTGACACTTTAGGCCCAAATTGGACATTTCCACTTAGGGGTGTAGTCACTTTTGTTGCCATCAGTTTAGACATTAATGGCTGTGTGTTGAATTATTTTGAGGGGGAAGCAAATTTACACTGTTATATAATCTGTACACTCACTACTTTACATTGTAGAAAAGTGTAATTTCTTCAGTGTTGTCACATGAAAAGATATAATAAAATATTTACACAAATGTGAGGGGTGTACTCACTTTTGTGAGATAGTGGGGTTGATTTACTAAAGCTGGAGAGTGCAAAAATGGTGCAGCTGTGCATGCTAGCCAATCAGCTTGTTCAATCAAGCTTTGACAATAAAACCTTGAAGCTGATTGGTTTCTTTACAGAGCTGCACCAAATTTTGCACTTTCAAGCTTTAGTAAATCAACTCCAGTGTATGTATATCAGCTTTGCTGCAGCAGGTTCTATACATGGTACAGATGCACCACTTTGCAGGCACACTAAGGGAACCCCCCAGCCACTATATTTAAAGGAATTTTTCATTTTTATTGTTTCACTTTAAGCATCATTAACCACTTCAATACAGGACGTAGCGCTCACACTTTGAATGACAATTACTCTCTCACGCTACACTATACCATAACAAAATTTTTATCATTTTTTTCACACAAATAGAGCTTTCTTTTGGTGGTATTTAAGAACCTCTGGGTTTTTTATCTTTTTGCGACATAAGTGAAAAAATGCGAAAATTTTGAAAAAAAAAACACTTTTTTTAGTTTCTGTGATAAAATTTTGCAAATAAGTAAGTTTTGTTCATAAATGTGGGCTAAAACCTATACTGATACCTATCTTTGGTAAAAATAACCCAAATAAGTGTATATTGGTCTGTGTGAAAGTTATAGAGTCTACAAGCTATGGTGCCAATCATTGAAAATTGATCACACCTGATGCATTGACAGCCTATCTCATTTCTTGAGGCCCTGAAATATCAGGAATGCACAAATACCCCCCAAATTACCCCCCATTTGAAAAGTAGACATTCTGAGGTATTTATTAAGAGGCATGGCAAGTTTTTTGAAGTTGTACTTTTTTCCCCGCAATTCTTGGGAAAATGAAGAAATTATTGGGGGTTTTTTTGCACATAATTGTCATAACAACAAGTTATTTCTCACACACAGCATATGCATACTTCCAATTACACCCCAAAATACATTCTGCTACTCGCCCCGAGTATGGCGATACAGCACATGTGAGACTTTTTCATAGCCTGGCCACATAGAGAGGTCCAACATGCAGGGAGCACCGTCATGCATTCTAGGAGCAGAATTTTCACATCTAATTTCCTAACGAGTAACGACCTATTACAATTTGAAAGCCCTGGAGCACCAGGACAATGAAATTACCCACAAAATGACCCCATTTTGGAAAGCAAACACCCCAATGTATAATCTATGAGGCATTGTGAGTCTTTTGAATGGTTCATTTTTTCCACAAGTGTTCAAAAAACGTGGAAAGAAAATGAAAACTCTTTTATTTTTACACAAAGTGGTCAATTTATAAGATATTTCTAACACATAGCATGTACATAGCAAAAATTACCCCCCAAAATATAGTCTGCTACTCATCCCAAGCATGGCGATACCACATGTGTGAGACTTTTACACAGCCTGGCCACATAGAGAGGTTCAACATGCAGGAAGCACCGCCAGGCATTCTAGGAGCAGAAATTTCACATCTAATTTCCTAACCACCTATTACATTTTTGAAGGCCCTGGAGCACCAGGACAATGGAATTACCCACAAAATGACCCCATTTTGGAAAGCAAACACCCAACGTATATGCTATGAGGCATTATGAATCTTTTGAATGGTTCATTTTTTTTCATAAGTCTTCGAAAAAACGTGGAAAGAAAATGAAAACGCTTTTATTTTTACACAAAGTGGTCAATTTATAAGATATTTCTAACACATAGCATGTACATAGCAAAAATTAACCCCCAAAATATATTCTGCTACTCGTCCTGGGTATGGCAATACCACATACAGAGGCCGAACATGCAGGGAGCACCGTCAGGCATTCTAGGAGCATAAATTACACAGTCATTCATACCTATCCCACTTTTGAAGGCCCTGGAGCACCAGGACAGTGGAATTACCCACAAAATGGCCCCATTTTGGAAAGCAAATGCCCGAGGTATATTCTATGAGGCATGGGCTGCAGATAGGTACTTGGGTACTCTGATGGGTTGCAGATAGGTACTCGGGTACTTTGATGAGCTGGAGACAGGTACTCGGGTAATCTGATGGACTGGTAAAAGGTACTTGGGTGCTCTGATGGGCTGCAGATAGGTACTCGGTTTCTCAGATGGGTTGGTGACAGGTACTCGGGTAATCTGAAGGGCAGGTGACAGGTACTCAGGTGGGCAGGTGACAGGTACTCGGGTATGCTCATGGGCTGGTGACAGGTACTTGGGTACTCAGATAGGCAGGTGACAGGTACTCTGGTACGCTGATGGTCTGGTGACAGGTACTCGGATACGCTGATGGTCTGGTGACAGGTACTTGGGTACTCTAATGGGTAGGTGTCAGGTACTCGGGTACTTTGCCGGGCTGGTGACAGGTACTCAGGTTCTTTGATGGGCAGGTGACAGGTACTCGGGTTCTCTGATGGGCTGGTGACAGGTACTTGGGTACTCAGATGGGCTGGTGACAGGTACTCTGGTACACTGATGGGCTGGTAACAGGTACTCTGGTACTCTGGTGGGCAGGTGACAGGTACTCGGGTACTCTGATGGGCAGGTGACAGGTACTCGGGTACTCTGATGGGCTGGTGACAGGTACTCGGGTGCTCTGATGGGCAGGTGACAGGTACTCGGGTACTCAGATGGGCTGGTGACAGATACTGGGGTACTCTGATGGTCTGGTGACAGGTACTTGGGTACTTTGATGGGTTGGTGACAGGTACTCAGGTACTCTGATGGGTTGGTGATGGGTACTCAGATGGGTTGGTGACAGGTACTCAGGTACTCTGATGGGATGGTGACAGGTACTCGGGTACTCATATGGGTTGGTGACAGGTACTCAGGTGCTCTGATGGGATGGTGACAGGTACTTGGGTACTAAGATGGGATGGTGACAGGTACTCAGGTACTCAGATGGGCAAGTGACAGGTACTCTGATGGGCAGGTAACAGGTACTCGGGTACTCAGATGGACAGGTGACATGTACTGGGGTACTTTGATGGGCAGGTGACAGGTACTCAGGTATTCTATTGGCTCTTTACACTGATCAGAGCTGGGCTTTGTCTGGGGGACAAGCCTCTGCCCCGATCGCCTCACTGCGTGCCCCCGGGGGTGCACACGGGTGGTGTGCACTTGGAAATCGGTAGTGAGCGGCTGTGATTGGACACAGCCGGTCACGTGGTAAAGAGCCAATTTTACTGGCTCTTTACCCCGGTCGAGGGGGGGCTGTGTCGCCACGCTGTGGCGAAAAGGGGAAGATCTCATATGATGTCCACCCAGATCGACGGAGGTTCCCTGCCGACGTCATTTTACAATGAGTCGATAGGGAACTGGTTAGAATCACTGCAAAAAACATTTTTGCATTGATACATGTCCCCCAGGGCAGTACCCGAGCCCCCATACACTTTTTATGGCCAATAACACGCATATAAGCCTTCAAAATGGGGACGTTTGATTATTCAAGTTCCGGTTCCATAGACTTTAGTAGTCAGTTCACACCGCATGCAGTCCAGTGCATTTTTTTCTGCATCACATGGAAAGTAGGTTATATGGTTTCCAATGGCATAGTTCACGCCAGTGCGGTCAGTTCCAGAAATAAGTAGAACATGCTGCATTTTTTCTGCACTGGACTGTACTGGAATGCGGTGAGATGCATCAAAAACACACTGGAATGCACTGGAAAGCATCAAAAACGCACTGGACCCCAGTGCAGTGAAAAGAAAAACAGGAAAAAAGCATATGGAATGCATCCGGAAATACATCAAAAACACATAAAAAACACAATGGAATGCAGCAAAATGTGCTAAAAATGCACATTCAGAAAGGCATTTGGAACTGATCTGGAGTGTGTTTTTGTGGTGTGAACCAGACTTAATAGAGTTCACGGCTCGAATCCAACTTTTTACATGTTTGGGAGATCTGGTGCATACTGAACCGGGGAGTGTTCAGCCCATTACTACTGATAAGCAGCACTGATGAAGAGGCACTGATAAGGCGGCATTGATGGGCACTGACAGGTGGCACTGATGGGCACCGATATGCCGATATGGGCACCGATATGCCGATATGCTGCACTGATGGACACTGATATTCATTACTGATGGGCACTGATATTCAGCACTATTGGGCACTGATATGCTGCACTGATGGGCACTGATATGCAGCACTGATGGACACTGATATACTGCACTGAAGGGCACTGATGATTAGTGTCCTGAATATCAGTGTAAATGCCCCTGTCACCACAGGAAAGCTGGTTATTGGCTTTCCTTTCCTCAGAAACTGACAGCGCTGAGGAAAGGAAATGCAGATAACCACCATTTGTTTACATGTGAACAGCTGTGATGGTAAAGAGCCACTAATCACCGCGATGTGCGCCCCCGTGGGTGCGCATCTGTGGCAAAAATGGGAGGACTTCATATGGTGTCCTCCCAGAACAAGAGCGGTCCCGCCCAACCATCATTCTACAATGTGATGAGGGGAAATCAGTTAAGGCAGTCATCCATTTTAATTTAGATTCTTTGAAAAGGGTTATGATAAAGTTGTCCTCGACCAAATGTTTCAAGAAGTTGGGTTTCAAGATCGGGAGCAGCGTCTCTGTGACAATAATTGCCCACCTAAGAGTTATGACTTTTTTGGTTTAGCTTTCTTTACGTTTTCTTTACGTTTTTCATTCACTTGTAAGTTAAATGACAAAACGTACAGAGTTGTCATTTCTTTTCTGTCATATATGCTGACTGTTACTGTATGATCTCTTTCTAAATGAGTATACTGTATATTAATTATTTATGATTCTATGTTTTGTGAATGCATAAGTCAAATGTTACAACCAGTATTTATTTATTATGGGTACTTATATAGCACTGTCAATTTACAAAGCATTTTACATATATATTGTACATTCATGCCAGTCTCTGCCCTCAAGGAGCTTACAATCAAAGGTCCCTTAGCCATATTCCTACATACACATACTAGGGCCAACTTAGACTGGAGCCAATTAACCTACCATCTTTGGAGTGTGGGACGAAACTCGTGTAGGCACAGGCAAAACATGCAAACTCCAGGCAGGTAGTGCTCTGGTTGGGATTCAAACAAACAACCCTAAGGCCTAAGGTGTTAACTTCTTAGCCACTGTGCTGCCTAGCATATTTATTTACATCCTGCCTTGGCTCAATAAACTCTGATTTGACTAAGTTATGCTATGTGAATAGGGACTTGTAACAAGTACAAAATAGGTGTAAGATCAGTCCTACTGTTTCTTGTAGAGTCCATGAACTCGGCAGTGTATACAGGGCCTTGATTCCTGCCCAAGTCAGTACTAGGCTCATCCTGAAGAGAGGTGATGGGGTGGTGCTTGCAATGGTTTGGACAGAAGTTGATGCTGGTATACAGCATGGTCCTGGAATTCAGGGGCTCCACAGGAACACATGGATTGATCTGTCACAGATATTTGCAGATAGATACCCCAAGGTGCCTGCACTTCAGAAAAATTCACTATCAAAAATATTTCATGATTGTTTATATATAATTCATGGACACTTAAAGTGGTTATAAAGGTTCACTTTTTTTTTTAAATAACAAACATGTCATACTTACTTCCACTGTGCAAAGGTTTTGTGTGAGTGGCCCTGATTCTCTTCCTCTGGGGTCCCTCAGCAGAGCCCCTGGCTCCTCCGCGCATTGAGTGCCCCCTTGGAGAAGCGCTCTCCCTCGGGGCACCCGTGTGGGCACGCTCCCATGTCCTGCTGCTGCGTCCATTGACGCAGACAGCAGTACTCTGCCCCGCCCCCGGCTCCCACACCATTGGATTTGATTGACAGCAGCAGGGGCCAATGGCTGCGCTGTTATCAATCTATCCAATCGGGAACCGAGACACCAGCTGGAGTGGGTGTGCTCGTCCCCGACACAGGAAAGATTGGACTCAGGTAAGTATTGGGGGGCTCTGGGGGCCGGTGCATCACAGGAGGTTTTTCACCTTAATGCATAGAATGCGTTAAGGTGAAAAACCTCCAGACTTTACAACCCCTTTAAATATTTTGTACATTTTTTATTCTATACCATTGGTTTGTTTACGTTGATTGTTCCATTTATATATCATATGTTTATGTACTAATAAGGGATATTAATGTAGCAGCAGTAAGGTGGGGTTTCCACATTTCAGTTTCATACATGTAATATTTTCTTAATTTAGCATAAAGTGTATTTTTTATTAAAACTTCATAAATATTGTTGATTTTGTCAGTGTTTAGGGCCTTACATGGTAACTTGGGACAAAAATCTGATCCAGAACATACAGTATACTACTTACAGAATGAAACAGTTTTGGCCCACAGCCTTCAGTACCTCTGTGGTCCTGTCATCCCACTTGTCCTGTCTACAGCTATGCTCAGGAAAAAATGTCTATGCTTGAGTCCTTTAATGTTCCCACAGAGTAACTCAAGGATCTAACACCTGTGTGAATGCCTCAAACATCCACTGCTTTGCCCATGGCTGTTAGACAAAAGAGCACATGCATCCTCCCTATTCCTGAATTTAGTTGACCACCCACTACAGGTGGTTTACCAAAACCATTTACTGTTCTCCAACAGGTAGAGAAATTTTACAAAAATACCATCAGAGTCACTGTGACAGTTTTAGAACTTATGTATATATTATAAGTTATAAGTTTTTTTTAATTCATACATAACAACTTGAAAAAAAATAGGAAAAATGTCTTATATTTGTCATAGCAACCAATCAGCTGCTAGCTTTAATTTTTTTATCCTGCAAAGTAAAATGCATTTGCATTTCACTGGCTGGTGCTGGCAGCTCCTTTGCTTTCCCGTTCTGTTTCTATATTGTTTTGCAGAGTCGAGCAGACAATCTCTCAACTGCAAGCTTCAGCCAGAGCTGACGGTCTAATTTTTTGGCCCCTGGGGCTCACCAAGACAAATGACTAGCCTGAAACCTTAAGAAACTGAAACTGTGATCAGAACAAGAAAATCAAAACATTTAAGGCTTATACTACAAAATGCGCGATCTGTACAGCCTTTTGTTAGAGACTAGCTAGAAGCTCATACCCTACTGAGTTATAAATACACTGTATACAACATGACCATGGCCATGGGAATGTAGAAAGAAAGAAAAAAAAGAGGTTAAAGAAAAAGAAGAAAAAAAAAAAGGTTTCTGCGGCAACTGCTCAGCTTTAAAAAAGAAAGAAAAAATCATTAGAATTATGTAGAGATTAAATTATTAAATTAGTTAAAAGATGAAAAAGAAAAATTGTTGGCCAAATGGGGTTGGACCTTGAAAGAGCTCTGCTATTATCCAGCAGAAAAAAAATCATTACAATTAGAGAAAGTCTGCATGTACGAGAACATATTCTCAGAGCTCTAATGTGCTTTCACCTAAGGAATAATTACTGTTATTAAAATGCTTACTTTTCTCGACTGTATCCTCATAGCCACAAAGCTCCATCTTTGAAAAAAAGTATCATTGTATTAATAACCCTTCTATATAAGAAAACAAAAACAGAACTGCAATGTTCCCTAAAGAAATAATTCCTGTTATTTCATCACTTGCCTTATGAGCAGAAAATCTCCGAGCCTCAATGATAGTTTTAGCTGGAAAAAAATAATAACTAAGATGCTGGCTATATAGGAATTTCTCCCTATGGTTAAAATGTTCTCTCTCCACCAGTTATAAAAACATCTCCTCTAGGCCCCAATGTTCTAAAAAATAATCTCTAATAATTTCCAACCACTGACCTAATACTATGCTATTCTGTTGAAGGAAACCCCTACTAAGAATGATTTTGTCTGGTTTGTGGTAAGTATGGAAAAACATTATAAGGACAAGAATAGAAACATTGGGGTTTTGATGGTGCAACGACAAAAAGAATTTATACCAAAAGTTTTTTCATAAAAATCTTCAAAAATGTATTACAATAGTTTAAAACCATTTTAACATCAACATTGAAGTGAATGTGTACAATAACCATGCAGTAGATTTCATTTTTTCTCTACATGTTTCGCCAGGCTATGGCTTCTTCTGAAGACTTCAATGATTAGCACACTGCATGTAGAAGAAACTGCAATCAAAAGAACAATTTTAGAATATGACAAAATGACATGCGCATATACACAAGTTCAATTACCATTTGTTATTAAATCACATCCTCCATATATTGCAAATCCATTGTTATCCATAGTAATCATTAATTACCTTCAAGCGAAGAGCATGTCTATGAATGCTCTTCATTTGAAGGTAATTAATGATTACTATGGACAGCGGTGGCTCCTCCATAGAGGGCACTAGTGCACCACCCTCCCCCCGCTGATCCTTCTCCAAAAAAAAAAATATATATAGTGCGCCGGTATATGGCTACCCGGCTTTTTTGGGAGATTTGCTGTGAGCTGACAGCATTTCCCAAAGCCCATTGGTCAGCCATTAAAGTGTATAGATATGCGCCTCGCCAACCGAGGGAGAGAGCGGACTGACAAGTCCCTCTGAGGTAAGTACTGCTGTGCTGCTGGGCTCTGCATACATGTCTACTGATAACACCTGTGTACTGGCTGGCAGCAATACCTGTGTACTGACAATACCTGTGTACTAGCTGGCAACAATACCCATCTACTGGCTGGTGGCAATACATGTGTACTGGCAATACCTGTGTACTGGCTGGCGGCAATACCTGTGTACCGGCAATAACTGTGTACTGGCAATAACTGTGTACAGGCTGGCGGCAATACCTGTGTACTGGCAATACCTGTGTACTGACAATAACTGTGTACTGGCAATAACTGTGTACTGGCTGGCTGCAATACCTGTGTACTGACAATACCTGTGTACTGACAATAACTGTGTACTGGCAATAACTGTGTACTGGCTGGCGGCAAACCTGTGTACTGGCAATACCTGTGTACTGGCAATAACTGTGTACTGGCTGGCTACAATACCTGTGTACTGGCTGGCTACAATACCCGTGTACTGACAATACCTGTGTACTGGCTGGCTACAATACCTGTGTACTGGCTGGCTACAATACCTGTGTACTGGCTGGCTGCAATACCTGTGTACTGGCTAGCTGCAATACCTGTGTACTGGCTGGCTACAATACCTGTGTACTGGCTGACTACACTACCTGTGTACTGGCTGGCTACAATACCTGTGTACTGGCTGGCTACAATACCTGTGTACTGGCTGGCTGCAATAACTGTGTACTGACACTACCTGTCTACTGGCTGGCTGCAATACCTGTGTACTGGCTGCATACTGTGTTACTGGCTGCAATATACCCCAGCTGTGATGCTGAGCTGTATCCTGTATCCTGTGATGCTGAGCTGTGTATTCCTGACACAATATGTGGAATACAGGGGATGGAGTGGGTGGATTATATAAGGGGTGGGGTTTATGAGAAGTAGGAGGGGTCAAAAAGGAGGGAGGGAGCCTGGCACCCCCCATTATAAAACTTCACCAGCCACCACTGACTATGAATAACAATGGATTTGCAATATATGGAGGATGTGATTTAATAACAAATGGTAATTGAACTTGTGTATATGCGCATGTAATTTTGTCATATTGTAAAATTGTTCTTTTGATTGTAGTGTCTTCACACACACATGCAGTGTGCTAATCATTGAAGTCTCCAGAAGAAGCCATAGCCTGGCGAAACATGTAGAGAAAAAATGAAATCTACTGCATGGTTATTGTACACATTCACTTCAATGTTGATTTTAAAGTGGTTTTAAAATTTTGTAATAAATCTTTGATGGTTTTTATGAAAAAAACTTTTGGTAAAAATGATTTTTGTTGTTGCACCATCAAAATCTCATTGATTGTATTCTTGTCCTTATAAATCTAATTAAGGGATGAGGTGCCAATATTTATCAGACATTCTGCTAAAAAATTGAATTAATGGTATGGAAAAACATCTCAGGATTTCCAGAAAGCCAAAAGTGGTTTTAGAATAGGTTTTGGTACTAGGACCTACTATGGTTTTTAGTTTCTCACTCTCAGAGGGGAGGTATAGAAATATTAGAAGGTGGAAGTAACCTTGTCAGGGCAACTAATGAGCCTTTGACTGAGACTGGTTACTGTGCTTTTACTCTTTGTTGCTTTGTGGTATAGGAGTGCTGAACCTTATAGTGATTTGCTGTAGTGTAATGAGTGGTGTGCAGTCCCGGAGGCTGCTCACCAGCAATTGTGGTGTCCTTCTGGACCCTCGGATGAGTTTTCTAAAGTATTGAAAAGAGTGCCACACTGGTTTATAGAGTCCATTAAGATATTTTACTTTGCAATAGCCAATGTGTTGCGGTGGCTCAACACTCCACTTCATCAGGGTTTGTAGAATGATAACTATAGGGTGAAGGATACCATCCTGGACCCTGGTAGGAGTATAGATCACAAAGATGACTGAACAGGTTATTATTCTACAGTATAAGTCTTGATAAAGGTTGCATGCTGAGCCCCCAAAACATGTTGGCTGTTGCAAATATGTTTTTTAATGGACTGCGCAAACTAGTGTGGCGTTTCCATAGTTTTTTGCTCTCTGTTGGTTATGGTAGGACAGTCTTGTGGTACTTTTTCTTTAAAAATGTATTTTTTTATAACAAACCCAGTTTAATGGATGTCCTATGAATTGTGTTGTCTACCCACACTCTTGGCAGTAGGCCATAGAGTGGTCACTGATAAGCTGAATAAGCACGTAGTTTGGCCCTAAATAACCCAAGCTTGGCATTGCCCCTTATAGAGCATGATTAGCCAAAACTTTTTTTTTTTTAGTTCTGAATATGGTAGGGAGGGCTAAATACCCTGCAACTTAATTTTTTACTGTCGTTTTCCACTTGGAGAGATTTTACTTCACTTTCTGCTCTATAAACACAACAGTAAGTAAAAGCCCTACAAATTAAGGGAAACTCAATTTCTTAGACAGCTGTCACCTGCGTAAATGCCCACATTTGTGAATGTATCTTTATATCTTCTGCCTTTTGACGAGGTGATGGTGATATTGATTATCAGGATTTTCTGAGAGGGTCATGGGCAGCAAAAAAAACTTGATAGAGCTTCTAATCTTTCCACATTTTCTCCAGGTTTATTGAACAAACTGCTAAAATATAGTCGATTTGAGCATTGCTGCATAACAATTATAATATTGCATATATTATGATGTGCAGATTGATTACAATCATTGATGCACAATAAAATATTTATGTTAAAAAGGTGGAGTTCTGTAGTGCATAAATTAGGTCTGTGCTCTGTTTCACCAGTTTTAACAGCCTGTGAGTTATTGGTTGTATTTGATCATAAATGAATGTAAGAGGGTGGCACCAGTTAGTGAATTAGCTTAATCTATGCTTCTAATATTTAAAATAATATACCACATGATCAAATCAATGTATCCTCTGCTGGTATAGCTATGCTTTACAAGATGAATCAGAGTTTCCAGATTTCCAGTGTGCACAAACAAATATACACCATAGTTTGAGAATCATAAAGCAGCACAAAATATTAGTAGAAATATAGTTATTTATTTTGTAAGTGGATTGATAATATAGACTAATTAAATTTAAATAGGAGATGAAGATAGTAATTTATTTTTCAAATTATTTTGGTGAAGGTTTTCTAAGCTTTATTAATTTACTTTGATTGGGAAAAATGTTATCAAAATGAACATTGCATGAAAACATTTTATCTAAAGTGGTTGTAAAGGTAAACGTTATTTAACCTAAACACATTCTCTACATTAAGGTAAAAAACCTTTTAATAGTAGCTCTCCCTCTAAAATACTCACGTGAGCCCAATCTCAATCCAGCGCTATGCATGTCTGCAGCAGCTCTTCTCCCCTCTACCCTGTCACAGGCAATTGGCCCCTGCTGCTGTCAGTCAATACCTGTGGGAAGAGAGTGAGGGGGTGGGGCCGAGTCAGCCTGTGTGTCTGAAAAGACAAAATTGGCCTGGCCCGGGATTGAGCAACCCATAGAAAGTGGCTTTGTGTGGTGGGCACTCGGTGGAGCGAGGAGCTAGAAGCACCGTCAGGGGACCAGAGGAAAGGAGGATCAGGGCTGATTTGTGCAAAACCATTGCACAGAGCAGGTAAGTATGACATGTTTATTATTATTATTTTAGTGAGAAAAAAATGTGAACGTTTTACAATCACTTTAAATCTAAAAGCTTTTCCTCTTTCCTTTGAGACATTGGAACATAAACACTGGAATGGCTGTTATGAGCTTAGGGTGGATTTTGGTGGATGTGTTCCTACATAGCTCTACACTGGGTATGCAAGTGCAAGTATTATGCATATATGTAACTCACATTAAATCTTATTAAGTCAGGACTAGAAGTGAAAAATCAGATCACTTGTTGGATCTCTGGTGTTAGATTCAGACCAAAGTTTATGGATTCTGATGTCCCAAACAAAATCTAAATTTCATTGTTATTTTTAGGATTTCAGACTCCCAAAAAACTCCTAGGACAAAGGGACCAAAGGCTGCTTAAGGCCCCTTTCACACACACAGACCGTTTGTCCGTTTTTCATCCATCCGTTGATGGATGAAAAACGGACATCAATGCATCTCTATGGAAAAATGGATGACAACAGATGATCATTCATTTGCATCCGTTTTCATCCGCTTCCGTCAGCATCCGTTTTTTTGAACGGATGAAAGTCCTATTTTTCATCCGTCAAAAAAACAGATCAGACGATAAACGGATGTAAACTGACGAACGGTCAGTTTTTCATCCGTTTTTGCATTGGTAGTGGATGTAAAAAAAAACTGATGAAAAACTGATGACCACAGATGAAAAAACGGATGAAAAAAAAACGGATGAAAAAACTGATGAAAAACGGATGAACTGATGAACTGATAAACTGATGAACGGTCCGTGTGTGTGAAAGGACCCTTAAGGGTTGTTTCTGCCAGTTCCACCAGATCCCAATATTCTGTCTTTGTATTCCTGATAGAATTTTTAAAGGTTGCGGCTTTATTTCTTCTTAAGCTTGGTACACACAATGAGATTATTGGATGAATAACCATCCGTTTTTGTTTTTTTTGCATGCTAGTCTCCATATCAAAAACATACTAAAATTCACGTACGATAGAATAAAAATTTGGAAGTAATGAAATGTATTTGTGTTGTATTTTTGGGCAAAAACCTGTACTGATTTAACAAAAATTGTACGATCTGGTATCGTACGAGAAAAATTGTCGGGTTTGTCCCTTCGGAAAATTTGGGACGAAAGCTGTGTACTAACGATCAGATTATTGTAGGATCGCTTTGAAATTCTGAACGTGTGTAGAGGGCTTAAGGCTCTCAGTACCTTTTCAAATGTTCTGGATTACCATTGACTTAAAAGGTACTTCCGGTTCAGAAATTGTGAATTTCTGAGGTATGCAAATTTTTAAAAAGTTTGGTTGAACCACAACCGATCGTACTTTTCAGAAGTTTGCTCATCTCCCCACTCCATCAGGACCAGTGTATTAAAACTGGGTTGTACACCTGGTGAACTTTCTGCCACATGGTACAAGGGGATACAGTTGTATAATGTCTGCATGATGGGTGACTTGAACATGTAAATTGTACAATGTAATATGGCAATAAATACAGCTTCTGGACTTTGTGTTTGAGGGTTCTGCACAGCCCCTGGTGAAGAGACCTCTAAGCTAAACACTGTGTCATTTTTTTATTCCTCCTGGTTTATTAAACACTGTTGTACTATAGTAGATATGATCATTGCTACAAATCTATTATAATGCTGCATATATTACAATGTGCTAATTGATATGTTATGCTTCTAGAAAA
Source organism: Glandirana rugosa (assembly GCA_018402905.1). Lineage (NCBI taxonomy): Eukaryota > Metazoa > Chordata > Amphibia > Anura > Ranidae > Glandirana > Glandirana rugosa. Next base: position 1,163,660 of record BLSH010235562.1, on the reverse strand, counting down.
AAAAAAAAAAATTACCGGTATATTAAAAAGATGTTTCACCAAATCACGAGTTGTAAATTCTTATGAATTCTGAAACTGTTTCTTATATTATAGTTATTTAAAAATATTTTTAAAATGGGATTGAGAAGTCCATATTGCTTCAAAGCATCATCATACTGTATATGCTCAGAAAGGAGCATGACAATCCAAAACGGCCTTCTGGATCAAATTTTACAGTGATCTTTGAATGACCTATAATAAATATGATTGCTTTACATAAGACATTGCTTGTTTGAATGTCTGTTTGCACAATTTCATATAGCAGCGATTCCAGTATCAGAAGCCAACCTTTCTTAAGTGTTGAACAATTACATTGAAATGTTTTGTTGGTTTTGAGGAGATGTCGCAGAGACTGATAGATAGAATGACCCTTTTTATCAACTATCCAAATGGTCTTAACTTTTTTCTTTAATTTCAAGGGAGGGGTGGGAGGGGCATTCCCACAAGCTCACAGTGGAAAACAAGGTGGTTGGTTAGATTAGTAGATGTAATTTAAAGAGTAACTCCTGGGTGATCTATGTACATTGCAAGGAATTTAACAAACTTTGTTGCAGATTCCTACCTTTTGCCATTCTGAAGAAATCATTGTGTGTTTCTCTGTGTCCATGTTCAGAGTGAGTCTAATGGGAGTGGTTTCATAATTATCAATCAGCTATGCACCTTCAGGGCTCTAGCGGTCTGCATCCCTTTTAGATGTGATTTTGTATTAGGAGTATCTTACCAAAAACTACATTTTTGTTGCAGGATACCTGAAATCTGTGCAGACTTCTGGGAAAATCAGTGAGCCAATCGCACAAGCAGGAAGTTACATATCTGGGGGGCGTTCTGTACACATTCTGTGTACAGAACACCTCCAGGTAGCCATATTGCACTGCATTTTAAAGAAAATTACAGAGCTGCAGATTGAAAAGGAAATGTAATTTTTAATAATATTTGATTACAATATGACTTCTGTTACAATTGTATATGCTATATTATTTTTTTTATTTGCTATTTTTTTCCCAAGAGAAAGTAGAGTTACCATTTAAACTTTCATTTGCAATGCAGCCTGGTGTCCCCTGATTTCTTCTTCTGTTGGTCCTACCAATTAAGTTCACCCAATGCAGCTTGCTGTGATGGTATAGCAATGATGCTGCACTGCTCCTGAACTAACAGCAGAGTTGCACTCTCATGTAGTCTGTGCTTGCTTGCACTACAATGGGATTAAAAAATCCTGCAGAAGGTGTGGCTAATAACATTGTCACTGCTGTTTCAAAAACCTGTAGCTTGTCAGTCAGTCCCTGGTCACACCCAGTTCTGTCCACTGCTTCCTGGATTGACAGCAATGCCTCTGTTGCTGAAGGCCTCACACTACTGCGTGTGCTGCAGTGTCTGGGAGGGGGAGCGTATGGGGCATATGAAGGAGGACTTGGCGCAGTCAGGGGAGATAAAGAAAGTTTTTTGCTTTCTTTATGAGGTTTTAGACTGTCAGTAGACTTTCGCTTGGGACCATATTCATGTTCAGGCATATGATAAAGTGGTCCTGCCAGGACACCTAAAACATTACAATTCACTGCTGTAATGTAATAATTTTAATACATTTTTGGATATTATACTGAAGATCCATGGTATGCTGGCAATATATGCCTTGACTACCATTAAAGCGGTATTAAACTCACAATCAAAAATGTAATATATTGCAGCTTACCAATCATTAGATGTAGTGGCTGAGTCCATTTTATTTTCTTAGGATGAAGAAGCACAGTGGCATCTTTGGACAGAAGCACTGTCAGTCTGGGGGAGGAGATTGTTAGATGATGTACTAGCAGATTTAAAAACACTAAGAAACTGAAGCCAAACTCCACTCCACTCCAAACACTTTATTATTTTGTAATACCTGTAAAGACAAGCTGAAGCAATTTAAATTTCGCCATTAATAAAAGATTGACCTCTTTGCTGTCCGGTCATGTGACGGCCCCTTTATAGTGCGGTCATGTGATGGCCTATTTTGTTTTTGCCTTGTTCCCCAATAAGACATAGAATGGTTAATAACACTGGGCCACGGGTTTCAATCCATTCTGTGGAAAACTTTCCAATTTTTTGCTTACATATCCACGTAATGAGTTTTTTTTTTCCTACTTCCGCCGGAAGTGCTATTTGGAACACACCCGGTCACCTCTGGGCGGAAGTCGTTTCTGTCTTCCTGTCTCCGCCGGAAGTGCGGCTTGGAACGCACACCGACGTGTTTTGGGCGGAAGTAAGCCCTAATTGACAGAGGGTGCATGCTGACTATTTATACCCAGCTTTTAGGGGGGGTCGGTAACCCCCAGATGACGTGTATTAACACGAAACGTGTCAGGAATAACCCACCCCAATTTACTGTGTTCATACTGAGTATTTTAATGGAATTTTTATATGCGATTTTATACGTTTTTCAATAAATATACCTCATCATTGGGGTTTTACACTATTTGGAACCCTTTTTTCTCCTCCTTTAATACTCCCCCAACTCCTGGGTTTGCCGGTGAGGAAGGGACTGTGGCTGACGGGCATCTCCCCTATGTGGATGAAGACGGTACCCCCAAAAGAGGAACAGCCATAGACGGGCCGCTAGTCTTTCAAGCAAGACCATCTCAGATTGTTATAGGATTGTGTGACGTGCATTTCCAGAGGTGGAGTTCCTCAGATTATCTTGGCACACTTAAGCGCATTTCAACTCTGGTCTGGTAAGCCTCCCATCTATTTGGATTAGGATCCTCCCATGTGTTCCAATCTGTCTATTCTTGGTCTCATACCTTCCAGGACTCTTTTCCACTGTTTAAAGTTGTAAAGGACTCTATCCACGGGCCTGGATGAACTTAGCCATTTACATATCACATCACATTGGAACTTGATTTTTTATTGTATTATTATTTTTAAAAGTTTTTTTGTGTTTCAAAGCCTTGAAAGGCTGTACATCACTAATCACTACCACATCACTTTTTAGGTTGAGCGCTTAAACCGTTTTTTGTTTATTGTATCTATTTCCAACAGGTTTGGTTGTGGTTTGACAGCTCACTATATCAATTAATTTTTTTCGTTTACTTCACAGTTTTTTCCTTTGGGAATAAGGGTTTTACATACAGTATCTCACAAAAGCGAGTACACCCCTCACATTTTTGTAAATATTTTATAATATCTTTTCATGTGACAACACTGAAGAAATGCCGCTTTTCTAAAATGTAAAGTAGTGAGTGTACAGCTTGTATAACAGTGTAAATTTGCTGTCCTCTCAAAATTACACAGCACACAGCAATTAATGTCTAAACTGCTGGCAACAAAAATCGAATACACCCCTAAGTGAAAATGTCCAAATTGGGCCAAATTAGCCATTTTCCCTCCCTGGTGTCATGTGACTCATTAGTGTTACAAGGTCTCAGGTGTGAATGGGGAGCAGGTGTGTTAAATTTGGTGTTATCGCTCTCATGCTCTCATACTGGTCACTGGAAGTTCAACATGGCACCCCATTGCAGAGCACTCTCTGGGGATCTGAAAAAAAGAATTGTTGCTCTACATAAAGATTGCCTAGGCTATGAGTAGATTGCTAAGACCCTAAAACTGAGCTGCAGCACGGTGGCCAAGACCATACAGGGGTTTAACAGGACAGGTTTCACTCAGAACAGGCCTCGCCATGGTCGACCAAACAAATTGAGTGCACATGCTCAGCGTCATATCTAGAGGTAGTCTTTGGGAAATAGATGTATGAGTGCTGCCAGCATTGCTGCAGAGGTTGAAGGGGTAGGCAGTCAGACTGTCAGTGCTCAGACCATACGCCACACACTGCATCAAATTTGTCTGCATGGCTGTCATCCCAGAAGGAAGCCTCTTATAAAGATGATGCACAAGAAAGCCCACAAACAGTTTGCTAAAGACAAGCAGACTAAGGACATGGATTACTGGAATCATGTACTGTGGTCTGATGAGACCAAGATAAACTTATTTGGTTCAGAGTTAGTCAAGCGTGTGTTGCGGCAACAAAGACAAGTGTGCCTTGCCTACAGTAAAGCATGGTGGTGGGAGTGTCATGGATTGGGGCTTCATGAGTGCTGCCGACACTGAGGAGCTACAGTTTATTGAGGGAACCATGAATGCCAACATGTACTGTGACATACTGAAGTAAAGTATGATCCCCTCCCTTCGGAGACTGGGCCACAAGGTAGTATTCCAACATGATAATGACCGTTAACACACCTCCAAGATGACCACTACCTTGCTAAAGAAGCTGAGGTAAAAGGTGATAGACTGGCCAAGCATGTCTCCAGACCTAAACCCTACTGAGCATCTGGAAGGTGGAGAAGTGCAAGGTCTCTAACATCCACCAGCTCCGTGATGCCATCATGGAGGAGTGGAAGAGGATTCCAGTGGCAACCTGTGAAACTCTGGTGAACTCCATGCCCAAGAGGGCTAAGACAGTGCTGGAAAATAATGGTGGCCACACAAAATATTGACAGTTTGGGCCCAATTTGGACATTTTCACTTAGGGGTGTACTCACTTTTGTTGCCAGCGGTTTAGACATTAATGGCTGTGTGTTCAGTTATTTTGAGGGGCCAGCAAATTTACACCGTTATACAAGCTGTACACTCACTACTTTGCATTGTAGCAATGTGTCATTTATTTAGTGTTGTCACATGAAAAAATATAAAAAATTGTGTACAAAAATGTGAAGGGCATACTCACTTTTGTGAGATACTATACATGTAAAATGTTTACAAAGAGTTTCTTTTATAGGTGTCAGGAAGAGGAGGTGTAAGAGCTGTACTCGCATTACTGGTGCATATTAACCTCTCAAATAGAATCTCTGTACCCACTTTTCAGCTTCGTGTATCACCGCTCCGATGTGTAGGTAACGCATCCTGAAGATGTCATATGATGAAACGTATGTCAGGGTGGGGATACAGGAAGCTATCTGTGCTAACAAGAGCCTGACACCCATGAGTGCTGAGATATTGAGGAAGGTCTGTGCTTGCACTGGGAAATAGTTGAGCCTGCTGGTTATACAAAAGGGATTCAACACAGGTACAAAGGGGAATGCACTTTATAATATAAGCGCATATATTGGTGTTTTTTTGAGATTATATTTAATTAAAAAGGTTTTTCACAATTAGAGTCCTCTCTCTTCTGTATTACCCTGGAGTGGGAAAGCTGCTGCCTAGGATTATTAACTCCTTGGGGTAAAAGCACAATACTCTTTCCAGAGAAGTCATAGTTATCTGGTGAGTGTGCAAGTGTGGTGGTGATGCACAGTGGAGGATAAGAGGATAAGAAACACAGAAGAGAATATATGTATACAATTTTTTCTTTGAGCACAGAGCACTTTGAAAAGAGACATAACTGATTGATTTAAAGAGGAACAGCATTGGAAAGAATTTGGACACTTTGTATATGGACTGTTATGTCAGAGTTCACTAATGAGTTAGGAAAGGCAATTTTTGTATTTGTTAATGTTTGAAATTATTCATGCATAGGATCACTTTTTGTGAATGAGGAACTTATATGTTTCACATGGTTTATTAATAATAGATAATAGCACCTGGATTACACATATGATGTTGCTGTGTCGCTGCTCTTTTACCATGTGAGCAATCTTTATAAAAAACAGTGAGCACATGATATCACAGCCAGACCCAAATGGACGATTACATCTTGTGGGATTTCAGTGCTGATGACGGGCACTGGCTTCTCTAAGATGGCTGCCTGGAGTCCATTAGAGAGGACAACTTAGTCCCCAATGAGTTCCTGTCTGCCTGAAGAGGCAACACAGCACCATCTTCAAGTTAGTCAATAAACTGCAGCAAAACACCTGCCTACAAGCGCATAACAATGTACATGCATTTTAACGTGCCACAATGCATGGATGCAAACATAGGCGTGCACACAGGGTGTGCTGGGTGTGCCTGGGCACACCCTAATCACCTTGGCCAACGCAGATTCCCCCTGCTGAATGCTCCTACCCTGTGGCAGCTGAGGCTACAGAAAAAGGGACTGGGGAATCTCTGTCCTCTGTTCTTTTCTCTGCTATTTCACCAAAGCCCCTCAATGGGGATCAACAAATATTTAAAAAATAATATTATAAAAAGAAAATTGTAAAAAAATAACAAAATAAAATAATAAAAACAAAAAAACTACTGACATCAATCTCCAGTTCACCATCCACTGCTCTACTGCGCACGTGTGTTTGAGCTTTGGGGTGCACACTTTAATGCAATAGGCAGCGCACACCTATGTATGCAAACCATATATGGGCTGTGGTGCTCTCCATTGACAAATATGCTGCAGGTCTGTTAAAAGCAGCTTGGCTCAACTTCCTGTGAGCCTTCCAGTGGATTATTGCATAGATATGCACTTTCACGTAACAACCCAGATGGCAAACAATTGAGCTGCAAGTTTAACCACTTCAGCCCCGGAAGGATTTCCAGCTTTAGGACCAGAGCCCTTTTTGCGATTCGGCGCTGCATCGCTTTAACTGAAAATTGCGCGGTCGTGCGACGTTGTACATAATAAAAAATTTATAAACAACTAGGGGTAACTCCCCGAAACCACTTTATCGTCTCTTTTCTTGTCTCCTGTCTCTAAGGGGTCAGGGAAAAAGACATCGGAGT
>BLSH010235562.1:1126394-1137978 GCA_018402905.1 Glandirana rugosa | reverse complement strand
GTCTAGGGGACGCTCGCTCCGCTTTTGCAACCTGCTTCCTCTTTTGCTGTGCTGGTGCCTCTGTGTGACCACCACCTCTTCCTCCAAACTCCACACGTCACTCGCATGACCCTCATTCCATGTGGGGTCTAGGACCTCATCATCCTCCACATCATCTTCCACCCACCCTTCACCACTGCCCTCCTTGTCAGTCTGCACACTGAGGCAAGCTGCAGCAGTTGGCACCTGTGTTTCGTCATCATCAGAAATGTGCTGCGCTGGTGTTTCCATGTCCTCATCCTGCAACAGAAGTGGTTGGGCATCGGTGCACTCAATGTCTTCCACTTCTGGGGCAGCACTATGTGGATGGCCCACGGAAAGCACACCAGGAGAGTCATCAAAAAGCATAAGAGTATCTTGCAGGACTTGGGGCTCAGACTGCTTGGCTAATTTACAAGGGGCTGAGGTGAAAGACAGATGGCCATGGGGTTCAGGTGCCAACTCTGAGCTTTCATCAAGGGACCGGGAGGGAGACAATGTGAAGGAACTGGAGGCATTTTCAGCCACCCAATCTACTATTGCCTATACTTGTTCTGGCCTCACCAATCATTGAGGGGCATTCGGGCCTACCATATACCGGTGAAGGTTCTGTTGGCTACCTGAAGAAGGTGTTTCCCTTGTGCGTGTAGCTGGCACACCTCGACCACGTCCTCTCCTTCCAACAGGAGGTTCACCAACACCACCAACACCAGCAGCACCAGCATCACCAGCAGCACCATGACCACGTCCCTTATTTGATCTCCTCATTGGGCCCGCAAATGTACTATGTAGCCCTATGTAAGTATTTATTAATACCAATGAATACTTTTTTTTTTGGAAAACACCAACGTAGCCGGACTTTTTATTTTGGTGCAAGAAATGCACTGCTCACACCAACAGCTGGAAGCTCTCCCTTTAGAACTAGGAGATGATTTGTGAACAATAAATAATCTGTCACTTACAGCAACAGCTGGAACCTGGCCCTATAGGAGTAGGCAATGGTTTTTGAACAATAATCTGTCCCTCTAGGCAACAGCTGGAAACTCTCCCTTTAGAACTAGGAGATGATTTTTGAACAATAATGTGTCACTTACAGCAACAGCTGGCACTATAGGAGTAGGCAATGGTTTTTGAACAATAATCTGTCCCTCTAAGCAACAGCTGGAAATTCTCCCTTTAGAACTATGAGATGATTTTTGAACAATAATGTGTCACTTACAGCAACAGCTGGCCCTATAAGAGTAGGCAATGATTATTGAACAATAATCTGTCCCTCTAAGCAGAAGCCTCTACCTAGTGCAGTCAGATCGCTCAAAGCAGCAGTATGTGAAATCTCAAATTACTCCCACAATCTGATCATTGTGTACGATCCCACAATCTGATCATTGTGTACGATCGCACAATCTGATCATTGTGTACGATCGTAACGATCGTTGTGTTAGGCAGGGTTTGATCAGCAATCTGTCACTCAAAGCAGCAGTATGTGAAATCTCAAATTACTCCAACAATCTGATCGTTGTGCACGATCGTAGCGATCGTTGTGTTATGCAGAGTTTGATCTGCAATCTGTCACTCAAAGCAGCAGTATGTGAAATCTAAAATTTCTGCAATCTATTCCTCAGAGCAACAGCAGTAGTAATCTCAGGATGCAGGATCAGATGTTAAAATGTCTGCAATCTCTCCCTGACAAAAACGCCGACAGCTTCCTCTCCCTACATTAACCCAAGAGCATGTGACATGCAGCACTGTGACTCCAGCTTATAAAGAGGCTGGGTCACATGATGCACTGGCCAATTACAGCCATGCCATTAGTAGGCATGGCTGTGATGGCTTCTAAGGGCAAATCAGTGAAACGTTTGTTGATTGGCTGCCCTGCAGCTATTCAACATGCGTGATCAACTACCAGAACCCAGAACCCGAACGTTATTTGAAATGTCCGTGTTCGGGTCCGGGTCCCGGACACCCGAAAGTTTGGTACGGACCTGAACGTTACAGTCCGGGTTCGCTCAATACTATTTATGAGCACAGAATTCTTGCTGGATATGCTAGTTGCATTTGTGTTAAATTCATTTTTATCGTTATGTAGTTTATAAGATTTACAGTGTATATCTTACAGTATATATATCTTTATAAGACTTATAGCCATGAATTTCAAACTCTCACATTATTGGTCCCATGGGAAAAAAATAACTGCTTCTAAGCCCCCTCCCCATCCCATTACCCATATAACTTCTACCAATTTTGTCCTAATGTATGAAATGGTAGCCGTGGCAGTTAAAATGTCTCAGCGTTTTTCCTTTCCTTTCTATTCCCCTCCCTTCTTCTGTTTTTCCCCTTTATATACCCTTTCAGTCAGCTTGGAAAATTTTCCATGCAGTTCGTTGCTGTTATTGTGTACCAGATTATGTTGCTTCGATTTTACGTTCTTATTGGAATATACTAGCCACTGGGGGTTCTCTCCTAACCCCGGTATTTTATCATTATATTTCCCACAAGGTTGCATCACTAAGTTCGGGCTATCCTATATATAATGTTGGGAATCCTGGGGATGTTTTCCGCTGTGCTTTTTCTGATATGTTCCTACCCACCCACCTTAGAACTTGTTTTTTGTGCATGCTCCGTTTTGTTGAGCTACCTCTGTAGCCGTGTATGTTACCAGCATAACTATGTAATTGTATTTTTGCAGTACTCTTGTTTTAGTATGTATAATGTAACTCATGGTTAAATAAAGGAATTATAAAAAAAAAAAATGTCTCTGCGTGTCCCATTGCCCTCTGTACAAAGCTCCTACAATTCCTGCATATTACCCCATATATCTCACTTAATGCATAAGTGATTAATACACTTTTCATGCATTCCTTTTGCCTTAGGTGAACAAAGTTCTAATAGAGCCCAGGTGCAGAAAGAGTATTCTACACACTACAACTAAATCTTTTCCAAGAAGGATTAGTAAGTATAAATGGCTCTGCAATATCTGTCCTATGCACCAGTGGTTCTGGATTTGTCGTTAGCCATTGGGGTGTAAAGGAAAATGTTGCATGGCTCCTCCCAGTGCTGTGAAATAAGAAATAATTCTCTTATTTGGAATATGATGGAATGAAACATGTGAATACCTTCTGTTCTAAGTAGGATTTACTGTGCTACTTACAAAGGGGAAATAACAAATACTTCAACAATTTGGTTGTACATCACCTATGTAGAACCCAGGCACAAAACAGGCATTGTGCACACTAATAAGCCTAAATCCTTTCCAGTAATGAATGTCTCCAACTAACAAATGCTGCACCCATTCAGTTGGGGATCACCTATGCAGGGCCTAATTTATCATTGGGAACAGCAGCCTTGTGCTTATCGGAAACAAAGAGATATATCTCTAACAGTTATATAAACACGTTTACAGATTCACAATATGCTAAGCTAAGCAAGGATCAATAGAACAAAAATGTACCAAAGGGGAACTTGTCTAAAATATAGCAAGTCTCTTTTGCACACATTATTCCCCACGCTTTACCAAATAATCATCATTTATGATGGACACCAACTAATTCACACCTACCAGGCTTGTACTACTAAGGTAGAACTGACGTATAAGAATGAAAGCGTCACTAAACCCACATTGTATAAAACTATCAGTAAATTATGTATTACATGCTGGTTGTACTCACTCAGACATTATAAGATTTGTTTTCTGTATTCTGCAAAAAAGCCGGTTGACCCTGCTGTTCTCTATCTCCACTTTTCTTCCTGTCCCCCATTCGGCTAAAAATTTGGCAGCTGTGGTGGCAACTCATGCTCAGTTTTCAGTGAGTTTCTATGCTGAGCATTTCCTCCCTATTACATCTGAGTAGCCCGTGTGAATATAGAGTCACACATGTGGGTGTATACACAGTGGCAAATGATAGCCCACTCAATCCCCCCTGCCCCATGCCCACTAAGCACTAACCAGCTAAACACCATGGGTGGGGGGGTGGGATATTACATGTAGATTAATGGTGGCTTCACCTCCCTTGTATTCTAAGACACAGGCTGGAGGGGTGTGACACAACCTGTTACTGGCAGAAATCCACCCACACCATGTTATTTTCAGCTTTGATTTCAAATATACTGTATATTTATTTGACAATTTAAATCTGTTTATTGATAATATTTATGTTTACTGATGTGACTAGAATCTCCTCCTGCTTATGTTTCCCTGCAGTCAGGCTGGGAATGATCTGGGTAATGTTACAACTGCCATCATCCACATGCAGAAATAGAAGGGACAAAATTAAACAGTGTGTGTTTAGTATCAGTTTTAACCACTTCAGCCCTAGAAGGATTTACCCACTTCCTGACCAGGCCATTTTTTGTGATACGGCACTGCATCGATTTAACTGACAATTGCATGGTCGTGCGATGCTGCACCCAAACAAAATTGATGTCCTTTTTTTCCCACAAATAGAGCTTTCTTTTGGTGGTATTTGATTACGTCTGCGGTTTTTACTTTTTGCACTATATACAAATAAAAAAGTGTCAATTTTGAAAAAAAAATGTATTTACTTTCTGCTATAATACATATCCAATAAAAAAAATATAAAAAAACAAATGTATTCATCAGTATAGGCCGATATATATTCTTCTACATATTTTTGGTAAAAAAAATTGAAATAGGTATACATTGATTGGTTTGCACAAAAGTTATCGGATCTACAAACCATGGAATAGATTTAGGTACTTTAATTTATTGTTTTTACTGGTAATGATCTGTGATTTTTAGCAGGACTGCGACATTGCAGTGGATAAATCTGACCCCAAATGACACTTTTTGGGGAGCAGTGACATTATTACATTGATCAGTGCTATAAAAATGCACTGATCAATGTATAAATGACACTGGCTGGGAAGGGGTTAACACTAGGGGCAATCAAGGGGTTAAGTGTGTTCCCTGGGTGTGTTCTAACTGTGTGGGGGTTTGGCTGCCAGGGACATAACAGAGATCACTGTTCCCAATCACCAGGAACAGAAGATCTCTGACATGTCATTTGGCAGAATGGGGATCCACCTTGTTTACATAGGCAGATCCCCGTTCTGCTTCTGTACACCGCAATCGCGGGTCGCCAGCGAACATTGAGTCCGCCGGACCCGTGGGCACACTCCCACATCCGCGCCCGCGCACGGACCGATGTACACCTATGGTGGTTCGCGCAGGAGAGCCAACCTTCCGCCGTATAACCGCTATAACCACTATATAAGATACACCTTGTCTTTTTAAGCTGCAATTTTTTATTTTTAAAATTTAGAATTTAGAACTACTTTATCAAGTTTTACCTTGTTTTCATGCATTTTGATATGTACAGTATATTCTATGTTCTTTGGCTATTTGTTCTTACAGCCTAAATTACATGTACATCTTCTTGAGTTGAATTGTACAAAATGTTTGACAATGTACAAAAAAAAAAACGACTGTTGTTCTCGACGTGCCGTTTGTGAAACATCAGTACATCACAGATTATATTCTTGTGTATTTCTTCAGCTATAAAAATATAAAAAAAGTTCTCTGTTGAAGAGCTGATTCTAAAAGATGAGAATTTCTTTAGATACCGAAGATTGTGTGCTTACAACTCCCAGTATTGAAGATCTGACATTAAACAACATTTTTGTCAAATTTAGAATTTAAGCTTAAACTACTTTATCATGCTTTATCTTGTTTTCATGCATTTTAATATGTTTATTCTATGTTCTTTTACCATTTGTACTTACAACCTAAACCATGTGTACATCTTCTTGAGCTGAATTGTACAGATTTTTTGACAGATAATGTAAAAAAAAAAAGAAAACAGTTGTTCTCAAAGTGCCAATTGTGAATTATCAATGTATCATAGAATATGTCTTTGTGTATTTCTTCACCAGAGAAAATATTTTAAAAAATGTTCTGTATTAAAGAGATGATCCTAGAAGATGATGTCTAAGGCTGTGTGCTTTCAAGACCCAGCAATGGAAACTCGGCCCTAGATAACCTGGAGTTACTGGCTAGTGAACCGGCCACCAGAACATAGATATAATTACACCCAAGCTAATTAAATTCCAGATACTTGACAATAAGAGCAAGAAGAATTTTGCTTTGGGAATAATAGGCTGGTAGAAGTTAGCTTCTGCAGTGGGGAAGTGATGAATTATTTCTGCTTGCAGATGTTATTCACAAGGATCATTTATTCAGGTCTTTGTTCGCATGTTTGTGTAAATCTGGTACTTGTTTTGCTCACAGCTGTCTGCCATAATATATATATTTAATAATGTGTCTAATACAGAGAGAAAAATATGTGCGCATTTCACGCAGTCATTTCCAAAGAACATTGGGTCACTGTGCTAATGATACCTGTTTACAGATAACAAATTGTGTGACCTTCTGATACAATCTGATCTGCTGGAGCAAAGTCCACAATTCAAACCTTTATAGTTTTCCTAGCAATGTTACTATTGTAGGGCATTTAACAATTAAATTTATGTTTAACATATTTCAACTCCAGAACCTATTGTTCAGTATGCGCAACAATATATCTCACTGTAATAAGTTTTCTTCAGCAAATTTTTAAAACAAGTATACAATATGTCACCATTTTCTAGGTAAATATACTTCTAAAGGTGCTATTGACATGAAATGTTCACCACATGTCGGTAACAACCCATGCAATCCACACATACAAAGAAACCAAAACACATACGTTCAGAAATTAAGTTATGTGTGATAAAATGTAATGACACAGGGAAAAAGTATTGAACAAGTTAACTGAAACTTTGGCCCATTCTTCCACACAAAAAGTTTTCAAATCTTGAAGGTTCAGTGGTTCTTTTCTATAAGCTCAGATTTTTAGTTCTTTCCATAGATTTTCCATTGGATTGAAGTCAGGTCATTGGCTGGGCCATTCTCGCAGCTTTATTTTCCTTCTTTAAAACCAATTTTTCCTTGGCTTTGTGTTTGGGATCATTGACTTGCTGAAATGTCTGCCCTCGTTTCATCTTCATCATCCTGGGAGATGGCAGCATATTTTTATCAAGAATGTCTTGATACATTTTTCCATTTATCCTTCCTTCAATCAATATGAAGTTTGCCAGTACCGTATGCTGAAAAACAGCCCCACACCATGATGTTCCTACCCCCAAACGTTACTGTTAGTATTGGGGTGTTTTTGGGGTGATGTGCAGCGCCATTTGACCTCCAAACATAGTGTGAATTACAGCATCCAAAGAGTTCAATTTTGGTCTCATCTGGCCAGACTATATTCTCCCAGTATTTCACAGGCTTGTCTAAATGTTGTGCCCCAAACTTTAGACAAGCTTCAACATGCTTATTCTTCAGCAATGGAGTCTTTCGTGGTGAGCGTGCATACAGGCCATGGCGGCTGAGGGCATTGCTTATTGTTTTCTTTGAAACAATTGTACCTACTAATTTCAGGTCTTTCTGAAGCTCTCCACAAGTGATCCTTGGCTCTTGGACAGCTCTACTGATAATTATTTTCACTCCTCTGTCAGAAATCTTGTGAGGAGCACCTGGTTGTGGCCGGTTTATGGAAAGTTTAGAAATCCTTCTGTAACCAATGCCATCAGTATGTTTTGCAACAACAAGGTTGTGAAGGCCTTGGGTGAGCTTTTTGCTTTTAACCAAAGACACCTTTGGTTAAAGGTGTGATTTTGGTTTGTGTGACACCTTTTCATAGGCCATCAGTTCAGACTGAACCAGTTGATATTATTTTGCACTGACAAGGGGCAGGATTGCTTTATAATTACTGATAGATTTCAGCTGGTGTCTTTGCTTTCCATACCCTTTTTCACCTCCCTTTCATGAGTTTAATACTTTTTCCCTGTGTCATTCCATTTTATTAAACATAACTTAATTTCTGAACTTACTTGTTTTAGTTTCTTTGTATGTATGGATTGCATGGGTTGTCACCAACATGTGGTGAAAATTTCAAGTCGATAGCACCTTTAGAAATATATTTACCTAGAAAAATGGTGACATTTTTAACTACATACCAACACGAAGTAAGTGGGACTTTGATTATGCCTCTGATAGTGAAAGCAATGAGGCATTAAAATGTATACACTGTTTTAGTGCAAAATTCCATATTAAAAAAATTCCCAGAGGACATTTACAAAAAAAAAAACAAACATTAAAATACAATACAGAATATGGGACTCCATTGAGAGTACAATGAGGACAATATGTTGGTCTTCGTGTTTTGCGGGGTATCCTGCTTCATCGGGACCCTTAAAAACCTCAAGTATGTCTGTAGCGAGCATACTTTGTGAAGGGGTATTGTAAAAGTGTATACAGACATGACTAAATTGAGTCTTCACACCTTGGGCCATTGAGATATTGTCCTATTTCTTTATTGACATGTCCTGGCTTAGCTATTGGGTTCTTCTGATGCCTTGAGGGCCTTGCTATGGGCTAGGTGGGGCTCAATGGTTTCCCCAATCCTTGTATTGCACCCTTGTTGAAGGGCTGTACAGTTTACATTGTTATAAGACAATATGAACATACGTGAGGCTTTTAAGTGTCTTGATGAAGCGGGATACCGCATGAAACGTGTAGACAAACATATTATCTTCATTGTACTCTCAATTGAGTCCCATATACTGTATTTTATTTTAATGTTTGTTTTTTTGTAAATGCCCTCTCAGCATTTTTTAATATGGAATTTGGTAATAAAATGGTTTATACATTTTAATTATTTGTTGTTTTCACTATCGGAGGCATAATCAAAATACCACTTACTTTTGTATTGGTATGTATTGTAATGAAACCTGTTTAATACTTCTGGGATACCATTCAAACATCAGGTCTGGATGAAATATTAAGGGTTTTTTAACAAAATTAGTTGACTGATTGTAAGAAAGAAGGTTCTGATGAATGATTTTTCTATGAACTTTCAAAGAAAAATCTAACTGTCTATAGGCAGCTTAAGCCTCTGCCTCTGCCTCTTAATCAGTAGCAGTGGGTCTTTGGATTGCAGACCAGATAGAGAGCCCAGTGGCCAACCAAAGGAGCATACAGCAGGCTGACAACACTGCAACTAATTATAAAGCAGTGACTTAGCGTTGTTGATCTTCAACAAGAAGTGCTGTTACTGATAGAATTTCCAGGTTAGAGACTTTGCAACAGATTCACAAAAATGTATTTGCTTAAAAAGGAAGTCAGGTCTAAACATATCTAAGCTTAAATTTACTCCCACCCCATTTTTTAAGGCCTATACTAACTAACTAGTAAAGAAAAGATGTGTCTACTTACCTTATCTGGAGTGTTCTGGGTCTACCCAGTAGCTGGCTTCAGGGGAGAAAAGACAAAGGCTGGAGAGCTTTGGTGGTGACATCACCAATTAACTTAATATGAAGCATTCTTGTCTGCTGTCCTTCCTTTACTTTGAAGCCAGCACTAGTCACATGACCGGATTGAAGTGCCCTTAGATTAGGTACGTGTACACATCTTTCCTTCACAAGGTAGTTTGTATGGCGATTAGAATGAAGGTGGGAGTAGATTTAAGCTTAGATATGCTTAGATCGGACTTCCACTTTAAGAAAACTGTATGCCATCAAATATACTCAAAATAGACTTTGGGTTTACATACAGTTAAAGCTCACATGAGCACTCATAAACTGCACATTTCTTTTTGACCTGCAGTGACAATGTGAATAAGGCAAATTAAATAAATGGCCAAAACAATGTTCAGGTCATTGTGGTGCAACTTAATACCTGATGAGCACAGAAGCTTATACTGAGAAGTTTAGCTCATTACACCCTTCAGAGTGGGCAGCATGTTAAAAATGCATGTCAAGCACCACACTTTAAAACCTGTGCAAGCATAGCTTTATCCTGACAGTTACTATTAACTAAAATGAAAAGCCAAATTGAGCTTTCAGCCTGAGTCAAAAAGTCTGTCCCCTTCTGGCATGCTATAGAAAAGGACCTTTGCTCTTTGTGGAAGCAGCAGTCTCTCTGTAGAAGTCGGGCACAGCTCCTGCTGAGTCAAACTTTTAGCTCTACAGTCAGTAAAGCTTAAAGTTCCTGTGTCAGGAATCTGGGGAGAGACCACTGCTTCCACACAGAAAGCAAAGATCCTTCTTTGCAGCATGCTGGCAGGGGACAGATTATTCTTCTTAAGTGTTTGGCTATTTTCTAAAGAAAACAAAATGTAAGCAATTGCGCACATATTATTGTGATGCACCTGGGATGTATTTAGTTAATTTATAAATGTAGTTACACTTTACAATTTTTATTTTGTACTCTACTTGTAGGTTTATCCCATCCTCTGTTGAACTTGATTCTGCGGCATGCAGACTTCCATGCTATCATTTGATGTAACTAAGACACTCACGATGCTTATGTTTTATGGCAGATCGAAGGGTGGATAATCAGAGAGCAGTGCGCTTTTTAGTTTAATTCCTGAGAATTTAGTTGGAGAAACAGTTTACTGATATGCATTTCAATGAATAGTCATTGGATTGCTAATTACATTTTGTAACCATCCGCACTTAAATTATGGAGAATAAATACAATAAACACATAAAATAAATATGTTTCTATTTTTATGGTATGTTAGACCACCTTTACCCATGTATGCTGCAGTAAAGCAGCAATGCACCATACATGCACTGGTGTGCTGTGGGGCCATTCATTTTAAATGGCACCGCAATGCATTTTGACAATGTGTGCCTGTGCTGCAATGCACAACAGCACATCACAATGCACACTAAGCAGTCTGCACTATTTTTTCTTGCATTGTGGGGGTTGTTAATGCAGTGTCTACAATGCAGCCTCATGCATGATAGTGGATGTGTTGTGGCACACAGCATTGTAAGGTGAACAGGCCATTTAAATTGTATACAGTCCTCATGTTAAACATTGGTATTATATAATTTCTTAATAAAACTTGATAGGGGGCACTGAGTAATGAGGTTTACCCTTGTGGTTCACTTACATCCTAAAGAAAAAATGGTCATTTTTTTGCCATCCATCGCCATTGGAAGATTTCCTCTATTCCTACTGTGGATACAACTCTACACTATTAACTGTTCCTCATTTTCTGTTCCAATGAACTTAGTCACCAGGACAAATAGAGATGATGGCTCTTCCTAGTGGGAGCACACAAAGTACTACAAACAACAAAGAACAAAGGTTCTAGCACTTCCCCACTTTATCCAAAGCCAAAAAAAATATTTGGCTTTCGATACTTTAAATTGCCCCTCTGAAATATCTGTGAAGGTTCCATTCAATTGGACTGGTCCAGTTAAATGTAGCTAACTACTACTAGCTTTGCCAAATGGGAAATAAATTCCTGAAGTTGCCATGTCAAATACGTTGCCTATCCTGAGCCGTGCTGAATAGTGTTGAGCGAACCCGGACTGTAACGTTCGGGTCCGTACCGAACTTTCGGGTGTCCGTGGCACGGACCCGGACCCGGACATTTCAAAAATCGTTGGGGTTCGGTCCGGGGATCCTTCTCGGTAGTAGAGATAAACAGGACCACTGATTCAAGTAACCTTGTCTTTTACTCCTTGTCAATTATCACATCTCAACATAGGTGTCATC
>BLSH010235562.1:1095367-1107609 GCA_018402905.1 Glandirana rugosa | reverse complement strand
ATGCAAGTTTATACTACTGTATAAATCCTAAACCCTAGAAAAGATTTTAGTGACCACACAACCTCAATTAAAGGGCTCAGTGTTGCAATTGATATAGCTTTACATATTCAACTACAATGTTAAGACCTCCCTGGAGGAAGAACACCCTAATATAAGAATATAAGACGAGGAAACCCTCTAAGTTACTTTTCCAATTATTGAGTTGAAAAGTAGATTTTTCTACTTCTTCTGTCTACCTCCACTGGTGGATGACTGGATGACTGGAACCATGTTCTCTAATCTTACCAGGTTCAGGCATGGGGAGAACATATGGTAATGTGTGTTGAACATAAAGGATTTGCCCTGGTAAGGTCTCAGTTGTAGTGATGTATGAATGATTGATGAATGAATGATATCATTTAGTTATTATTATGATGATGGTTAATTTTCCGCAGCACTCGGTTGTTCCAGAGAGTTGCATTTTATTGACTTCAGACAGACAGATTTCATAATACTTGCACCAGATGATCAAAATCCTACAGAGTAAATATTACATATTCAGAGTCCCATTCCAACCGTGCCCTCATGTTCATGGAGAGAAAAGTGAACTGGCAGGACGCTTGAATGTCCACTTTCAGTGTTAGTCTCACACTGGGGGGGGGGGGTTCTTCTAACCACACATTAGTGTTTACCAGATAAACAAGCCACAATGAACCCCCTCAAGGCTAATTAGCATCAAGAAATACTTTTGTTCCTTCTCAAGTCTACATTCCACAACCCCCATGCAAGCAATTGTGGGCCTTTGATATGTAATGCAGCTTGGCTTAAACTTAAACCTTGGCCTACAGTGAATGTACATATTTAAAAAACTATATATATGAAATATTACACTACATCCCCCCACTTGGGTCTGTTCTAATTCTTAGAACTGACCCATAATGCCAACAACAAACAAATCATTACAATTTGAGGTACTGAATGCTTTACAATGGCTCATATAAAATATGTAATTGAAAACTGGTTACATCTCTCTTCACCAGCCTCTAAAATATCCCCATGAAACAGTTATTAGATAATATATCTTTAGGCCATGACTGGGAAAGGATTTGGTAAACATTCGTGACCCGTATAGCTGTTAGGCCTCATTTCAAAGTTTGTAGTTTCTTCAGTATGTCACATCGAGATCTTGAATATTGGGCAAAGACAAGCTGACGTCACAGTCCATTCTTTGGTTTGACATTATCACATCTCTCACCATTTCACTGAAAGTAAAGTTTGGAAGTATGCTCTAGTTTAGGAGCTCCAATCCACACAAGTCCAGGATTTGCTTATCTCCAGGCTCAAGGGTTTCATTTTTAAAGATGAATTGTTCAGTTTTAGTAACTTAGTAGTGATCTTCACCACCAGTCCAACATGAAACTTCTGCCAGCCACAATATGCAACTTGCTGTAGGCTGACCCCACATTGCCTTCAATAGAGCAGTTACTTGAATCTTTCAGTCCACTGAATGGGAGCATCAAATGGTTTAGATAGTATCAGCTTGACAACAGTGCATTAATAGATCATTTGTCCAGACAAAGCAGCAGTGGAAATTCTTGCCAGTATGTTTGCCAAGAAAGGTATAGTCATTCACATCGTTATACGTCATAGCCTTCAGCAAATTATAAACAACTGATTCAACAAAGTTCAAATCATGGTTAGAGTGATAAATTTCACTCACCCCTCTTAGAAAATTTAGGGAAAACCACCCAATGTACTATACCCTAAACTTAAATTATTCTACCCAGTCTAAGTGTACAAATTCTCAGACACCCAGTTAAAAAATTTATGCCAAGCCATTGTGCAGCATTTTACCTTAGATGTCGAATATATATTATGTAATATGTACAGATGTAAAATTAGTTTAGGTTTAAATGCTTCTCTCTGGTTTTAAAATACAGATAAAACATATATCAGGGAAAGAGAAAAAAATTAGGGCAAAAAAAAGTCCATTGAAAAGAAAAGAAGAAAAAAAAATTAGGGTGTTGGAAAAAAAAAAAAAAGTCCATCGCTTGATGAATATTGAGAGAGGCCATACATTCTTTATAATTCCTTGTAAATTGTCTATTCAGAGTTTCTCCCCCACTGGTCAGCTATGTCAGCTTCCGCTATTCGCATGCAAACAAGTCTCACCGGTGATATCTGAAAGACAAAATCTCTCCAACAAAATTCATTAGCAAAGTCCTTAAACATTGTTTAACATTAAAACAAAGTACTATTTACATGTTCATATTTATCTTCTAAATTACCCCCACTGCTACAGAGAAGTGTCATTTCAAAGACAGATTTGAAGGACCCCACCTTCTGTCCACATTTATGACACTCCTTGACCTCTTCAACTGTTTGTGAAGATAACACTTTATTTTAGAAGTTCCCATCCAACTCATCCCCACTGACATAGTGGTGTAATTTTGTAATTCATGAAAAAAACAGATCTGGAGAATGTACACCTCCTGCTGTCTCTATTCCTCCAGTATCCTGTAATTTCCTGAATTGGTCCAATAAGGTGTCACGTTCTACTCTTATCTTGTCATACTCAATTTTCAGGTGGTCATATTGCTGTTTTAACTGAGAGAATGGTATCCAGGTCTTGGACCTTTTCTTATTGTTATGTTGCATATTAAGATACCCGGTGTCTCCCCTCTGGCGATTATAATTAGACACTATCTTTTGATCTTTATGTCCAGTATTTGTACTGAACAATGTGGCTATATCAACTTTTACAGCTTGGGCATTTGACTTTCTCCATAAATGATCTGCTCTCAACAATATGTCATTTAAATCATGAGGATTTGGGGTAACTAATAAAATATTTTGCTTGATATCCTCATGTAAAGCATCTAGAACCATGCTTGTATGTACCAAGCTTCCATGCTCAAATACAAGATTATTACCAACCAATAACTCCATAATAGTAGCTATTCTGTATGACAATTCATAGGGAGACTCACCCTGCATCTGCTGGATTTTCCCATGAATAGTAACATCAGAACGTACGCCATACAAAACACACAATAATTCCAGTAATATGTCCCTTGTCCTCAGAGGTTGAATACAGATCTGTTTAATTCTCATCCAAAGACTATTTCCTATAGAATGTTGCAAAACTCTTTCTAAATCAGATGGGTTTAGATTGTACAAATCTCTGGCATTCTGCACATCGCAAAACCATTTTAAAAATCTGTTCAAATCATGGCAGGGAACCGTTCCTATTTCTTTAAGGACTGCATCTAATTCTTTTGGTTTCAGAAACTTCATTATAAGCTGAACTTCACCTGTATTATTATTATTGTAAACTGTGGTAGTTACAGTGGGTGCGGCAGGTAATGAATTATCAGATTTAGGACGAGGCTCTGTTTCATTTGATGGAAAGTTTAAATTTGTATTTTGCTGCAGATTGCTGAATCCAAGATTTGAAACATATCTGCATTCCTGAGATCTCTTCTCTAATTCCATAATTCTTAATTTCAATCTCTCATTTTCCTCTGATAATTCATCACAACATTTAGATTTCTCAAGCAAAGCTTCCCCTATGGTAACTGCATGCAACTTTAAATTTACAGTCTCAGTTTCTGGTTTTGTAACCTCTCACAAACCTTGTTGCTATTATCAACTGCATTCTGCAACTGGGCAATTTGTGCAACCTTACCCCTCAAAGAACTTTCCATAGTTAAACAGCAACATAACAAGCCCTGCATAATACAACCTTTTATTTTACTTTCGGAAATGTTGCTATCACAAACATTTTTCTCTAAAAATTCCTTCATTAAAGTCCATGTCTGCTTAAAATTTTCTGGAATTTCATAAGGACCACCATGACGCTTAATACATTTTAATACCCATCTGTTAACTTTATCAGAACTGACACTAGCTTCACACTGAGCAAGCATTCTGACTATATTACTAGTAATTAAAAAAAGAATAAATATTTTTCTCACCGCATTTGAAGCTCCACCTTGAATTTACTTTTTCAGCTTCCAGCTCAGGTCTTCTGGTTACACAGCACAGTCTTTTGGTTCAGTTTTCAATCTCCAGAGAATATTTCTGGGGTTCCAAACTTGTTCAATTTTGTAGATCAGACTCTTATGTCACAACCAGACATTAGAGTCACAACACAGCTCTTGGGTCTCCACCTGGCTTCTGTCCACCTCACAGGATTGTTGTCACCACGACTTCTGTTACTAAGTCCGAAATGCACTTCTGGTCACTTGCACGGCACCAATGTAGTGATGTAGTGATGGATGAATTGAGTGATATAGTAATGGATGTTATTATTCCGCAGCACTCGGTTCTTCCAGAGAGTTGCATTTTATTGACTTCAGACAGACAGATTTCATAATACTTGCACCAGATAATCAAAATCCTACAGAGTAAATATTACATATTCAGAGTCCCATTCCAACCGTGCCCTCATGTTCATGGAGAGAAAAGTGAACTGGCAGGATGCTTGAATGTCCACTTTAAGTGTTAGTCTCACACTGGGGGGGGGGGGTTCTCCTAACCTCACATTAGTGTTTACCAGATAAACAAGCCACAATGAACCCCCTCAAGGCTAATTAGCATCAAGAAATACTTTTGTTCCTTCTCAAGTCTACATTACACAACCCCCATGCAAGCAACTGTGGGTCTTTGATATGTAATGCAGCTTGGCTTAAACTTAAACCTTGGCCTACAGTGAATGTACATATTAAAAAAAAACTATATATATGAAATATTACACTACATCAGTGACCAGAGATTTTCTCTATCTGCTGTCTATGTACATTAATGCATTTAAGACAACCTATTGCATGTGACAGTGCAAAGGTAGGGTAAAATCCTTCAAATTCATACAGCCACATATACAAATGAGGGCTAAACTTCAGGCAGACCATGTGCACTATTAAAGAGTCAATATATTGAATCACATATAAGGCATGATCCACAATGGTAACAAACCAAAATAACACAAGCATAAGCACCAATGTTGAGTATTTAAAAACATAAAAATATAACATACTGGAGAAGTATGAGGTCAGAGTCATAGTGTATTCATCTAATACCCCACAAACAGCAGGACATACACAATTAATGCCAATGCCACACAGTCAACAATTCATATAATCACATGTCATAGATATAGCCTAGTCTCTGACACAGCATACAAACTAGAGTGCATAGCAGATACTGTTACCCCATAATAGATACAGCTTCAGCTCCTAGACATAACCAAATATTTTACTTGGAACAGAAGCAAAAATGAGTCTCCTTAAAACTACACATTTAAACAATGTATATCAACAGTGATTGCTGTACACTTAATCACTTGCCGACCAGCAGTCGCAAATATAATTCGGCAAGGTGGCTCGATACCGCGAATCGCCGTAAGCCCTAAAGTGTGCAATTAGAGCAATCAGAAGGCCAACACCTGCAGGCATTAATGAGCAATCATTAAACACGGGTTTGTACCTGCAACCCTTGCATGGAGGTTACACCCAAGAGCCTGTCAATTAAATGTTGCAGGATCCACATTTTATGTTTCTAGTTCAGCCTAAGGGTGAGTTATTGCCCAAATTCAAGAACTAAAAGTCATGATTAAACCACAGCAGACCCCACTAGGCTATCACATCCCCCTGCTGAGAACAAGGAGAGTGTAATTGATGGTATACATGGAGTAAGCAGACCCCAGGAGCCCTGCACAAGTGTGACTTAAGTGTAGGAAGGAGTTAACAGGTTGCAGTTTCAGCTGATCTCTGAGTTTGCCAGCACCAGTTCCGCAGATTACAGATGTTAGGGCCTCTGCCTCCAAATGACCACACTAATGGTGGAGAGGATCACAAGCACATTCACCTTGTGTTTGTAGGATGCACGCTAACACCCACAGCAACCAATACCCAAAGAGAGGACATCCTCCTAAGGGTAACCACCTTGTGGCCATCTGACAAAATTCTAGCCGGTGTAATGGTGGAACCAGACTACATGTTGTAGCTTTGCTGCCCAGATGAAGTCTGCTGACATACTCCTGGGAGGGGCAAGGTCCGCCTACTGCTTCATCCCCCACTTGTTTGCTCTCCCTCCCTGGTGTCTGTGGATGATGGCACCAGGGAATACTCACAAAACCACCATATAGGTGTCCATATAGGTGTCCACAAGGGGGACCTGCAGCATATCAGTCTGCATTCTGTCCTGGCTTACCACCATCTCTCTTTTCAAAGCCATTCTATCCAAGTCTTCGCTGATCTGTCTCTGATCAGCGAAGTCACTGATCTGTCTCCTACTACCATCCAGAAGAGAAGAACCCTGAGGCCTCTTTTGGAAGTTCTTACTAAGTCATCCATCAAATACTGGTGGTCTTTCCCATTCCGCTTGACTTTCATTCACAAAAGCAAGAAGTTTGGTTTCTCTACATTCCTTCATAAAAATGTGGGTTCCTCAAAGAGGTCCTCACCTCAGAGCCCTGTTCTTCCAATGTGGCGGAAGCAACAACAAAAGCGAGCCAAGGACTCACACCCCCCTTGATTTTTGAGCTCTGACCCTCTTTTTTGCTGCTCATTTTGTTCGAGGGCTCTTGAGTCTCTGTACTCTATAATGTTTTTTTGCTCCTGATTGGTGGACTTTTCTTTCTTAAATATAATGATTTTTTGGGGCTGTCGGTGGACGGCTCCTTCCCCTGCCTCCCCCTGAGTATGTTTCTCTTGGGGGGGTCGTCTGCGGGCTACCCATTTTAGCCCTTTGCACTTATTTACTAGTTCCATGTGGCGGGTTATGTTTATTATGACGGTCCCTCCTGGATTTGACTGAACCTTACGACAGGGAACCGGAGGAAACCCCAAAGTGGGTCCCGAAGGATCCATTCAGGAGGCCTTGGCCTTGTGAGTCGTGGGTTCCCAGGGGGGTTCGTAGTTTTGTTCTTTTTTTTTTTTATGGTGCAATTTGTTTATTGTTTTACAAAAAAAGCTGGTACAACAGTTACATGGGATTGCAAATGTAGATTGCACTCAATTATGCAAATTAAGATAATAAAAAAATAGAAAATAACAGTCAGTATGCAATTAACACGCGTCATATCTAGGAATTCACAGCTATGTTGTTGAAGTGGAGAGTACAATAAATCTCTATATTTAACGAACACTTAGTATATGGTAGCTAGCCTGATGGTGAGAATCTGTTGTATTTGACAATCAATGTTGGATCGATACCAGCCAGGATAAACCGCCCCTGGTTTCGCCCGGGCGCCCCTATGGGAGCAATTTTGAGTTTTGTTCTTATCATTAACCATTTATGCAATATCGGGGTAATACAACAGTTTTAGTCTCGTTTTGGTTCCAAGGTAATGGCCGGGGAGGATGTCATGCTCCTCCCTCTGACTTCGGAATACTGTTGTTGGTATTCCCTTGGTCAGATGTAGTTCTGCTGTTTGGGCAGACATGTTACTACTTTTTCCTGATGGTGGGGATGACACTTAGATCCCTTACTCTCAGGAATCTGAGGGGGTTTGGGGCTAGGCTCCGCCGCTCCCCTCCCATGTTTTTTGTTTTGGTTTTTCCTCTACTTCCTCTGCTCTGTCCTCTCTTTACCTCTCTGCTTTTACCCTTTCTTTTCAGGCACCAGGGAAGTTGTCTACGCAGTGGGCCACAGAGGGCAACTCCCTTATTTTCCCTGTTTGGCAGGTCGCTTCCCCTCCCTCCTATGAGTCGGGTAAGTCTTTGTTCAGTGATGCATAAAGATCTATCCTCATACAGTTGTCATGTCCGCCAATCTTCCATCTTCCTTGAGAATTGCAATGCATAATGTTCAGGGCCTTAATTCCCCCATTAAGAGGAAAAAAATATTTCAACCTAGCCCACTCCCAACATTTGGATATACTTTTGCTTCAAGAAACCCATTTCCCAGAGCAATATGTTCCTAAGTACATACACTCCGATTATCCCCAGTTTTTTCTGGCAAACGCATCAGATAAGACCAGAGGTGTAGGAATCTACTTCGCCAAGCATTTAGTCTTTACCCTTCTGAAAGAAATCAAAGACCCAGGGATTAGGTTTATCCTGCTGAAGGGGATTTTAGGGGGTTTGATGTACACTTTTTTTATCATATTATGCACCGAACCTGGGTCAAGCTAAATTTCTTCATGGGTTGCTTAATCTTATCATGCCCCATCTCGAAGGGACTGTAATATTGGGAGGGGACTCCAATATGGCCCTAGACCCTATGCTTGACAAGTCGAGTTCAGGAGCACCCAGCCTAATTTGTCCACCTAAATATAGCCTTACATTCGCCAGACTTCTCTTTTCGTTAGGTCTCATAGATATTTGGAGGGAACTAAACCCTAAGGTGAGGGACTATACTCATTTCTCAGCTCCACATAAGAGTATGGCAAGAATAGACCATATTTTTGTCCCAGCCTCTGTATCTCCCTTGGTTTCTAAGTCCTCCATTAACCACTTCCCGACGGCTGTATGCAAAATGACGGCAGGGAAGTGGCTTAGTTATCCTGACTGGACGTCATATGATGTCCTCAGGATAACAAGCTGCCTTGCGCCCGGGGGGCACGCATCGCGGCGATCGGTGGTGTGGGAGGTCAGTCTGACCCCCCGCAATACCGATCACGGTAAAGTGCTTCCATCCGAAACACTTTACCATGTGATCAGCCGTGACCAATCGTGGCTGGTAACAGTGTAACACAGGAAAGCCGTTTATCAGCTTTCCTGTACTCAGGTCTGCAGACCTGAGGAGTGGAGAGCCGATCGGCTGCATCCCTGGCAGGGAGGGTTTGTGCTCCCTCGGATCGCCACCCTAGACCACCAGGGAGCCTGCCCAGGGACCACCAGGGATGTGCCCACCCAGGACCACCGGGGAGCTGACCAGGGACCACCAGGGAGCTGATCTGGACCACCAGGGAGACCCCCCTAGACCCCTAGACCACCAGGTAAGAGACATAGTGCCCAATGTGGATGGCACTCAGTGCCACCTTCAGATGCCACCCTGGAACACCAGGGAATGAGCCCCTATGAGTATATATGCCCACCAGTGCCCCTATCAGTGATTACCAGTGCCCCTATCAATGCATACCAGTGCCACATATCAGTGCCCACCATTGCCACCTACCAGTGCCCACCTATCAGTGCCCATCAGTGCCACCTATCAGTGCCCAGTGCCGCCTATGAGGGCCAATCAGTGCTGTCTATGAGTGCCCATCAGTGCCGCTTAGCAGTGTCCGTCAGTGCTGCATATCAGTGCCTGTCAGTGCTGTATATCAGTGCCACCTATCAGTACCCGTCAGTGCTGCTTATCAGTGCCGCCTAACAGTGCTCATCATTGCTGCATATAAGTGCCTGATCATCAGTGCCACCTCATCAGTGTCGCCTCATCAGTGCCAATCAGTACTGCCACATCAGCGCCCGTCAGTGTAGCCTCATCAGTGCCCACCAGTGATGGAGAAAATTTACTTATTTACAAAGTTTTGTGACAAAAATAGAGAATATTTTTTTTTTCAAAATTTCCGGTCTTTTTTTATTTGTAGAGCAAAAAATAAAAAACGCAGGGGTGATCAAATTCCACCAAAAGAAATCTCTATTTGTGGGAACAAATTGATAAAAAATCTGTTTGGGTACAGCGTCGCACAACCGCACAATTGTCATTCAAAGCGCAACAGCACTGAAAACTGAAAATTGGTCTGGTAGTAAAGTGTTCTAAGTGCATAGTATTGAAGTGGTTAAAGATTCTCCCCTGTCGGATCATTCACTAGTAATAATACTTATCAAAGTTGATCTTGGTCTAGGGAGGAATCCCCAATGGCGCTTGAATGAATCTCTCCTGAATAACCCCGTACATTGCACAATGTTAGAAAAGGAAATCAAAGACTACTATCTCAGGAACGATAATGGGGAAGTCTCGCCCCAAATACTTTGGGCAGCTTATAAAGGGGTTATAAGGGGAAAATTCATTCAGTTAGGAGCCAGGTTAAGAAGGGAGAGGAGGGTAGATATTGAGAAGCTGGAACGTGCCTTTCAAGACCTAGCTAGGTCTCATAAGAAGAATTCCTTCTCAAAGATCAGTGATCACTCTGGAGATCTTACTCAGAACCCAAAACGGATTATGTCTACTTTTCAGAATTTCTACGCTAAACTTTATGATACAGAGAGTTTGATTCCCTCTCTTTCTCTTGAAGCCTTTTTAAGTTCCATTACCCTTCCTAAACTCTCGGAAGATCATATAAGTTCCCTGGAACTACCTTTTAATGACACGGAGGTGATTAGGATTCTCAAGAAGGGCTCGGCCCCTGGCCCAGATGGCTTTTCCACGGGCTACTACAAGACTTTTGGCCCAGTAATTGCCCCTTATTTAACAAAATTCTTCAATTCTTTATGGACAGGATCGGTGCTGCAGAGTGATACTAACAGGGCCTTTATTTCAGTCATCCCCAAACCTGAAAAAGATCATTCAGATGTTAGCAATTACAGACCTATTTCTTTGATTAATAATGACCTCAAAATTTTGACTAAAGTTCTAGCAAATAGATTGTCCAATTTTATAAGTAAATACATCCATAAAGACCAGGTAGGTTTTATCCCGGGCAGGCAAGGCCCAGATCAGATCCGCAGAGCAGTAGACATCATTTCTCTCCTTAATTCGAATTGGGATGGGGGTCCTCCTCGGGAGGGGTACCTTTTGTCTGTCGACTTGCAAAAGGCCTTTGACACAGTAGATTGGTCTTATCTTTTTGAAGTGTTAGGTAGATGGGGTTTTGGCCCTAAATTTCTTCAAACTCTTAGGGCCCTGTACTCAAACCCATGTGACCAGGTCAAATTGCAAAATTACTATTCGGACCCCTTTCCCATCTTTAGGGGTACAAGGCAGGGATGCCCCCTATCCCCTTTAATATTCGCAATTGCGATGGAGTCTCTGGCCATTGCCATTAGGGATAACCCAGATATCCAAGGGATAGAATGTGGATCCTGTTCTCAAAAATGCGCATTATTTGCTGATGACTTGCTCCTATTTATCTCCTCTCCTCTCACATCCACCCCTCGAGTTATTCAACTTCTCCAAGTCTTTGGTGAAGCATCTGGGCTCTGCGTGAACTGGTCCAAATCCGCAGCATTGAATATTTCTACTCCAGAACCGATTATACTTTGTCTAAAAGAGCTCTATAAATTCTCATGGAACACTACTCAGATACCCTACCTGGGGGTCAATCTGTCAGCCAACATCAACCAACTTTATGAAGCCAATTATCCTCCCTTACTTAAGAAATTAGCAGATGATCTTTCCAGATGGGACCAGGAGGGCCTTTCATGGTTGGGTAGGATACACGCAGTCAAATTTACTCTTTTACCCAGGATTCTTTATTTCTTTAGAGCTCTCCCTATCCCAATTAGGAAGTCTAACTTACAAAAACTGCAATCACAAATTTTGAAATTCATATGGGCCCAAAAAGGCTTTAGATGCTCGGCTAATGTTCTTTACAGGAGACGTAATCAGGGGGGCCTAGGACTTCCACATCTCTATAAATATTATCAGGCAGCCCAATTAGCTCAGTTTTCAACCATCTTCACCAGAGGGAATAAACCGGACTGGATTAAAATAGAGAGACAGCACTAGGGGTGCCTGCCAAGAGTAAGCCCCTTCGATAGAACTGATATCCCTCAAAATCTGTAGATTTATAACTTGTTCTTCTTTATCCCTTATGTATGGTATGGGTTTGCCCTACTGGTTAAGGTCTAAGCCCATTGTTAATAGAAATAAGCGAGCTGGCAGATTCAACCCCGCTTGTACTAGATCTGTAAAATATAATCTTTCTATGTTGCTTATGATTACTTAATTTTCAATAAAACCCTTTAACAAGAAAAATAGAGAGACAGGCATTTCCCCTCAACACTATTGATTTTTTGGTTGGGGCTACCCATAAATTGAGGCCCCCAATACTCGCCCTTCGCCCCAACTTAGACGGTCGAGCGAATAAAGATAATTGTTACCCGAATCTGGAATTGGTCATCCCGTTTGGGTATGGTATGTATTCCCTATTTCTTCTTGTTCAATATTTAGATGTCTAAAACTCCCTATAGTCAAGATAGCTTCCCCGAATGAGAACCGTCCGTGGGGATCACGACAGAGAGATAAAATTAGGTCAGGCCAAATAAGGGAGACCACTTCTACCAACTTTTGACTCGATTAACCCGACGGACTATTATAAATATCTCTACACCTTCAGGATCCGGGGGGACTAATGCAGAGGACATTTCTTG
>BLSH010235562.1:1074339-1086158 GCA_018402905.1 Glandirana rugosa | reverse complement strand
AAATCTCAAATTACTCCCACAATATGATCGTTGTGTACGATCGTAGTGATCGTTGTGTTATGCAGAGTTTGATCTGCAATCTGCCACTCAAAGCAGCAATATGTGAAATCTCAAATTTCTGCAATCTGTCCCTCAGAGCAACAGTAGTAGTAATCTCAGGATGCAGGATCAGATGTTAAAATGTCTGCAATCTGTCCCTCACAAAAACGCTGGCAGCTTCCTCTCCCTATACTATTCAGAATCTCAGAGAGCATGTGACTGCAGCATCAAGTGACTCCAGCTTATATAGAGGCTGGGTCACATGATGCACTGGCCAATCACAGCCATGCCATTAGTAGCCATGGCTGTGATGGCTTCTAAGGGCAAACCAGTGAAACGCTTGTTGATTGGCTGCCCTGCAGCTATTCAACATGCGTGATCAACTACCAGAACCCAAACCCAAAAGTTTTTTGAAATGTCCGTGTTCGGGTCCAGGTCCCGGACACCCCAAAGTTTTGTACGGACCCGAACGTTACAGTCCGGATTCGCTCAACACTAGTTACAACACTACCAGAGTCAAGCAGTGCAGTGACTCCATGCGATTTGAACCTGATGCTGTATATGCGACCTGTGCAAAAAGAGAAAGGCCTCTATTTACATAAGTATAATCACATTGCATGTGTTCATCATTCAGGGGACAATTGCCAGCAGTATGGCCCAATGCATGGCATCGGTAGCATTGTATGTGCTCTATAACCAGTCCTTTCCAGGGTCTCCAAGACCTTCCTGGATTCTTTGGCTAGTCTCCAGGTCTAGAGCCCACAGTCTCTCTTTAACCTTAGCAGTCTTATCAAATTTACCCACACCCCTGAACACTGGAACAGTCTTACCGGGTCCGCCGGGCGATCTCTCACCCCTAGATACATTGGAGTGGGGCGTAGATGGGTGCAACAAGTCCTCAGCAACAGTGTATCTCTCCACAAAGTCCACAATTTGGTTGGCGGTTTTGGGGTCCCCATGATTGACTTACTTCCTCAAAGCAGCAGGGAGCGCACGTAGATAGTGGTCCATGACCACGCGCTCCACAGTCTGGGGACCTGGCAAAGTCTCCGGCTGTAGTCACTTCCTGGTGAGGTGGACCAGGTCGAACATCTGTGAGCTGGGTGGCTTGCACCTGTTGCCCGGACTGCCATGGTGACCCCTAGGCGTGTGAGTATCTCTGCCTTTAGGGTCTCATAGTCCTGGGCCTTATCTGTTTTCAGATCAAAGTAGGCTTTTTGGGGTTTACTGGTCAAGAATGGTGCTAACAGTCCCGCCCACTGTTTTTTTGGTCATCCTTCACGAAGAGCAACTCTTTCAAAAGTCGTGAGATACGCCTCCATATCATCCGCAGGTGTCATCTTCTGCATGTGGTAAGAGGCACGTACCAGCTTTGGTTCCACTGTTACTGGAGGTATAGGCCCCTTTTTTAACTCCAGCAGGGCCTCCGCAAACTGTTGGTTCATCTCCTGTTGAGCCACTTGTGCTGCGGCGGCCTCTGCGATCTGGCGGTTGGTTTACCCGCTGAGCTTCATTGGCTTGAACCAGGGTCTTCAATATTTCCTCCATCTTGGAAAGATGCCCACATCCTCCACCACGTGTGGGAAATTAGCTTGTGGGGATCAACCTTCTCGAGGAAAATAGTCAGCGTGCAGGCAACTTTCTTTAAAATCTGGCGGCCTGCCAAATTTATTGGTAAAAGATTTGCAGGTTTAAAAAAAAAACAAACAAAACAGAAAATAAATTCCTTGCCATCTGGGGCTAAACTAAACAGTATAGTTTACTCACTATACGGTGTGGGGCTAGCCCCCGACACCCTCAAAACATAAGCCAAAATGCAAACCTTGTCTTTTAAAGTCCAAACAGACACAGAGTATGTTCTCTTCCTGGTTATTTAAGCCACCTGCTGGTGGACTCCAGTGGACCACAAACTCCAGATCAGAACCAGCCCTGCCATGGTGGCTGGTAAAATCTGGACCAGGCTCTGTTTAATCCAGTCCATATGAACACATACGAAGTGACAGGTACTGTCCGTCTACCACTTTGCCTCACATACCGTCACAACATATATAAACTTGGTACGCGTGAAAATTGAGTCAAAACAACCGGGAACATTTTCATAAAAACAAATTATGTATGCATATGGGTCTTTACGCATTTAAACACATCTATGTGCAAGAATTTTACTGATCATTACGCAGGGACTTTTCTACTAGAAAACACATGTGTAATAACATCAGTAAAACTTTTACAGCCGTGTGAACGAAGCTTAAATAATACACATTTAGTAATTATTAAAGCCTAAGTTTATTTATTTTTTAATCAGCACAAGGGACAGCGCTTACATTTAATGCAAAGAGCCACTTGTGCTGGTGCCGGCTGTCCTAGTTGGAATCTTCTGTCCTATGATTCCACCTCCAACTGCCTACTCTCACACAGCAGTAATCATATGGTGTTATGGGGGTTAATAACTGTTGAACCTGAACCTGTCATAAGCACTTGTCCATAGTGATGACTCTGCCCCACCCCCCCCATTCCATTCATAGAAGCTGTACTATAGCTTCCATCAATGAAAAGCGCTCTATGGATGCAAGACAGATGGAAGAACGAAAGGTCCCCCTGCTCCATTTATCAAGCACTTTTCACTGATGGAAGCTTTGCATTAAAAGGTGCGTATTTAAGGGTCTTTAGTTTGTTTGTATTAGTGTTTTGTTTCCTTTTATATGAATATAATCATAATATGTGTCATTTATCTTTTTTCCACAGTTTTTTCTTTTCTGTGAAAAAATGTAAAGTAATCAGGCAATTTTTGTAACAAGAACAAGTCCAGGATGGTGGAAAGTAGCTTCTGCATTATTAAGGAGCTATTTAAAGTTCATTACACTGTTAAAAACCACTGAAAACCACACTCATTTTGCTTCCCCTGTTGACCCCACTGCGATTTGCAAAAAATTGGAAATGTTGCAGTAATCTTTAGATTTTTGACAAACTTTTGGAAAAGTGAAAACTCTCAATTTCACTCATCCCTAGTGAGAAATTTCCTAGTACTGACAAAGTTTCAGGTTTTCTGTATGAGAGACCACTAGAAGCCCGTGTGTCTGGATGAAAAAAAAACAAAAGTACTGAGCAGTTAGGCAGTGCTTTTTGTATACAGGCGGTCCCCTAGTTACAAACAAAGGGAGACCACAGGAAGTGAGAGGAAATCTCCCCCTAGGAAGGAAAATTCACACCTGTAAGAGTTATCATGGGTAAAAGGTGTCTCCACTGATGCTTTATCACCAATCCTTCTTTCCACAACAACTCAAAATTTTCAAAATCCTAATGTCATAGGGACAGAAAGTGAGGTAAAATCTTCTAAACAGAAGCACAGGCAGCTAAACAAACCTTACAGGGGTGTTACCCCTTCCCTATGCAATACAAAAAACTTAGCAGTTATCTTTTTGGCTGGAGCTACACTTAAATGTACCTGTTCAGACTTACATACAAATTCAACCTAAAAACAAACCTACAGACCGTATCTTGTTTGTAACCCAGGGACCGCCTGTATACAGTATATATATATATATATATATATATATATATATATATATATATATATATCAAACATTAAAGTCCAGCTTGGGCAACAAAAAAAAGCTCTCAGCAGCTCCTGAAAAAGGCAATCCCATCTGCTATAATCACCTTATTTTCCATGATGTCCCCTGCAGGCTCACCAGCTCACCGATCTACTGCTGCTCATCTTTCACTAGGTGTCATTCAACCCACTTCCTATGAGCCTATGGTGTTAAGGGCCAGTCCTACTGTTTCAATTCAGCAGAATGCTGTGAATTCTACTGACATGGTGCCACTCGCTGTAGCATTTATGATCTGCCCACCCCTGGAGAAAGAAAAGTGAAGGAGATCTGTGATGTCAACCAGACTAAAGACCCTCGGAAAAAGGGTAAATGTTCAGATTTTTTTAAAGGGTGCTGTGAGTGCTCCAATAATGGAGAGCAGATCCCGAGCCCAGAGCATATTAAGCCTACCTTCTACACCAATTAAGCTCCTTCAGTTATGGCTTGCTCTCCACTGTTACATCCCACATCATATACAGCCAGGTCCATAAATATTGGAACAGTGACACAATTACAATACAATACAATACTCTTTTTGGCTCTATACACCACCACAATGGATTTGAAATGAAACAAGATGTGCTTTAACTGCAGACTTTCAGCTTTAATTTGAGGGTATTTACATCCAAATCAGGTGAACGGTGTAGGAATTACAAAAGTTTGTATATGTGCCTCACACTTTTTAAGGGACCAAAAGTAATGCGACAATTGGCTGCTCAGCTGTTCCATGGCCAGGTGTGTGTTGTTCCCTCATTATCCCATTTACAAGGAGCAGATAAAAGGTCCAGAGTTAATTCCAAGTGTGCTATTTGCATTTGGAATCTGTTGCTGTCAACTCTCAATATGAGATCCAAAGAGCTGTCACTATCAGTGAAGCAAGCCATCATTAGGCTGAAAAAACAAAACAAACCCATCAGAGAGATAGCAAAAACATTAGGTGTGGCCAAATCAACTGTTTGGAACATCCTTAAAAAGAAAGAACGCAACGGTGAGCTCAGCAACACCAAAAGACCCGGAAGACCACGGAAAATAACTGTGGTGGATGACCTAAGAATTCTTTCCCTGGTGAAAAAAACGCCCTTCACAACAGTTGGCCAGATCAAGAACACTCTCCAGGAGGTAGGTGTATGTGTGTCAAAGTCAACAATCAAGAGAATACTTCACTAGATTGAATACAGAGGGTTCACCACAAGATGTAAACCATTGGTGAGCCTCAAAAACAGGAAGGCCAGATTAGAGATTGTCAAACAGCATCTAAAAAAGCCTTCACAGTTCTGGAACAACATCCTATGGACAGATGAGACCAAGATCAACTTGTACCAGGGTGATGGGAAGAGAAGAGTATGGAGAAGGAAAGGAACTGCTCATGATTCAAAGCATGCCACCTCATCAGTGAAGCATGGTGGTGGTAGTGTCATGGCGTGGGCATGTATGGCTGCCGGTGGAACTGGTTCTCTTGTATTTATTGGTGATGTGACTGCTGACAAAAGCAGCAGGATGAATTCTAAAGTGTTTCTGGCAATATTATCTGCTCACATTCAGCCAAATGCCAAGTGCAGATGGACAATGACCCAAAGCATACTGCGAAAGCAACCAAAGAGTTTCTTAAGGGAAAGAAGTGGAATGTTATGCAATAGCCAAGTCAATCACCTGACCTGAATCCGATTGAGCATGCATTTCACTTCATGAAGACAAAACTGAAGGGAAAATGCCCCAAGACAGTTGCAGTAGAGGCCTGGCAGAGCATCACAAGGGATGAAACCCAGCGTCTGATGATGTCTATGCATTCCAGACTTCAGGCTGTAATTTACTGTAAAGGATTTGCAAACAAGTATTAAAAAGTGAAAGTTTGATTTATGATTGTTAATCTGTCCCATTACTTTTGGGGCACATATACAAACTGTTGTAATTCCTACACGGTTCACCTGATTTGGATTTAAATACCCTCAAATTAAAGCTGAAAGTCTGCAGTTAAAGCACATCTTGTTCGTTTCATTTCAAATCCATTGTGGTGGTGTACAGATCCAAAAAGATTAGAATTGTGTCGATGTCCCAATGTTTATGGACCTGACTGTATATCTAAATGCCGCTGTAAGGAGGTTAGGTTGTGGAAGAGGTTAGTGTCACATACAGACAGTCTGAATAGCTAGGTAATACATGAAACGGTCACACCTAATGCTACTAAAGGCTAGCCTGCTAGACCTGCTGTGCTAAAAGACAAGTATTATTCAGGACTAGAGAAGGCCAAAGCACAAGAAACCCTTTAATACTGGAAGACCTAAGTACAACATTTCCTTCTCCTATACTCACGTTTTCTAGAATTCTGTTTAATACTACAGTAACAGAGCTCTTTGACGAGGTTGTGACAGACTGAATACATTGTTTGAACGTTTGATGTGATTTGACAGTAAAGTAAAAATAACTTCATGTTTTTTCAAGGAATACATACATAAACTTCTGGTTGTTTTATTCCTAGTATTCTGCCTAAAACAGAAATGTGAAAAATGATTGACCTGTATTTAGAATTATTGACTGATCACAGTGAACTATTACTGTCCAATGGGACATTTATCTGCTGGGCTGAAAAACTGTCAAGCAATTGCTATTGTTCTTTGCTGATTAAACCGAGAAAGCCTGTGACAGATGAGGCTGAGGCACATACTTCTATAGAGGTTGGGCTTGCTGGATGTAAAAAAATGATCATGTGATGGTGTATATGCACATCCTGGAATAAGATGGTGATTTGATGGTGTAACTGCAAATCCTGCTCATCAAAAATGATTGTTTGATGGTGTAACTGCACGTCCGGGATGTAAAATGATCATTTGATGACTTAATTGCATGTGCTGGATGTAAATGATTGTTTTATAATGTAATTGCTAATTCTGGATACAAAATGAACATGTGATGGTGTGACTGCACATTTTGAAAATAAAATGATCATTACATGGCACATGATGGAAGTTAAATGCAGAATGCTGCTTCCACATATAAGCCCTCTGTTGTTAGAGTGAATTGTTATACAGGGTCATTTTGTGGTTTTTTTTTGCAGACTACCTAGTAAATGTGCTGGGACTCTATTTGTATGTGATGTGTGTGATGTGTAGTTCAGGCCATGTTTTGTTGGTAGAGGCAAATTACAAACTCCTCCTTTGCTGGTATCTGGTCACCTCATAAATATACCACACAATTCTAGCCTACTCCCGATTGTGTTTTCATAGTTGCTGGATAGAGGACTGATTTCTCAATATTTATTGGGACTACCCAAAGGCGAGATGTTTTTGGATCTGGGTCTATCAAATGATATACACTGCCACAAGGAGGTCTTTCTGTAAGGACCCCTTTTAAGTAATCAACCCAAAGAGTGCATCCAATTCGAACTTGTCAAAAAAAATCTTTACAGTGGCAAAATGAGTAATTCCTTGTGCATGGAAAACCTAAACTGTTCCCTTCAGGGACATCAAGCATCAGGTATCACAAGTTATGATCTTTGATAAACTCACTGCCAAGCAAAACATTTTTATTGGCAAATGTTCAGATAGTATGGGAATCATTTATTGAGTCCTATTTTCTATCTACCTTTTGGCCTGTCTCCATGGCCCGGTATATACCGATATCATTTAGCCACTTAGGGATATTCTCCACTACCCTTTCCCCCCCAGACGACCACCATTTCTTAAAAATTCTTTTCTCTTTCACTCTCTCCCTCTTTTCCTCTGTTATTCTCTCTGCTTTTTCTCTCAGGAGGTTGGGGACCTAGAGTTCTGGACTGGTGGCCTAGCTCATACTCAGCACTCACACCCAGTTTTGCATGTGGTGGAACTCTAATCCGCCATCTCCAGCTCTCGCCCTCTGCTTCCCACTGTCACTTGTACACACAGAATCCTTCTGTGTTTACAAGGGATAGCTTTACTCTCAGCGGCTACTAGATGTAACAGATGCTTACCCGCACTCACGGTGGGGCATGGTGGGGAAAGTGTTCCAGAGAGAGAGAGAGAGAACGATCTCCCTGCAAGGTGAGGCAGAGCCCCCTACACAGGGAGGTACTAGAGCCGACCGGGTAGGAGAGAATAGAGATGCATGGAAGCTTTGGGGGTGGTTAGAGTTGGGGTTGCACTGTGCATAGCAAACCCCTAAACCCTGCACTCTGTATACAGCGCACCCCAGAACTCTGTACTCTGTACATAACTCACTCCTGAACCCTGCACTCTGTATGTAGAGCACCCCTAAACCCTGCACTCTGTACATAGTGCACCCTTAAACCCTGAACTCAGTATGAAGCACACCCCTGAACTCTGCACTCTGTATGCAGCATACTCCTGAACTCTGCACACTGTGCATAGGGCACCCTTGAACTCTGCACTCTGTACATGACGCACTCCTGAACTCTGCATTCTGTATGTAACACACTCCTGAACTCTGCACTCTGTATGTAGAACATTGCTGAACCCTGAATTCTGTGCATAAGGCACTCATGATCTCTGTACGTAACGCACTCCTGAACTGTGCACTTTGTACGTAATGCACTCCTGAACTCTGCACTTTGTATGTATGAAATTTAGTTTGACACGCTGATCTATATGTTTGTATACTTTGTATGTTTGCCTTTTCAGGAATACAAAAAAGTCAACTAGAAAATGAATATAAAGTTATTAAATGTAAAAAATATATAATTTTTTGCACATATACTGTATGTAAATAGAAGTGTTTGTGCCTGGAGTTTAGCGTAAATGTTACGTAACTGAATTTATGTTATCTATATGCACACAGATTTTCTTTTTTTTGTGTTTAAATCCCCCTAACACCTCCCCTAATGGGGCCCCTTCCATCCCAGGTCCAATACCAGCTCTGTGGGCTGCTTTTACTACTTTTAACAGCCTTCCATTCAGCGACGTACAAGTATGTCACTGGAGAGGAAGGGTGATATATCAGTCATTGCTGCAGCTGCAGTAAAGATCAAGGCATCAGTCTTTTCAGCCGGGGATTCTGAGGTCGGTAAAAGTAATATGAGAGGCTAAATAGCTGCTGGATTACTTTTGCAGATTGCAAAATGGGTTACTCCCCCTCCTTACACCCTTTCCTACCACCAATCACTCGGGAGAGCCTGGTAAGGATGCAACCGGTGCCATCCGGCTCCGGGCCCACGGTGAGATGAACTGATGTTGTTCCTCCCACTGTGTGATGTCGGAAAATGGAAGTGGATTTTGTCACTTCCGGTTTTACTCCAGAGAGCCTGGTAAGGATGCAACTGGCGACATTCGGCTCCGGACACAATGTGAGAGGAACTGTGATGTCAGAAACTGGAAGCTGATATTGTCACTTCCAGTTTCAGCTTTGTGTTACTGACTGATCTGTGTCTAATTGGCTGCATTGGAGGCAAAGAGGACCTGACGTGGCCCATGCTGTCACAAGGGATGTTGTTTACCTCTTGTAATAGCAATAACATTGGTAAAAAAAAATGGCAAAGCTAGACATTCTTTCACCCGGGGCAAAGACTCAGTTCGGCACCCCCCGCCCCACCCCACACACCGTGGTGAACAGTAGATATGGCTAAATTGCTTTAACAGTGGGAGGGGCTTAAATAAAACAAATGTATTTTTGTACCGATATGTTAAGTGTCACTGTAAAACTAGACTCAGACTGCCCTAAAAATGGACAGTGTCAGTCAGTAGAGCAGTGTCAGTAGGACAGAGGACAGTGTTAGTAGAGCAGTGGACAGTGTCAAGAGGGCAGAGGATGGTGTCAGTAGGGCAGAGGATGGTGCCAGTGAGAGGACAGTGCCAGCGGGGCAGAGGACAGTGTCAGTGGGGTAGAGGACGGTACCAGTGGGAAGAAGATGGTGTCAGTGGGGCAAAGGATGGTGTCATTGGGGCAGAGGATGGTGTGAGCGGGGCAGTGGATGGTGTCAGATGGAGCATTTACTAGAACGATTGGCTGTATTTTCCTCCTGCCACCGCTGAATGTAGGAAGAGAGAGTAAATGTTGCCTCATGCTGCCCCTCCTTTCCAGGTGTCAGTAGAGCAGTGCAATGAAGAATGGCAGTTTTTAAAGTAACAACTTTGGGGGTGCTGACCACTGCTGAAAACTTGAAAATAATAGTGAATCTGCAGAGAAAAAAAAAAGGAGAAAACGAAAAGTTTGTAGTGTATGACATTTTCACTTTCATTGCTACAGACTTCTAGCACCTCAAACAATGGTGGGGGGGGGGGCAGGACATACATATATCGATTCAGTTAAGGGGTAGAAGGGAGCCCTGTCAGATGCTGAGGAAATGAGGCACCTGGGGGAGCATCAGGGAGAGAAAATCGGATGACACAGCCATCAGTCTCTCACATGCCATCCAATATCTCAGCGTTAATTGCCAATGAATAGGGACAGATGAGCTCTCCTCCTGCTAATCACCTCTGATCCCTCCCCAGCACTCTGCTCCACATTTCCTCCATGGACTTCATTATACCCGGCTGGCGGGGGAGTGAGCTCTGCGGTATGTGAGACACTGATGATCGCTGTGTGGTCACATCTTGGAGGAGATCGGGGTCCAGGGAAGCAGCAGGGAGAGAAGATGGGATGTGTCACGCACCTGGTGGTGGAGTCTGTTTTATGCAGGAAGCAACCACTCTTGCGGCCCTGGTTCGAGGGTCCCTAGTAGAGCAGACAGGGAGCACAGGAGCTCAAGGGGGCACGAGGACTGGACAGGATCCCTGGTGGTGGTATGGAAGGTCCAGTGAAGCTCGTGCAGGTAGCGGGTGGTCGTACAGGCCGGGACGGTATTGGGCTGGCAATATGGTACAGGGGTTCAGGCAGAAGGGTCATCAGGTGCATGCAGTGTCGTTAACGGGCTGGCAGCGGAAGTACACAGGGATTAGGCAGAAGAGTTGTCGTGAGCAAGCTGGGGGTCGGTGCAGGCAGAAATCAACTAGGTCAAGCCAGGTCACAGGAACAGATAATCAGGAAATCAGGTCGCTCAGGAACACTCACACACTGTAGAATGGACAGCACTGGCTGCTGGGAGCTGTGGGCTTAAATGGGGCTGTTTGGTGCATGAGCACGGGAGCGAGCACGCACAAGCGCCAAAACTCCAGAATAACAGTCTTTTTCCTAACATTGCCCCCCCCCCCAAGGGGCAGCCTCTGGATGCCCAGACAGGAACTTCTTCTTTGGCTGTTCTTTTTAAAAGCTTTAATCAGTTCCTCTGCGTGAATATTTGTTTCTGGCTCCCAGGAGTTTTCCTCAGGGCCGTAACCCCTCCACTTAACGAGATAATGGGTGGAACAGCCTCTTTTCCGGAAGTCCATGTTGGCCTCCACCTCGAACTCCTCCTCTCCGTTTACCAACACTGGTTCAGGTGGATCCGTACGTCGTCCCGGAAAGGGATCTGGAGCTGCTGGTTTTAGCAAGGAAGTGTGGAAGACTTGATGGATGCGTAACGAAGAAGGAAGGTTGAGTTCAAATGCCACCCTATTCATTTTCCTCTTTACAGCAAAAGGTCCAATGAACTTCGGACCCAACTTTTTAGAAGGGCAGGCTAGTCTCAGGTTCTGGGTGGAAAGCCAGACTTGGTGGCCCGGCTATAATTCTAGCTCCCCCACCTTCTCTTGTCAAAGGCCTCCTTATTCAATTCCTAAGTAGAGTTGAGTGGACACCTGGATGTTCGGGTTCGGCCGAACTTTGTGGAAAAGTTCAGGTTCAGTACCAAACTTGACCCGAACTTTACCCCGGACCCCAAACCCCATTGAAGTCAATGGGGACCCAAACTTTTTGGCACAAAAATGGCTGTAACAAAGTCCTGGAAAGTGCTAGAGGGCTGCAAAAGGAAGTAAAATGGGGGTATGACTAGGACAAGTGCCCTACAAAAAATGGGGATAGGGAAAATAACTTAAAATCAAATAAAAAAAATAAAAATGGGAAGGGCGGGTGGATGTGGAGTAGGATCCTAGAGGTTGACTAGGCCGTGACCGTGGCACTGTACTATGTAGCACTATTTATTAATACAAAAAAAAATGAATAATAAATTCTTCTTTTTTTTTTGGAAAACAGCAACGTAGACACACTTTTTATTTTTGTGCAAGAAATGCACCGTTCACACCAACAGCAGAAACCTCTCCACGTAAAGAACGTGTTTTTATTTTTCACACAGATGCAACGACAAAAGGTTTTTTTTTTCTTCTTAAATAATAAGTAAAAAAA
>BLSH010235562.1:1054505-1069876 GCA_018402905.1 Glandirana rugosa | reverse complement strand
CTCGTCCTTGAGGGACTCAGACAGGCCCAGGCGAAATTGGTAACAGAGTGCAGCGTAGTTCCAGGCCGTGTCTGCACTCCACCTCCGAAACTCCGCCACATAGTCCTCCACGGATCAACGGCCCTGCTGGAGGGCGTGCAATGCGGCTTCAGCTGTAGTGGCCTGGTGGGGATCCTCGTAGAGCTGAGCCATTGCTCGGAAGAAAGGGGAGACATCCACCCCCGACTGCCTGACGAAGTGGCGCAGCCTCCCACGTCATTGGAGCCTGCCAGCCAAGGAAACGCTTCGCACCACTGTGAAGCCATCCTGCCTGTGCCGAGTGTTTGCGCTCCCAGCCTCCTTCTGACCTACACACCACGAGCTGGCTTCTTCCATCATATAGCGTGCAGGATGAACGATCGTTTTGGATGACCATCGTTCCCGAAGGATCACCCGGTTGGATGGGATGAGCGTTTGGTTCCCCCTTGTATTGGATGCTGGATGTGTTCTTTACACAGTTATCTTGTGAGTGTTTTTAACCTTTTTTCTAATAAAGTGTACTGGCATATTGCACTTAGAAACGCCTCCTCTCTTCTGTTTCTTCTAGGTTCTGTGAGTTGGGGTTTGCTCACCGTGGATGGCAGCTTCTGGTGTCTTACGTTTCAGTTTGCTTCTCCTTTCCTGACCTTTTCCATTTTTTGCCCTATTTTCACCAGTCTGATATGGACTATTATATATGAAGATTACTGCTTATGGACTTTGCCTATGGGCTTTGCCTATGGACTTTGCATATGGACTTTTAAAAGATTTAAATTAATATTTATGGGCTTACACACATCCTCTTTATCAGACCACCTCTAGGATTGTATATTCTGGGTGTTGCGCCTCTTACTTGTTTGTATTGCTCGTAAGAAAGCAGCTAGGGTGACGACCTCCGGGGGTCTCTGTTCCTAAAGTTTATGGGTCCAGGACTGGGGCTCATCCTGCAGGAGGGAGATAACAAGTCCCACCTTCGTGGCCTCAAGTCAAAAGGTATGGGGCTGGAGACCGAAGTACAGCTCACATGCATTCCTGAAGGCTTTGAACTTGCATCGGTCCCCCGCAAACTTGTCCGGTAAGGGGACTTTAGGCTCAGATGGCAAGGCCACAATGGTGCGACCTGTGGTCTGACCAGCTCCGGAGGCTACAGGCACAGCAAGCTCCTGAACCCATTCTTCCAGCCGGGTATAGCCTTCTTGCAGTGTAAGGCCGGTCAGATGGACACAAAGTTCATCCATGGCAGAGGGTGCTCCCTGCGCAGACTGAGACATGGCTGTCCATTACTGTCACGCACCTGGTGGTGGAGTCTGTCTTATGCAGGAAGCAACCACTCTTGCGGCCCTAGTTCGAGGGTCCCTGGTAGAGTAGACAGGGAGCACAGGAGCTCAGGGGGGCACGAGGGCTGGACAGGATCCCTGGTGGTGGTATGGAAGGTCCAGTGAAGCTTGTGCAGGTAGCGGGTGGTCGTACAGGCCGGGTCGGTAATGGGCTGGCAATGCGGTACAAG
Source organism: Glandirana rugosa (assembly GCA_018402905.1). Lineage (NCBI taxonomy): Eukaryota > Metazoa > Chordata > Amphibia > Anura > Ranidae > Glandirana > Glandirana rugosa. Next base: position 1,068,351 of record BLSH010235562.1, on the reverse strand, counting down.
GGTTCAGGCAGAAGAGTCATCAGGTGCAGGCAGGGTTGGCAGCGGATGTACACAGGGATTAGGCAGAAGAGTTGTCGTAGGCAAGCTGGGGGTCGGCGCAGGCAGAAATCAACAAGGTCAAGCCGGGTCACAGGAACAGACAATCAGGAAATCAGGTCGCTCAGGAACACTCATACACTGTAGAACAGACAGCACTGGCTTCTGGGTGCTGTGGGCTTAAATGGGGCTGTTTGGCGCCATTTCCGGCACGTGCATGCGCACGGGTGCTCGCAAACGTGCACAGGCACGCACACAAGCGCCAAAACTCCAGGATAACAGTCTTTTTCCTAACAGGATGAGACCGACAGCGCCCCCTATTAATGCAGCGCCCGGGGCAGGTGTCCCCCAAGCCCCCCTCCCTAGTTTCTGCCCTGACTGGCTTGATGGGTAGATGTTAGTTTGGAGGCATGGGCATTCCTAAGCAGACTGCATTTGCATGTTATGCTGAGCCTTCAGAATTAAAAGAACTCAAAGATAATTAATGAATAGAAGAGGCAGGGACAGCCAGGCTGGGGAGCAATGGCTAGAAGACCATAGATGTCCTGCAGCCCAGAAATAGAGCAAGCTATGTCTGATCTGAAGCAGCTTCTAATGAACACTGTGAGACAGAGGCTTTTAATAGATATTTGTTCCTTTACAATTCCACACCAATATGTTGATTCTTGTTATGGACTGAGCATTCTCATTTAAAATGTATCCAGAGATAAAATAGTGAGTGCAAGTAAAATAAATCATGCGGCTTTTTAAATTGGCACTTATATCTTGTTCTGTTGTACTCGTTCACTGCCAACAAGAAAAGAGCTGACTTCCTGCATGGAGCTCCTCTCTAATCTCATGTACAGTATTTCTGTTACATTATGTCACCTGTTATCAGAATGACACAATGCTGTGCTGAATGAATGATACAGTGCTATAGTTTTACCATGCAATGACAGTACTATGATCAGTAAATCCATGTTCCCAGAATGGTACTATGAGCAGAAAGAGCAACACTGGAATCCCAAGGTTCAGGGGCTCCTACTGCCCCCTGCAGGGCTGTCTTATTAGCATCATGGGCCCCTGGGTAAAGTAATGCACCGGGGCCCCTACCAGTTGGCCCCAATTTATGCCCCTATTCTCAAAAGTTAAGGTATAAATAGTTGATAGAATTAAATATACAGTATCTCACAAAAGTCAGTACACGCTTCACATTTTTGTAAATATTTTCTTCTACCTTTTCATGCAATAACACTGAAGAAATGATACTTTGCAATGTAAAGTAGTGAGTGTACAGTTTGTATAACAGTGTAAATTTGCTGTACCTTCAAAATAACTCAAAACACAGCCATTGATGTCTAAACTGCTGGCAACAAAAGTGAGTACACCCCTAAGTGAAAATGTCCAAATTGGGTCCAAAGTGTCAATATTTTGTGTGGCCACCATTATTTTCCAGCACTGCCTTAAATATCTTGGGCATGAAGTTCACCAGAGCTTCACAGTTTGCCACTGGAGTCCTTTTCCACTGCTCCATGACGTCATCACGGAGCTGGGGGATGTTAGAGACCTTGCACTCCTCCACCTTCCATTTGAGGATGCCCCACAAATGCTTAATAGGGTTTAAGTCTGGAGACATGCTTGGCCAGTCCATCACCTTCACCCTCAGCTTCTTTAGCAAGGCAGTGGTTGTCTTGTAGGTGTGTTTGGGGTCGTTATATTGGAATATTGTTCTGCGGCCCAGTCTCTGAAGGAAGGGGATCATGCTCTGCTTCAGTATGTCACAGTAAATGTTGGCATTCATGGTTCCCTCAATGAACTGTAGCTCCCCAGTGCCGGCAGCACTCATGCAGCCCCAGACCATGACACTCCCCCCACCATGCTTGGCTGTAGGCAAGACACACTTGTCTTTGTACTTCTCATCTTGTTATCGCCACACACGCTTGACACCATCTGAACCAAATTAGTTAATCTTGGTCTCATCAAACTAAAGGACGTGGTTCCAGTAATCCATGTCTGCTTGTCTTCAGCAAACTGTTTGCAGGCTTTCTTGTGCATCATCTTTAGAAGAGGCGTCCTTCTGGGATGACAGCCATGCAGATTAATTTGATGCAGTGTGCGACGTATGGTCTGAGCACTGACAGGCTGACCCCCACCCCTTCAACCTCTGCAGCAATGCTGGCAGCAGTCATATGTCTATTTCCCAAAGACAACCTCTGGATATGATGCTGAGCACGTGCACCTAACTTCTTTGGTCGACCATGGTGAGGCCTGTTCTGAGTAGAACCTGTCCTGTTAAACCGCTGTATGGTCTTGGCCACTGTGCTGCAGCTCAGTTTCAGGGTCTTGGCAATCTTCCTATAGCCTAGGCCATCTTTATGTAGAGCAACAATTATTTTTTTCAGATCCTCAAAGAGTTCTTTGCCATGAGAAGCCATGTTGAACTTCCAGTGACCAGTATGAGAGAGTGAGAGTGATAACACCAAATTTAACACACCTGATCCCCATTTACACCTGAGACCTTGTAACACTAACGAGTCACATGACAACGGGGAGAGAAGATGGCTAATTGGGCCCAATTTGGACATTTTTTACTTATGGGTGTACTCTCTTTTTGCCAGCGGTTTAGACATTAATGGCTGTGTGTTGAGTTATTTTGAGGGGACAGCACATTTACACTGTTATACAAGCTGTACACTCACTACTTTACATTGTAGCAAAGTGTCATTTCCTCAGTGTTGTCACATGAAAAGATATAATAAAATATTTACAAAATTGTGAAGGGTGTACTCACTTTTTGAGATACTGTATATTTATTAGGACTTTCAATAAAATCCATTTTAAACAATAAGAAAACATGCCACAAGTCAAAGGCTAATCAACAAAGACACAGGGTGGAGGAAGAAGGGCACAGTACGGGGGGGGGGGGCAGGAGGGCACAATACTGGGATCAGGAGGGCACATTACAGGTTCTGGGATGCTGCTATCCTGGGACAGCTTACTAAAAAGTGCAACTTTCCCGGCAAATCCAGGACAGTTGGCAAGTATGATTATCATGGGGCCCCCATGCACTGGGTATTGCCCAGGGGTTCCCATGCATTAGGACAGCCCTGGCTCCCTATTCACTTTGCTCCTTATACCTTTTTGCTTAATAAAATTATACAGTGCTGATACCATAACTTGCTAAGCAGTCAGGACACCAAGCAGTCATCTGTATATCAATAATTCCCTTCTTTCTGCAGGGTAAATCAGCACTCACAAGTTCTGATATGTACTGCTGACTTTTCACCTTGCAGGAGGGAAAAGTGGTTTGACAGGGCCTGGCACATTGCCTCCTATTACTTACTAAGGTTCTTTGAAATGAGATAATGTTAAAATCGGAGAGGAGAGGTAGAGGGTAAGATTAATGGAGCTCCAATTTTACAAAAAGGCTTACCAGAAATGTGACTACTGCATCAGTAAAAGTAAATTTTACTAAAAGTTTAATAATTTTAAACATATCTAAACTTGCTGTGGAAGTGCTGGTGCATCTTTAGTGTAAACTCTGTGTCAGTGCTATACTGAAATTAAATGAATACTGGACCTGGGCACTGACCCTCCTCTCCATGGCTGAAGAGAAAATCTTACCAATTGCTCCCACAATCTGAATAACTGACATTTACAATGTTTTAACCACTTTGATACAGGGCGCTTCCATCCCCTTCCTGCTTTCAGCTTTCAGCACTGTTGCACTTTGAATGACAATTTCACAGTCATGCAACACTGCACCCATACTATTTAGTCTGTAGGAAAGTTATAGAGTCCACGAGCTATGGTATACTTTATCTCACAAAAGTGAGTACACTCGTAACATTTTTTTGTAAATATTTTATAATATATATTCATGTGACAACACTGAAGAAATTAAACTTTGCTACAATGTAAAGTAGTGAGTGTATAGCTTATATAACAGTGTAAATTTGCTGTCTCCTCAAAATAACTTGACACACAGCCATTAATGTCTAAACCCCTGGCAACAAAATTGAGTACACCCCTAAGTGAAAATGTCCAAATTGGGTCCAAAGTGTCATTATTTTGTGTGGCCACCATTATTTTCCAGCACTGCCTTAACCCTCTTGGGCATGGAGTTCACCAAAACTTTACAGTTTTGCACTGGAGTCCTCTTCCACTCCTCCATGACAACATCATGGAGCTGGGGGATGTTAGAGACCTTGGGCTCCTCCACCTTCTATTTGAGGATGCCCCACAGATGATTAATAGGGTTTAGGTCTGGAGACTTGCTTGGCCAGTCCATCACCTTTACCCTCAGCTTCTTTAGCAAGGCAGTGGTCATCTTGGAAGTGTGTTTGCAGTCTTTATGTTGGAATACTGCCCTGCGGCCCAGTCTCCAAAGGGAGGGGTTCATGCTCAGTTTCAGTATGTCACAGTACATATGTCAGGAACCATGAATCAGACAGAGACAGAAATGCAGTAAAAATCACACTTTTTAATAAAATGATAAAATAGTACAAAGCAGACGTAGTCAAAACATAGCCAGAGTTCGGTAACCAGAGCGCCTAGTGAGAGCAAGGCAGTGAAACAGGAATCCAGAGATTATCATAGTAGAGGCAGCAAACAGGATCAGGAACCAGAAGGGAAGTCAGCTAGGCAAAGTCTTAAACAGGAAACCACAGCAGAGAGGATCCGGATATGTTGACCTGGTGAAGGCACAGGTGATCCAGGCAGTTTAAATAGCCAGCAGGGCTAGCCGACGAGCAGGAAATGAAGACCATGTGAGTCACTGTGGAATGAAGAGCACTGGCAATTAACCGACAGCTGAGCAACTAGAGCTCTGAGAAGGGAGGACTAAGCCCAGCCTGACAGTACCCCCTCCTAAATGACCCATCCCCTTCAGAGGACCAACAGGTTTGAGTGGAAAATGCTACTCTGGACCGTACCCTTTCCAATGAACCAGGTACTCTATGTGCCCAAGGAGCCTACGGGAATCAATGATAGACTGTATTTCATACTCCTCATAGTTCTCAACCTGTACTGGGTGAGGACGTAGTACCAAGATGGAGAAGCGGTTGCATACTAAAGGTTTTAATAAGGAGACATGAAATACATTTGAAGTACACATATTAGAAGGAAGGTCTAAAGCATAAGGCACTGAGTTGATCCTACAGAGAATATGAAAACGCCCAATAAACCGTGGTGCCAGTTTCAGTGAGGAAACACAGAGTCGGAGGTTGCGATGTGACAGCCAGACCCTCTCCCCAACTTGTTAGGAAGGCGCAGGTAGGCGCCTGTGGTCAGTATGGAGTATGTACCTATCATTCACACATCGCAAGGACTCTTGGATCTGTACCCAAGTGGAACAAAGACGACAGAGATGCTTCTCCAATGCAGGAATGCTCTGAGGAACAAATGAGTCAGGCAACATGGATGGTTGGAAACCATAATTCACCATAAACGGAGACAATAGGGAAGCAGTATTAACGGCACTGTTGTGAGCAAACCCGGCCCAAGGTAAGAGATCTAACCAGTTGTTATGGTGGTCTGAAATGTAGAAACGTAAAAACTGCTCCAAGTACTGGTTGGCTTGTTCTGCGGCCCCATTGGACTGCTGGGGATATGCAGAAGAGAAGGAAATCTGAATTCCCAACTGTGCACAAAACGCTCGCCAAAACCTGGACACAAACTGGCTACCCAGATAATAACCTTGGGTAGCCCATGTAAACGAAAGATCTAGCGAGCAAAAATGGATGCCTGTTCTTTGGATGTGGGATACAATGTGACATTTTTGAGAACTGGTCAACCACCATAAGGATAACTGTGTTGCCCTGAGGGCTGGGTGACTCCACCATAAATTCCATAGACAGGTGGGTCCAAGGCCTCTCTCTATTGGGTATGGGTTGTAGGAGGCCCAACGGAAGGTGTCGTGGTGTCTTACGCTGAGCACACACGGAACAAGCAGCTACAAAGGTGGCTACATCAGTGCATAAACTAGGCCACTAGAATTGTTGGGAACCACAAGGATGCATAGAGCACTCAGAGGTAGGACGTTGAGGCAGAAGGGCACCAACTCCAGTCTCAGATGCATCAACCTCAAGGATGAAAGATAACATAAGATCAGAATGTACCAACACAGGAGCAGAAACAAAGGCAGCCTTGAGACTCTCAAATGCACTAATGAAATCCGGAGACCAATTCTGTGGGTTACCGTCCTTCCTGGTCATATCAGTCATGGGTTTGACCAGAGATGAGAAGTTACGAATAAACTTCCCATAATAATTGGCAAAGTCAAGAAAATGCATTGCAGTGGACGTAAAACCATGGGGCCACTGTAGAACTGCCAAAAGTTTCTCTGGGTCCATCGAAAAATCAGCAGTGGAAATGGCATAACCCAGAAATTTAACCTGTTCATGATGGAACACGCACTTCTCCAATTTACAAAACAGGTTATTACTCAGCCTCTGAAGTACACGGCAGACATCTGTGTGGTGGCTCTCTAGGGAATTGGAAAATATGAGGATATTGTTGAGATAAACCACCACACATAGCTGCAACAAATCTTGGAGGACATTGTTGATAAATTCCTGAAAAACTGTTGGAGCATTGCAAAGACCAAATGGAATTATGAGGTATTCATAAGGGTCTGTTCTGGTATTAAACACAGTTTTCCATTCATCGCCCTCCTCGATCCTCGGGAGATTGTATGCCCCTCTCTAATGAAGCTTTGTGAAAACCGTTACTCCCTTGAAGTGGTCAAATAACTCCGTTATCAACGGAATTGGAGGAGCATTCTTAATCGTGAAGCGATTGAGACCCCCTATAATCATTACAAGGTCTCCACTCTTCTTTTTCACAAAGAAGAGACCAGCAGAAAGTGTGTCGGCAATATACTCCTCCATAGCTTTGTCTTCCGAGACAGAGAAAGGGTAAACCCGGCCACGAGGGGGTATGGCACCAGTTTGAAGGTCAATTGCACAATCATATGACTGGTGTGGAGGCAAATTACCGGCTTGATTTTTGTCAAAGACATCACTAAATTTGCGGTTCTCCCCCGGTAGAGGAGGAGAGTGAAGAGGTGCACAAGATCTTAGCAATTTTCTGAAAACATGTCTTACTGCATTCTGGCAACCAGGAAAGAACCTCAGCATGAAGCCAATCAAAAGAGGGGTTGTGCCTCTGTAACCAATAACCACTGGGAAATGAGGTGAGGAAATGGCTTGGAATTGGATTATCTCATGGTGGAGAGCCCCTACGGCCATGGTCAACGGAGCACTCCCATTAGTCACATGGGCAGGCTGTAGAGGTCTCCCATCAATAGCCTCAATGGCAAGTGGAGTGGCGTGAAACTGCAGAGGAATAGAGTGCTTAGACACAACGGCACCATCTATGAACAGGCCTGCAGCTCCAGAGTCGATTAGAGCCTGTATCTCGATGGACAACTTAGACCAAGGAAGGGTAACCAGAACCGGGACTTATCCTTCAGGATAACTAGGGACGTATCAACGCCACCTAAGGTCAGTCCCCTACAAGACCTCAGGTGCAAGCGTTTCCTGGACGGGGAGGACAAGACTAGAAAGTGACAAGACAAGACAAGAAAGTGACCTGCCTGGCCACAATAAAGGCACAATCTCTCCCTCCTCCTAAAGGCCCTTTCATCTGCACAGAGACGTGTAGTGCTCCTTAAAAGGAGGTCTCTCTCGGAGTCTGGAGACAATGAGAATGCAAAACGTAATCAACTTCTCCAGCTCAGTGGGTATGTCTCGGGCTGCTATCTCATCTTTGATTTTATCCAAGAGACCATGAAAAAAAACAGCCACGAGGGCCTCATTGTTCCAAGCAACTTCTGCTGCCAGAGTATGGAATTCAATGGCGTAGTTGGCAACAGTTCTCATACTCTGATGGACATGAGGCTCTTGGCACCAGAAGTGGAGCGTGCGGAAATGTCAAATCCCCTTTAAAAGGAAGCCACAAACTCTGGGTAACTCAGGATGATGGGGTTTTGCATCTCTCATAGAGGGTTTGTCCAGGCCAAGGCTCTTTCAGAAAGCAAAGAAATCACAAAGCCTTTGCCTCTGTCCGTGAGAAACACCTGGGGGAGCATCTCAAAATATATCCCTACCTGGTTGAGAAACCCTCTGCATTGAACTGGATCACCCTCAAGTTGCTGGAAAAGCAGAGCTGAACCAGACATACCTTGTACAGAGGTAATATTTGCCTGCACAGAGACTGGAGCAGCAGGGACGGCCTGCGACACGGGTTGTTCCGGAACAGCCACAGTGGGAGGATCCAGATGAGCAGTGCGAACCAGGAGAGTCTGTAACACTATAACAAACTGATCCAAACGGTGATCCTGCTCATCCAATATGGAAAGAATATTTTGCCGCCACACACGCTTGACACCATCTGAACCAAATAAGTTTATCTTGGTCTCATCAGACCACAGGACATGGTTCCAGTAATCCATGTCCTTAGTCTGCTTGTCTTTAGCACACTGTTTGCGGGCTTTCTTGTGCATCACCTTTAGAAGAGGCTTCCTTCTGGGATGACAGCCACGCAGACCAATTTGATGCAATGTGCGGTGTATGGTCTGAGCACTGACAGGATGACCCCCCACCCCTTCAACCTCTGCAGCAATGCTGGCAGCACTCATATGTCCCAAAGACAACTTCTGGATATGACGCTGAGCACTCAACTTCTTAGGTCATCCATAGCGATGCCTGTTTTGAGTGGAACCTGTCTTGTTAAACCACTGTATGGCCTTGGCCACCCTGCTGTAGCTCGGTTTCAGGGTTTTGGCTATCTTCTTATAGCCTAGGCAATCTGTATGAAGAGCAACAATTCTTTTTTTCAGATCCTCAGAGAGTTCTTTGCCATGAGGTGCCATGTTGAACTTCCAGTGACCAGTATGAGAGAGTGAGAGTGATGACATCAAATTTAACTGTGTGTTGAGTTATTTTGAGGGGACAGCACATTTACACTGTTATACAAGCTGTACACTCACTACTTTACATTGTAGCAAAGTGTCGTTTCTTCAGTGTTGTCACATGAAAAGATATAATAAAATATTTACAAAAATGTGAGGGGGCGTATTCACTTTTGTGAGGTACTGTATGTTTGAAACTTGATCAATCCCGATGTACTAACATCTCCAGGACAGTACAAATACCCTCAAAATGACCCCTTTTTGGAAAGTACACAGTCCAAAGTATTTAGTAAGAGGCACGGTGAGTTTTTTGAAGTTGTAGTTTTTTGTCATAATTTGTCATAATTTTTTGGAAAAATTAAGAAGTTAAAAAAATATATATTTTTTTCACATTATTTTTATATTCTGTCACCAATGCACTACAGCATCATGTACAGCAGTGTGGCGGTTATCAGTGACACTGACTTGTGACAGTATGTAGAAAAAAAAAAGTGATTGGCCACAGCTAATCACAAGGTACATGGCCCCCTGGTCATGCTCCAGTACAGTCTGTCACTGGTTGTGTCCACTAGTTGTGACAAAGCCGTTGAGTGATCAGTGTACCGGCCCACTGCCAGTACCATGTGATCACTGACCAATCACAGCTAGCAACACAATTGTTCACAGTGAATGGCATGAAAGGAAGCTGTCCATTTTTTACAATTGTCATGTAATCTGCTGTGATTGGTCACAGTAATCACATGGTACTGGCAGTGGGCCGGTACACTGATCAGTCATCGGCTCTGTCACAACCAGTGGACACAACCAGTGACAGACTGTACTGGAGCATGAACGGGGGGCTGCGTGTGAGGCACCCAGAACTACAAATGTCCCACCCAGTTGTTGTTTGACAATACGCTGGATGGGAAGTGGTTGAAGTGAATTTTACTAAAAGTTTAAGGATTGAAAACATACCTGAGGTTGCTGTGGCAGTGCTGGTGCATCTCTACTGAAAACTGTGTGTCAGTGCTAATAAAATTAATATTGAACCTGGGTGCTGACCCTCCTCTCCATGGCTGAAGAGAAATATTTAACAATTGATCCCACAATCCAAAACACTGACCTTTACAATGTTTTAAATGCCACCCATTGTTCATGGGATGTCATGGCTGCTGTTTCTCTTCTAAATTCAGTGTTGGATTCAAGGATCCCTCTTTGAGATATTTGAGTGAACAATTTCAAGTGACCAGCTGTAATCACAGAGAAAATAATGCCAGTGTTAATAAATTACATTTTGTCAGGACCAGGATCTGAACCCACATTCTCTGCTGCATCTGGCAGTAGCTTTTAAAACTGAGCCACTTGAGATGCCGCACAGCTCCTGTCTGATCTTTTGGACTTTTTTGCCTTGTCACTTGTTTCTGGTGAACTTTAAACTCTTTGCTCCTCCTATGAACTTCCCGATTTAAGCCATGTCTCTGTGCTTCTTGTTTGCCAGAATAGTGTGCTCTCTCCAGCTGGCATCTTACTCCTTTGCATTCCTGCAGCTGTGCTTACTTTCACTACAACTCGGTACCAACCGTTGTCTTGTTCCTTGTCTATGCTTCAACTTGATCCCAACCTGCAGCCATTTGTTATCGACCTTTGGCTTGTTCCATGACTACGCTTCTGTTTGATCCAAATCTGCAACCACTTGTTACCAACCTTTTGGTTTGTTTGCCAACTATGCTTCTGTTTGATTCCTACCTGCTATATCTGCTACTGGACCCCTGCTTGCTCATATCCCCGGTGGGGCAATTCTGAGGACCTCGGCCTGGTAGTAACATGCACCAAAACCCATCTCCACCATCAGGAGCTCTGGTGAATACAGTTAGTGCTTGGACTCCACACCTTAGGTGAGCCCCTGTCATCCGCCAGGCTGACCTGCTTGTGTACTTATCCAGTTTGTTGGTGGGGGCCTCCCTACTGCTATAGCTACTGGTCTTAAATCATGACCCCTGACTGCGACACATTTCCTGGGGAGTGATCTGTAATTTGAGCTTCAGACACATGGGAGAGACAAGTTTAGATAACTGGGACCTGCTGTGGTGGCTATTTTAAAAAGATGATACTTGATTTATGCAAGAACAATCAAGTCCTCCATTTCCCCACCACCACAGTGGAGTTTTCCCCTTCCTTCCTCCAATTAATTAGTAGATATCTCAAGACAGTTACATGCTTATTCCATAGTCAGGTCCAACATATTGTAAGCAAATAAAGCAACATATTGTCATGTTGAAAAAAGACATCAAGATCTTCTAGTTCAGGGGTGTCAAACTTGATTTCATTGCGGGCCGCATCAGCATTATGGTCGTCCTCATAGAGCCGGTTGTATCTGTAAGACTAGATGTCCAGTGCACCCCACCCAACCTACATCAGATGTCAAGAGTCCTCCACCCTCTCTTACATCAGAGTAATCCCCCCCCTTGCCTTGTGCTGCTGTTGGGAAGCAGCTGGGGTGGAGCTTGGAAGCAGAAAGTGCAGGGTCTGGAAGAGAACCAGAGAAGGGCTGGAGTATGCTGAGACCAGGGGAGGTGGCTCAGGGGCTGCACAGAAAGACACAGGATCTGTAGGAGGAATCCTGTCCTTTCTGCTGCCGACTGCTGAGACAATGGGGGGCAGAGACAAGGGGGGGGGGGGTGCCACAGCTGCAGGAGAGGTGTGAGGGCCACATGAAATGACCTGGAGGGCTGGATTCGGCCCACAGGCCTTGTGTTTGACACATGTGTTCTAGTTCAACCAAAAGATTCTTGTTAATGCATGTTCATTTAGTGCAATAAATATGCCCTATGCTACATGGTGGAATGCTTAATACAGGCCATGCAGATACAGATTTGGTGCTTAAACCTTCTAGGCTCAATCTGCAACAGACTTGGCCATCCCCAGTGAAATATGGATGATTGGCTCAAATCATTACAGCACTTATACAATCCTTATAGACTTCTTGCCCCTATCTTGTTCATTTGATATTGGAGCATATATCTGGCATCTCAAATGTCAGGAGCAGCCCACCAATAGACAAGCAAACTAATTAGCAGTAAAGGTATGGAATGACCTTCTTTAGCAAACAATAGTTAATAATAGGCCCATGAATGAGTACCTTAAGAGAACAGCCAAACAATAAACCTCTAAACTATCACTTTATATGGATAATCATTGCCTTACACCTACTTTATTATACCAATGAATGATTTACCTATTTTTCTTCTTCCTTTCATTTACAGATAATTTCATGTTAGTACTTTTGAATGAATAAAATACATGGCATTAAACAAAAATAATGAAATCTAATAAATATTAGAAAACAGCCATCTCCCTGTGGTCAACTGTTGCTTTCAGGAACAGAAAGAAGAGCCTTTTATTTTCATTATAAATTGGAATTGTGATCATGATTTTGTAAAATGGTCAAAAGGGGATTGTAAGTGCCCATCTGTTTAATGATAAACGGAAGGACGAAAGGCAAAAAAAAGAAAACCTACTGTCCTCACAAAGCAGCTATGAGCTTATTTTAGTCCCGAACATCATACGGAACATAAAATTCATGTACCGTAGTGCGATTCTGGGTGCAGACATGCAAATGAGGACTCTGTTTGTTTTACCTTCAAATCCCTTTTCATGCCAGGATTTTTTTCTTTCTTCCTCCTAAAGTCGAACATGGATTAACCCCACTTGTTCAAGATTGGACGTCAATGTTTTGCAATGCAGGGCCTGCTACGTCCTTCAGAAAAACATAAAGGAGACTTGCAGCTAATTTAACTACACAGGGACCAGGAACGCATCATAGCATAATGAAGCAGAAGACATAGTGGAAGTTAACCCCTTGGGTGTCATTTCATCTTACTGGTCTCCTTGCAACACCTCTTCCTCGAGTCCCTGGAGGGTTAAAAAAGAGCTGACAAATAATGTGACCAAAGGACACAACTGTTTTATTAAACTCAGAATAACCGTGCATTTATACATTCTAACAATTTAATTACAACATCCTGGCAAACACATGAAAAGATGTTGCCAGCATGGCTGGGGTAAACAATGGGTTTGTTCTACCGTTACGGTGAAAAGGTGGAAAAATAAGTCACGGCTGATTTGAATGAGGCATCTTGTGTTCCAAGAAGGACATTGTAGTTTTGTCATTGACAGCGTGATTCTCAGACAGCGAGAGAGCTAGACAAGACTCCCTAGAGCAACAGCAAAAAAAATATAATCAATCAATTCAGGTTGATGTTCCTGAGAAGGTGTTTGCCTACAGAGGTGTTCAGTGCTAAAAGAGTCACAAATGAGCTGTTTCAATACAGCAAGGAATATTTAGACAAGGGTAAATGTGTAGTTACTGACAGGCAAAAGTGACAAACATGCTTGTGTCTCTGAAGAAGTACAACTATTTTTGGTTAAAGGGTGACTCCAGCCCAAGTTGCAATTTCCTTTCTTTTTTTTCATGCTCTCTAGCTATTTGGAACTGGCCTCTTATCTCTCTTGAAGACTCCAGTAACAGAATATACCACCAAAGAGTGCCCAATTCTGCTCAAGCACCATAGACATTACAAATCAAGTGATTTGTCATAGTTTACTAATGAAGTTTTTATAATATAGAGAAATGATTAATAGATACATTTGAAAGAGATTGATGCCCCCATTCAGTCCTAGCAGGATGGACCAGATATAAAACTAATATATATAAAAATATCCATCAAAATATAGACGTAAAAATATATATAATCAAAATATAGACCAGGTAGGACGATCCTGACTTACCCCCGTAGTTAGAGAAAGTTTACATAGATAATTAGTAAAGAGATATAATATTTTTGAAGTAATCATTTGATACTGTTTAGTGAACTAAACATTACAGATACCACGAACTCGTCTTAACCCGTGAGAAACCACCATATAAGACAATGACCT